>SJXQ01003577.1:0-107279 GCA_006408695.1 Aepyceros melampus | reverse complement strand
TAAAGTGATGACCAACCTAGATAGTATATTCAAAAGCAGAGACATTACTTTGCCGACTAAGGTCCGTCTAGTCAAGGCTATGGTTTTTCCTGTGGTCATGTATGGATGTGAGAGTTGGACTGTGAAGAAGGCTGAGCGCAGAAGAATTGATGCTTTTGAACTGTGGTGTTGGAGAAGACTCTTGAGAGTCCCTTGGACTGCAAGGAGATCCAACCAGTCCATTCTGAAGGAGATCAGCCCTGGGATTTCTTTGGAAGGAATGATGCTAAAACTGAAGCTCCAGTACTTTGGCCACCTCATGCGAAGAGTTGACTCATTGGAAAAGACCCTGATGCTGGGAGGGATTGGGGGCAGGAGAAGGGGACAAATGAGGATGAGGTGGCTGGATGGCATCACGGACTCAATGGACGTGAGTCTGGGTGAACTCTGGGAGTTGGTGATGGACAGGGAGGCCTGCGTACTGCGATTCATGGGGTCGCAAAGAGTCGGACACGACTGAGCGACTGAACTGAACTGAACTGAACTGAGAAAGAAAGGTTTCAAATGTGTATAGCTTTCTGATTACCTGGTGATCAAGAATCAATTATTAGGGCCATACCTTCAAAAGACTTTCATTTTTGGTTTGAGTTTCAAATAACAGAATATAAGTGAAAATCTTTTGCTGATAATAAAATGCTATGCAAATATAAAAAAAAAGAAATGGCAGCATTCAAATGCAATTTAAAATCCTACAAACATATCCTTTGAAGGAAAGATAAAGTGTCAAAACGGACACACACACAGACAAAAAAGTGATAGTAATAAGGATAACAATGACCATAATATTAATGTCTCTCAAATATCATATATTCAATATTTATAGGAAAAATAAGATTTCTAGGAACAAAGATGTTGTCTTTTTTTTTCATAAACTGTTGGCATTCTTTAAAATAGACTTTTATGAGCTATAAGAAGGCATATAGTAATACACATGTATTTTGTGGGGTGATACACAAACAATTTCTACTTCATGCGTTCATGCTAAATCACTTTAGTCATGTCCAACTGTTTGTGATCCTACAGACTGTAGGCCTCCTAGGCTCCTCTGTCCATGGAGATACTCCAGGCAAGAATACTGGAGTGGATTGCCACACCCTCCTCCAAGGGATCTTCCCACCTAGAGATCGAACCACATCTCGTGTGGTTCCTGCATTGCAAGCAGATTCTTTACCGCTGAGCCACTGAGGTGAGGAAGTCCTCCTACTTCATAGTCATTTACCATTCCCAAAGCTCTCCCCTGTCCGTTTTGTTCTCAGAATGTCCCTGTGAAGGGAATAGATTATTATCACCTCAGTTATACAGGTGAGAATGTTGAGATGGAATAAGTTTAAATTACTTGCCCAAGTTTAAGTTCATTTCTCTCCCACCACCTTTCTCAGTTCAAAAACTTCCTAGGATACAGTAAAGTTGTACTTGGTTATCACATTGTTTTCTTTGTTTTTTGATCTAATTTGCAATATCTAATTTAGTATAATAAAACATTCGCCCATCCCAGTATATGGCAGTACGTGTAAGAACACAGAAGACAGAAAGTAACAGTGAGGGACTTCCCTGGTAGTCCAGTGGCTAAGAATCCACCTTCCAATACAGGGGATGCATGCTTGATCCCTGGTCAGGAACTAAGATCCCCCACGCCAGGGAGCAAGGAAGCCTGCTCACTGCAACTACTGAGTCCACGCGCTCTGGAGCCTGAGCTCTACAATCAGAGAAGCCCGAATGCCACAAAGACACAGTGCAGCCAAAAAGCTTTACAAAAATAGAAAGATATTGACAATGAGACAATGCTTTTACATGACTCTAATTTCTCATGCACTCAGAAGCCTAGAGATATCCGCTGCAGTCCCAGTGTGTTAATATATAATACTCCTAATTTGATAGATTAGGTCCAGAAAGCTTATGAATTTAAAGAAGTGAAACTAGTAACTCTGATAGAGCAAAATGTAGAGTTCTACTCAAATGCTTTATGCTTTCACATGCGCTGGTGTTCATAGCAATGACAGATTTGTTTGCAGTTTTCTTTAAGAAAACAAAAAGGCTGAAACTGCAGTATAGCTATCCTAATCCATCACAATCCTCTTTTTTTTTTTAAAGGCAGAAAACTAGTAACTGAATAAGATGTTCTGGTTGAGAGAAGCTTTTTTTTTTTTCAGGTTAATGACTCTTAAGACTGTTAGAAATATTGACCTGGAGCCCAGAAATACTGCTTGATGAAAACAAAGATTCCAAGATCATTATTATTAGGTGGCCAAATCATTCACTCATCAATTCATTTAATAAATACTTTCTGAGAACTTATTTTGTTCTATGAATTAAGAAAAGCATCAGATAAATCTAGACAAATTTGCTCAAGGCGCGTAAAAAGAGAAGTGTACTCAGGGCAAAAGAGCTGATGAATCAATTTGAAATTAATTCAGCTGCAAGGAACACACAAGCCTACTTCGAGTGGTTGAAATACATAGGGGTTGATTTGTCTCATATAATAAAATATCCAAAGAAGGTATGTGTTGGCATTGGTTCTGCTGACCAGTGATACCATCTGGAATATGTTTCTATTTATCTTTCTGTTCCACAACATTTAGCTTTATATCAGTTGGTTTTTACTGCATGAAAAAGCCTCCCAAAATTTAATGGTTTAATCAACAACCATTCATTACCTCACACATCCACAGGTCAGTTGTGATGTTCTGGTAAACCCAGGCCTGGTCCATTTATTCTCAGTGGAGTCCACTCAAGCATTTGAGATCATTCGGAGAGCCAGCTTTGCTTTTTTGGCTGAGCTCTTTCATGTGTCTGGGATCTTGGCTGGTCTACTTGGACTCACCCTGCTCCTTGCAGTTTCTGATCACCCAGCAGGTTAACTTGAACTTGTTCTCATGAGAGGGCAGGGATTCAAGAGACTGAGTGGAAATATATAGGTCCTCATGAAGCCTGGTTCAGAAGTGACCCATTGATAAGCAAGTCACAAGACCAGTTCAAATGTAAAAGAAAGGGAAACAGACTTCACATCTTGATGGGAAGAACAGTGGTACATGAATATAAAAGGAGAAGAATTGTTGCCGTTTCTGCAAATGACCTACCATATTCTCTGCTCTGATCAAAATTATCCAGAACCTTCCAGTATGAAAAAGATTAATTCCCACCTGACACTTCCAAAAGCCTCCTATAATCAGGTCTCACTCTTGAAGTCTGGATTCTTTTGATCAATATCCACAAGTTTTTTGCTGCCACATACTCAGGAAATAACGATGAGAGACTCTACTTGTGGTCCAGTGACTAAGACTCCATGATCCAAATGCAAGGAAGGGGGCCTGGGCCTAGTTGGGAATCTAGACCCCATATGCCACAACTAAGACCCAGTGTGGACAAACAAATAAACAAACATAAATAAATAAACATTTCAAAAAAGAAATAACTAAGAGATAGAAAATGGGACAAACCACAAAAAAATGTTTCTATTTTAAGGGAGTAAATGGGAGTATTTAAGATGGGAGTAGAGGCATTTTCTTGTTGATGCTCCTGTTGCTCACTCAATCATGTCTCACTCTTTGCATCCCCATGGACTGCAGAATGCCAGGCTTCCCTGTCCTTTACTATCATCTGGAGTTTGCTAAAACTCATGTCCGCAGAGTCGGTGATGCCATCCAACCATCTCATCCTCTGTCACCCTCTTCTCCTGCCCTCAATCTTTCCCAATATTAGGATCTTCTCCAGTGAACTGGCTCTTCGTATCAGGTGGGGAGTTCAGTTTCAGCATCAGTCCTTCCAAGGAATATTCAGGGTTGATTTCCTCTAGGATCAACTGGTTTGCTCTCTTTGCTGTGGCATTCTCCGGTCCATAGCAATTCTAAAATCCCACTGAACAAAGGTTATCAGATCCTCAAATATGGGAGCAGGGAATGTTTCTTGATCACAGACTAGTTCTGCTCCCTGGGACTAGCTTCTAGTTCATTATCCTCTAATAACCTTGGGAAGCTCACAAATCTATTGTTCTCAATGTAACTGGCTTATTAGGTTCTTGGCTTCACCCTCAGAGATAAATGAAATAGCTATATTTATAGCCAAGTAACTTTTTGCAGCCTATTTATTTCTTGTGGAAATTTGGAGGCCCAAAGCCTTTTGTGAAATTTATAAAATCAGAGTTCCTTTGAATTCAGCTGATGATGCTTCTGCTGCTCTTAAAGTCTCTTAAAACTGCTAGATTTTACATATATGACAGTAAATTCTAATCCATTGGGGAAAAAATCCACACCCACAATTGCTTTCAAGACACACTTCTGCTCTTACAGATTTGTAAAATCTGTAAATTTTTAGATTCCACATTTAATTGAAGTCATACAGTATTTGTCTTTAACTTATCTCACTTGGCATAAAACAGACATAGAGAATAGACTTATGGACATGAAGAGAGTGGAGGAGAGGGTGAGATGTATCAAAAGAGTAACATGGAAACTTACATTACCATATGGAAAATAGATAGCCAATGGGGATTTGTGTGGCTCGGGAAATTCAAACAGGGGCTCTGTATCAACCTAGACGGGTGGATGGGGAGGGACGTGAGAGGGAGGTTCAAAAGGGAGGGGATACATGTATACCTATGGCTGATTCATGTTGAGGTTTGACAGGAAACAAAATTCTGTAAAGCAATTATTCTTCAATTAAAAATAAATAAATAAATAAAAAGGTTCATCCCATGATTACATTTTTTAAAAAGCCAAACCTGTAAAAACAGAGAATAGAATGGTGGTTACCAGGAGCTAGGGAGGTGGGGGTGGGAATTGAAGAGACATTTTCTAAGGGTACAAGTGAGCAACCAGTAGACAAATAGGTCCTGGAGACAGAAAGCACAGCCTAGTCAGTATGACAACAATAGTGTTATAAATTTCAAAGCTGGTAAGAGACTAGATTTTAGCTGTTTCCATCACACACAAAAAAAGAAATGATAATTATGTGATAGAGGTGTGGGCTAATGCAAGGGTGGCAATCATACTGCAATATATAAATGTATCAAATCAATACATTGTTCACCTTAAACTTATACAATGCTGAATATCAATTATGTCTCAATAATAATTTATAAATATATCAATGTGAAACAAATACACTTCTGTGTGTCTTAACTTACTTGCAGCACTTTGTGCATCGCAGTCTCCTTGACAAAATGCCCTTTAGATGACTATAAATCATATTTCTGACTGGAGAAGTTCTTCTAGATGTCTCTTAATTCTTTCAGACACCTTGATAAAGGATCTTAGGGGCTCACTCATGATTTCCTCTGTACCCATAGGCTGTATTCTACCTCAAGAATCCTTTATTGATTGAGAAGGCAAGACAATAAATAGTTTCATGTTCTATCCGTACAAGTTCTAGTTCCTTTGAATTTCCTCCAAATTCTACTTGCAAACTAAATAGTTCTAACTTTGGCTCATGTATCCTTTGAATGTCATCATATGCCGCTAAAATAAGGCAAATGTAAAGTCCACTAGGTACATATTTTAACCTTCCAAGCTACTAAAGGCAACATTTTCCCAGTGGCTTCACTACTACATAACATGGAGCTTTTTTTATCCAGACTTCAATAACAATTGCCTCATCAGTTTTTCAGCTTCAGTTAACTGCTCATCATTTTTCCAGCTACTTCCAGCTGCCTGGCCCCAAAGCCAATGCTTCTACACTAACAGGCTCATGTCTGAATCAGATTTTCCTTTGTAACAAGCCACCTCCAAATCTATTAGCTTTAAAGCCAGAGTGTGACCATCAGCTGGGCAGATCAGCAGGGTGTCCTGGGCTCGGGTCTTGAGGCAAGGCTCACTCACGCACCTGTGGCCAGCTACAGGTTGACTGACGCTGACCTCATGCATCTGGGGCTTTGTCTGAAACAACGGGACCGATTCTGCCCTTGTGGTCCCTCATTGTCCAGTAGACTGTTCCTGATGGCATGACGGAAATAAAAGAGAATGGGCAAAAACACACACACCTCTAGGGGCCTGGACACAGAAGTGGAGAACATTATTCTGCTGTGTTCTATTGCCAAAGGAAGTCATAAATCCGATCCATATGCAAAGGGTGGGGACATAGACACCACCTCCTGATGATGACACTTGCTACTGACCTTAGAAGGGAG
This sequence comes from Aepyceros melampus, assembly GCA_006408695.1. Classification (NCBI taxonomy): domain Eukaryota; kingdom Metazoa; phylum Chordata; class Mammalia; order Artiodactyla; family Bovidae; genus Aepyceros; species Aepyceros melampus. The sequence continues at coordinate 101,119 of SJXQ01003577.1, read as the reverse complement.
GTAGACACAGGGAAGACAGCAATGGGCCATTTTTGTGAACAATTTAAGAGAAGCACTGAGAAATTTATTTTCTCATATGTTATCTCATTATTCCATGTAATTACAACAGTCATCGTGGTGATTCTCTGCCACCATATGAATACCTGTTTAATACACTCACATGTGATAAGTTTAATATTCATTGATAGTACATGCCTTAAATGATTACACTAGTGTTTTTAAAATAATAGCTTTATAATTATACCATATTCTCTCTATTTATTACTTTGTAGATTTTGGTACAAAAACTTTCCTTTTTCTTCTCTTTCACTCTTTTAGCTTTTGCATAACAGTTGATATGTGGATAATTTCATTCAATGAATTATAATCAATTTGAGTAATTATTCTTTAAGAGTCTCAGATTACCCTCTATCTGTCCAGTGGGAGGTACAGTGATCTAGTCCTCTGGTAATTTCAATATGATTGCGATGGTATTTGTTTTGTCTTCAGAGTCCATCGAACCAAAAAAGTACAGTCAGAGTGCTCTGTTCTGCCACTACTTAAAATAATTGCTCCGTCTGTGTAATTGCTATCAATTTGATAGTTAGGTTCATTTTATTTTAATTTACATGGAATTTAAATGTGTGATTTTTCTCTTTTGATTTAATTTTCTAGTATATAAAATATTTACATGGCTTAAAATTAAAATAATACTAAACTATATACACCCAAAAAAGATGTTCTTTTCATTATAGGGGACAGGAATGCAAAAGTAGGAAGCCAAGAGATACCTAGAGTAACAAGCAAATTTGGCCTTGGAGTACAAAATAAAGCCCGGCAAAGGCTGAGAGCTTTGCCAAGAGAATGCACTAGACATAGCAAACACCTCTTCCAACAACACAAGAGAAGACTCTACACATGGACATCACCAGATGGTCAACACTGAAATCAGACTGATTATATTCTTTGCAGCCAAAGATGAAAAAGATCTATACAGTCAGCAAAAACAAGACCAGGAGCTGACTGTGGCTCAGGTCATGAAATCCTTATTGCAAACTTCAGACTTAATTGAAGAAAATAGGGAAAACCACTAGACCATTCAGGTATGATCTAAATGAAATCCCTTATGATTATACAGTGGAAGTGACAAATAGATTCAAGGATTAGATCTGATAGAGTGCCTGAAGAACTATGGATGGAGGTTTGTAACACTGTACAGGAGCCAGTGAACAAGACCATCCCCAAGAAAAAGAAATGCAAAAACACAAAATGGTTGTCTGAGGAGGAGCTGAGAAAAAAAGAGAAGCTAGAGGCAAAGGAAAAAAGGAAAACTACACCCATTTGAATGCAGATTTCCAAAGAAGAGCAAGGAGAGATGAGAAAGACTTCCTCAGCAATCAATGTAAAGAAATAGAGGAATAATAGAATTGGAAAATTTAGAGATCTCTTCAAGAAAATTAGAGATACCAAGGGAACACTTCATGCAAATGGGCACAATAAAGGACAGAAATGGTATGGACCTAATAGAAGCAAAAGATATCAAGAAGAGGTGGCAAGAATACACAGAAGAACTGTACAAAAAAGATCTTCATGACCCAGGTAACCACAATGGTGTGATCATTCACCTAGAGTCAGACAACATGGAATGCGAAGTCAAGTGGGCATTAGAAAGCATCATTATGAACAAAGCTAGTGGAGGTGATGGAATTCCAGTTAAGCTATTTCAAACTCTAAAAGATGATGCTGTGAAAGTGCTGCACTCAATATGCCAGCACATTTGGAAAACTCAGCAGTGGCCACAGGACTGGAAAAGGTCAGTTTTCATTCCAGTCTCAAAGAGAGGCAATACCAAAGAATGTTTAAACTACTATACAATTGCACTCATCTCACACACTAGCAAAGTAATGCTCAAAATTCTCCAAGGCAAGTTTCAACAGTATGTGAATCATGAACTTCCAGGTGTTCAAGCTGGATTTAGAAAAGGCAGAAGAACCAGAGATCAAATTGCCAACATCCATTGGATCATTGAAAAAGCAAGAGAGCTCCAGAAAAACATCTACTTCTGCTTTATTGACTATGCCAGAGCCTTTGACTGTGTGGATCACAACCAACTGTGGAAAATTCTGAAAGAGACTGGAATACCAGACCACCTCACCTGCCTCTGAGAAATCTGTATGCAGGTAAGAAGTGACATTTAGAACTGGACATGGAATAACAGACTGATTCCAAATAGGGAAAGGAATATGTCTAGGCTGTATATTACCACCAGGCTTATTTAACTTATATGCAGAGTACATCATGAGAAACGCTGGACTGGAAGAAACACAAGCTGGAATCAAGATTGCCAGGAGAAATATCAATAGCCTCAGATATGCAGATGACACCACCCTTATGGCAGAAAGTGAAGAGGAGCTAAAGAGCCTCTTGAGGAAAGTGAAAGAGGAGAGTAAAAAAGTTGGCCTAAAGCTCAACATTCAGAAAATGAAGATCATGGCATCTTGTCCCATCACTTCATGGGAAATAGATGGGGAAACAGTGGGAACAGTGGCTGACTTCATTTTGGGGGGCTCCAAAATCACTGCAGATGGTGACTGCAGCCATGAAATTAAAAGATGCTTGCTCTTGGAAGGAAAGTTATGACCAGCCTAGACAGCATATTAAAAAGCAGAGACATTACTTTGTCAACAAAGGTCCATCTAGTCAAGGCTATTGTTTTTCCAGTAGTCATGTATGGATTTAAGAGTTGGACTACAAAGAAAACTGAGTGCAGAAGAATTGGTGCTTTTGAACTGTGGTGTTGGAGAAGACTCTTGAGAGTCCCTTGGACTGCAAGGAGATCCAACCAGTCCATCCTAAAGGAGATCAGTCCTGGGTGTTCACTGGAAGGAGTGAAGCTGAAGCTCCAATACTTTGGCCACCTGATGCAGAGCTGACTCATTGGAAAAGACCCTGATGCTGGGAAAGATTGAGGGCAGGAGGAGAAAGGGACGACAGAGGATGAGATGGTTGGATGGCATCACCGATTCAATGGACATGAGTTTGGGTAAATTCTGGGAGGTGGTGATGGACAGGGAGGCCTGGCGTCCCTGGGGTTGAAAAGAGTCGGACACGATTGAGCAACTGAACTGAACTGAGTGTCGAAGAATTGATGCCTTTGAATTGTGGTGTTGGAGAAGACACTTGAGAGTCTCTTGGACCACAAGGAATCCAACCAGTCCATCCTAAAGGAAATCAGTCCTGAATATCCATTGGAATTACGGATGTTGAAGCTGAAACTCCAAAGTTTGGCCACCTGATGCAAAAAACTGACTCTTTAGAAAAGACCCAGGTATTAGGAAAGATCAAAGGCAGGAGGAGAGGGGGATGACAGACGATGGGATGGTTTGATGATATCACCAACTCAATGGGCATGAGTCTGAGTATGCTCTGGGAGTTGGTGATGGACAGTGGAGTGCTGCAGTCCATGGGGTCGCAAAGAATCTGACACTACTTAGCGACTAAACTGAACTGAAAACTATATACACAGTGTATACTCACTCCCATTCATTTTCCCTCCATTGTATTTCTACCGATTCATCTCCTAATATATCCAGGCCCTAATATAATCTTCCAGTGTTTCTTTTCCAGAAATAAAAATATAAAATGCTGCTATGACCACTAGATACCATTTAGAAAAAGTTGAATTGGAAAAGTGAAAGTGAAAGTGAAGTTGCTCAGTCGTGTCCGACTCCTTGCGACCCCATGGACGGTAGCCTATCAGGCTCCTCCATCCATGGGATTTTCCAGGCAAGAGTGCTGGAGTGGATTGCCATTTCCTTCTCCAGGGGATCTTCCCAACCCAGGAATCGAACCTGGGTCTTTCGCATTGCAGGCAGAATTGGAACCATAGCTCAAATAATAGTAAAACCAAATTTAAAAATGAAAGCATGCAACTTACAAAAATTGCATACATTTTTCTTTTTAATCCAGGGGTGTGACACATTTTTTTAAAATGTCCCTCAAAATTCAAAAGTTATGAGGCAAAAGATTGACTCAGTTCAGTTCAGTTCAGTAGCTCAGTCTTGTCCAACTCTTTGCGACCCCATGAATTGCAGCACGCCAGGCCTCCCTGTCTATCACCAACTCCTGGTGTTCACTCAAACTCATGTCCATCGAGTCAGTGATGCCATCCAGCCATCTCATCCTCTGCTGTCCGCTTCTCCTCCTGCCCCAAATCCCTCCCAGCATAAGGTCCTTTCCAATGAGTCAACTCTTCGCATGAAGTGGCCAAAATACTGGAGTTTCAGCTTTAGCATCATTCCTTCCAAAGAACACCCAGGACTGATCTCCTTTAGGATAGACTGGTTGGATCTCCTTGCCACCTAAGGGACTCTCAAGAGTCTTCTCCAACACCACAGTTCAAAAACATCAAGTCTTCAGTGCTCAGCTTTCTTCACAGTCCAACTCTCACATCCATACATGACCACAGGAAAAACCATAGCCCTGACTAGACGGACCTTTCTTGGCAAATTAATATCTCTGCTTTCAAATATGCTATCTGGGTTGGTCATAACTTTCTTTCCAAGGAGTGAGGGCCTTTTAATTTTGTGGCTGCAATCACCATCTGCAGTGATTTTGGAGCCCCAAAAAATAAAGTCTGATACTGTTTCTACTGTTTCTCCATCAATTTCCCATAAAGTGATGGGACCAGATGCCATGATTTTTGTTTTCTGAATGTTGAGCTTTAAGCCAACTTTTTCACTTTCCTCTTTCACTTTCATCAAGAGGCTCTTTAGCTCCTCTTCACTTTCTGCCATAAGGATGTCATCTGCATATCTGAGGTGATTGATATTTCTCCCGGCAATCTTGAGTCCAGCTTGTGGTTCTTCCAGCCCAGCATTTCTCATGATGTACTCTGCATATAAGTTAAATAAGCAGAGTGACAATATACAGCCTTGACATACTCCTTTTCCTATTTGGAACCAGTCTGTTGTTCCATGTCCAGTTCTAACTGTTGCTTCCTGACCTGCATATAGGTTTCTCAAGAGGCAGGTCAGGTGACTTTGACTTATAAAAATAAAATAAATCTTTAAATGGTAAAAAATACACAAAAGCAAAGAAAATGATACAGTATGTAAAAGTGTTGACAATCTATAACACAAACAAAAGCTAATAGACTAAATGTAGAAACAGCTCTTTAAAAATAAAACAAACAAACAGGGGGGGCGCCTAAAATGGCGGAGGAATAGGACAGAGAGACCACTTTCTCCGCACAAATTCATCAAAAGAACATTTCAATGCTGAGTAAATTCTACAGGGCAGCTTCTGAATGCGAGCAGAGGACATAAGGCATCCAGAAACGCAGAACATTGTCTTCAAAAACAGGTAGGAAAAACACAGAAGACGAAAAGAGAAACAAAGGAGGTGGGGAGGGAGCTCCATCCTGGGAAGGGAGTCCTGTCCTGGGAAAAGAGTTTCAAAGGGAGAGAAGTTTCCAAACGCCGGGAAGCACTCTCACTGCCGAATCTGTGGCGAGTCTTGGAGGCACATGGCAGGGAAGAACAATGAATAGTGATTGAGACCAGCAGGTTGCGAGCCCAGCGGTGATTCCCCCAGAGGAGAGGCAGAGCAGACGCCTGCATCCGCCACTAGCAAGTGGGGGCTGGGCAAGGAGGCGCGGGAGACGCGGGCAGCGGCGCTTCTTAAGAATTGGGCCGGAGCGCCTGCGCGTAACCAGAGCCAACTAACTCGGGCTAGCACACCAGACTGTGGGACAGTTACCACGCGAAAAGCTCTAACACAGAACACCGCCAGGACCGCGAACAGAACACAGGATGGAACAGAAATAGCCGGCTGCCTGCCAGCCCCCGCCGGCGACAGGCAGCCAGAGCCGTCAGGGCTGGAGCGTGGCAATCACAGCCCCGGAGGGACTGTGCTGATCAAACTGCAAGCAGGCTTCTTTGCTAACTGAGACTTCCCCGGGTGCTGGACAGATAACAATTTACCTGATAGGAGTCCCGGTTACACCCGGAAAACTGAGCAGCAGAAGAGGGCGATAAGCCGTGCGACTGCGCTCGCCGAACACCTGAGCTGCTCAGTCCGGGGAAGGGCACAAAGCGCAGGCCCAATCGAGTCTGCGACTACCTGGGCGCCGAGCCTGAGAGGCTTAGACCAGGGAGGTGCAGGCAGCCTAGGGCCGGCTTCAGACGGTCCCCGGCGGAGAAACGTAGAGCCTGAGCATTGTGCGCCGGGTGTAGGGGCAGGCCCGGCGGGGCTGAGACACTGTGAATATTGCCAGAGCTATTTGGTAGCAGCATCCCTCCCTCCCCACAGCGCGACTGACCAAGTGAGCCTAAAAAAGGAAAAAAAAAGGGGGGGGGGACTGCCACCGCCCCTCTGTGTTAGGGCGGAAATAGGACACTGAAGAGACCAGCACACAGAGGAAGCTGAACAGCGGGAACTGCCTTGGAAGTGACCCCACACTGCCTACAACACCAGAAAAAGTCCCAGAAATATCGTTACTATTTTTTCAACCATTCTCTTTCATTTTTACTATTATTTTTTTTTAGTATTATTTTTTCTGGTAGATGTTTTTGATTGCTTTTACTTCCTATTCTTTTCCTTCTCCTTTNCTTGTCTAACTCAGTGAAACCAAGCCATGCCTGCGGGGCAACCCAAGATGGGCGGGTCATGGTGGAGAGGTCTGACAGAATGTGGTCCACTGGAGAAGGGAATGGCAAACCACTTCAGTATTCTTGCCTTGAGAATCCCATGAACAGTATGAAAAGGCAAAATGGTAGGATACCAAAAGAGGAACTCCCCAGGTCATTAGGTGCCCAATATGCTACCCGAGATCAGTGGAGAAATAACTCCAGACAGAATGAAGGGAAGGAGCCAAAGCAAAACAATACCCAGTTGTGGATGTGCCTGGTGATAGAAGCAAGATCTGATGCTGTATAGAGCAATATTGCATAGGAACCTGAAATGTCAGGTCCATGAATCAAGGCAAATTGGAAGTGGTCAAACAAGAGATGACAAGGGTGAACGTCGACATGCTAGGAATCAGCAAACTGAAATGGACTAGAATGGGTGAATTTAACTCAGATGACCATTATATCTACTACTGTGGGCAGGAATCCCTCAGAAGAAATGGAGTAGCCATCATGGTCAACAAAAGAGTCCGAAATGCAGTACTTGGATGCAATCTCAAAAATGACAGAATGATCTCTGTTCGTCTCCAAGAGCCTCTTTAAGAGACTCAAATTACTTGTCTCCAGAATAAAAAAGCACTCTGACAAATCGATAAGAAAAAGGCAGATAAACTAATAGAAAAATAAACAGCTTGAACAGAATCTTAGAAGATATTCAAAGAGCCAATGAGGTTCTTATTATTTATCAGTTCAGATCAATTCAGTTCACTTGTTCAGTTGTGTCTGATTCTTTGCAACCCCATGGATTGCAGCACTCCAGGCTTCCTTGTCCATCACCAGCTCCCAGAGTCTACTCAAACTCATCTCCATTGAGTTGGTGATGCCATCCAACCATCTCATCCTCTGTCGTCCCCTTCTCCTCCTGACCTCAATCTTTCCCAGCATCAGGGTCTTTTCCTATGAGTCAGTTCTATGCATCAGGTGGCCAAAGTATTGCAGAGTCAGCTTTAGCATCAATCCTTCCAATGAATATTCAGGACTGATTTCCTTTAGCAAGCTAGAGGCCACCATGTAACAATACTACACATCTATTCGAATGTTTAAGCAGAAGGATGGAGAATACTGAGTGCTGGGGAGGATGTGAAGCAGCAGGTATTGTTGCTGTGAGGCGCTGCTGCTGGACATCCAAATTCATACACACACGCTGGAAAACAGCTTGACAATATGTTATATCCCATCTACATACATAACCAACAGAAATGTCTACACAGCTTCATCAGAAGCCATGAACTAAATGATCTCAGTAACCCTAAGCAGTAGTTCATAGTAGTAAAGAACTGAAAACTCTTTGAGTGCCTGCAAGTGTAGAATGGACTAATATATTGTGGTATCATCACAAAACAGCATAGCACCACGCTACTGGCAAGTCTTCACCCATGAAGTCTTTCCCTTCAGAAATATGGAGCTGCTTCCAGAGTGTGTCTAATACTGTCGGGACACATGTTTCAGAAAGAAATGAGAGGCCCAATCTGTGTAACTCCATGGAAGGGTTGGTACACCTCTCTAGTGCAGACTGTGGCCTGCGAGAGGTGGCATTCCTGTCATTGTTAACTCGGCCTTTGTTATTCCCACGTGGCTTGCTGGTATCTGAGCAGTTTGGTCTCATGTCAGCTGGAGACACAGGTGGCACACCCCTTTAGTCACAGAGGCCCAAAAGGGATTAGTCAGTCCCTCCAACCACATAAATGGTGTTTACTCAATGGATTTCTTCAATGAGATAGAATTAAAATATGCTTAGATACTGAAGCTTTTTTTTTTTTTTTTTTAGGTTGGGGAGATAGGACTTGAAAACATAACCCCCAGATATTTGAAGAATGCAATCTGGTGTGAGGAGTCTTGCTTAAAAATCTGTCCCTGAGGCTGAAACTGCTAGTTTAGTATCCTTTAATGTGGCATCTAAGGTGCAGCAAGAAAAAAAAAAAAAAAAAAACACCAAAGAGGGTTATTTGTCTTCTGTGACAGTGATTCAGACACAAAGCCTTGATTGTTAACTTCATATGCAGTCACAAATTTTGTAGTGTCTTTTTAAGGGCCAGGCAATTCTACCACTAAATAAAATATTTGTCTTTTATCCACATTACCATACTACTGACAAGTCTTCACCTCAGAACTCATCATTCAGCAATGTGTAGCTGGTTCCAGAGTGTGTCTAATACTGTTGGAACACGTGTTTCAGAAAGAAACAAATGGCCCAGTCTGGGTGACTCTGAGGAGGGTTCAATACACCTCTCCAGTGCAGGGTTTGGCCTGTGAGGGGGGATGTTCTTATCATTTGTCAATTCAGCCTTTGTTATTCGCACATGGCTCTCTGGTATCTGAACAGAGTCTGGCTTCATGTTAGCTGGGGATAGGGGTGGCATATCCCTTTAGTCAGAGAACATCCAAAAGTTATCAGTGCCTCCAGTCACTTTAATGATGTTTTCACACTAAAAAGAAATACTCAGTTTTTAAGAACATTAATCATATTGACGCTTTTGCATTTTTTAAACATTTTTTCACAGCTCCTGGCCTAGGATGGAAATATTACTCCTGGGAATCAGCAGTCACAGACTTGGCTATTTTAGCAACGTAGGGAGAAAACGGTGCTGGTGGCCAAGTGAGTTGCCCGAGTTGTGCAGAGTTGGATCAAGTCCTGATAGGGTCAGGGTTAGATTCCTGCTACTCACCACTCTTTCTGGCACCATGACTTGTTGTGGCTACACAGGGGGCCTCTGGGACTTGGGAATTTGAGCCTATAATGGCAGAGGGGCAGTCCAGATCCTCCCAAAAAGGAGATGTCTCAGGGTAACTTCACATGGCCAATGTGTGCCCAGCACCTGTGCCAGTGAGCCCTCAGCTCGAGTACCACTTAATCCTTCCTTTTCTGTATGGAGTTCTTTGGCTTCCAATAGGGAAGGCACAATCAGGACATTGGGGCTATTTATCATGGTTTCAGAGCAGGCTCAGCTGTCTTCACTTCACATTTATTATATAACTTCCACAGAAGAAAGCAGATCATGTCTCCAAATAGAGGTGAGGCAGGGGATTGGGGGCAGGGGACATAAGACAGAAGTCAGTGCTATTTCCAGGTAGAATTTTATAAGCTGAGAATCACAAGAGGTCAAAAAATCTTACAGAGATGGAAAGATCATAAACATAAAACCACCCAAATCTTTTAGTTTATATCTGTAGAAACAAAAGCTCAAATAAGTGACTTATCCAAGGTCATAGTGATAATAATCTTAGGATTAAGGTTTTTTTCAAAGACTGAGTTTTCTATTTTTCTCTTATTCTCTACCTACCTGTGATTATAACAGACACCTACCTTTGGGTTCAGTTAAGAAAATTATATTATTCTCAAAATCCCTATATTGTACACATGCAACTAAAATTATATAATACTGAATAACCATTTTTTCCCCATGCTTATATGTTAGTTCCAAAGATTGTTTCTTTTTGGCTGCAGCAAAGCCATCATTCTCGAGTTTCCCCACCTTAAAAATTAAAGAATTTTCTTCTCTTTCCCTCTGTTTGCCTGGAAGCATCCTCAATCGAAAACAAACAAGCTGTTAATCGGTGAAAAAAAAAAAAAAAAGGAAAGGGGAAAATCTTCAAAAATTGTGTTTAGCCCCATTTGGCCTTAAAAAAACATGAGAATTGGTGATCAAGTAAATTCAGCAGGATGGCTGCCTTTCAAGGGAAACAATATCTGGATATTTCTATGTCTAGACCACAGAGGAAAAATGCTGCCTTGGTAATTAACCCATTGAAAGCAGAACAGGCCCATGTGGCCCTGAGAAACAAAGATAGAGAAGAGTTATAAAGATGCAGTCTCTGAAGATTCAGTCTACACTTGGCGTTGTCAGTGATATGTTTATAAAAACTTGTTCGCGAGTCTGTATTTGCCATTTTTGATCCAGATACTATACAAGGTGAAGAATGAATAGGGGATGGTAAGACATTATTTCTTTTCTTAATCAGCCAATGATATTTTTTATTTTACGGTTCCCACTTCACTCTGCATTTGCATGCCCCTGCTAAGAATCTTTTGGAAGCCTCCTTCCTCCTGGAATATTAAGCAAGGACCCTGTCTTTCAGGCCTAAAGGATGTTTTCATTGAGAATTAAGGGACGAGAAGGTTTCTTAGAAAAGTGGTTTGTCTGAGTGCCGGAGGGGAAATTTATGTGAATCCTGGTAGGATTATGAATCAATTTGATAATCTCAGTCTTTGAGTTCTGTTTCATCATTTGTAAAAGCTAGATGTGTTTGTGTTGATGGATGGACATCACTACCACCTAGTTTAGATTTAAAAATATGTTTTGTAGGCAAAGGCTAAAGTAGACAAGATTGCAGTGAAATGTTTTGAACTTATGTGAATATTATACATTAACATTCATAGAAAAGGAAAGGATTCCTTTTACATTTAAGTTTCCTACAAGATCTTTTAGAACTAACACCCAAAAAAGATGTCCTTTTCATTATAGGGGACTGGAATGCAAAAGTAGGAAGTCAAGAAACACCTGGAGTAACAGGCAAATTTGGCCTTGGAATGCGGAATGAAGCAGGCCAAAGACTAATAGAGTTTTGCCAAGAAAATGCACTGGTCATAGCAAACACCCTCTTCCAACAACACAAGAGAAGACTCTACACATGGACATCACCAGATGGTCAACACCGAAATCAGATTGATTATATTCTTTGCAGCCAAAGATGGAGAAGCTCTATACAGTCAACAAAGACAAGACCGGGAGCTGACTGTGGCTCAGATCATGAACTCCTGATTGCCAAATTCAGACTTAAATTGAAGAAAGTGGGCAACACCACTAGACCATTCAGGTATGACCTAAATCAAATCCCTTATGATTATACAGTGGAAGTGAGNCTCAGAATTTTCCACAGTTTATTGTGATCCACACAGTCAAAGGCTTTGGCATAGTCAATAAAGCAGAAATAGATGTTTTTCTGGAACTCTCTTGCTTTTTCCATGATCCAGCGGATGTTGGCAATTTGATCTCTGGTTCCTCTGCATTTTCTAAAACCAGCTTGAACATCTGGAAGTTCACGGTTCATATATTGCTGAAGCCTGGCTTGAAGAATTTTGAGCATTACTTTACTAGCTTGTGAGATGAGTGCAATTGTGCAGTAGTTTCAGCATTCTTTGGCGTTGCCTTTCTTTGGGATTGGAATAAAAACTGATCTTTTCCAGTCCTGTGGCCACTGCTGAGTTTTCCAAATTTGCAGGCATATTGAGTGCAGCACTTTTGATAGAATACTGAAAATTGCTCATTATATATTAATAGATATATTAAGTAAGCTATATATTGGGGGCAGGAGGAGAAGGGGACGACCGAGGATGAGATAGCTGGATGGCATCACGGACTCAATGGACGTGAGTCTGAGTGAACTCCGGGAGTTGGTGATGGACAGGGAGGCCTGGCATACTGCGATTCATGGGGTCGCAAAGAGTCGGACACGACTGAGCGACTGAACTGAACTGATATATATATATAAAGTATACATTTATGTTTATATATACTTTTATGTTTATATGTTATTAAACAGCTGTCTGTAAGTGTTCATTTTTGCCACCTTAAGGTTTAAAAATGATGTATGTATGTGGTTATGAGGATCATCATAGATTTCAGTGAAGTGCTAAAATGCTTACATATGACAAGTATCAAATCTTCATGTTCTCTCTGTGAAATAGCAGTTAGTTAATTTTTTAAATATATATGTAATATGAGTGTTTAAGTTTACAGGTAGTCTTCATTTTGCACAATTCTGACATGTATGAAGTTTAGTTACCACATTTTGTTTTAGCATGTGTCAGTTGAATTCAGTTCAGTCACTCAGTCGTGTCCGACTCTTTGTGACCCCATGAACCGCAGCACGCCAGACCTCCCTATCCATCACCAACTGCTGGAGTCTACCCAAACCCAGTCCATTGAGTTGGTGATGCCATCCAACCATCTCATGTATCATTTTGTAATTCTAGTTACTGTGAGATAATAGAAAATGTTTATTGGTCTCTTCCCTCCAATTCCTGGCACATGGTTCCTGAAAACTTTATAATTCCTGGGTGCTGAGTGGATGTGAGAGTTGGACTGTGAAGAAGGCTGAGTGCAGAAGAATTGATGCTTTTGAACTGTGGTGTTGGAGAAGACTCTTGAGAGTCCCTTGGACTGCAAGGAGATCCAACCAGTCCATTCTGAGGGAGATCAACCCTGGGATTTCTTTGAAAGGAATGATGCTAAAGCTGAAGCTCCAGTACTTTGGCCACCTCATGTGAAGAGTTGACTCATTGGAAAAGACCCTGATGCTGAGAGGGATTGGGGGCAGGAGGAGAAGGGGACGACCGAGGATGAGATGGCTGGATGGCATCACGGACTCAATGGACGTGAGTCTGAGTGAACTCCGGGAGTTGGTGATGGACAGGGAGGCCTGGCATGCTGCGATTCATGGGGTCACAAAGAGTCGGACACAACTGAGTGACTGAACGGAACGGAACGCAGTGTCTTTTATTCTAATGAATTGACTTGGGTTGGGCTTCTGGATGGCTCCTGACTAAGGGCTGGTCACTGGAAATGCCAGCCCATGATTAGAATTGTAATTGAAATTGTAATCTCCCCCACCCTATCTCATTCTCTTGAGAATAGAAGGGTTGAAAATGAAATCAATGATGGATCATGCCTATGTGATGAACCTATGGAGTGTGATACTATCTCCCGGGAGAAAGTGTCAGAATTAAGCTAAAAATGCAGAATAACACCCAGTTAGGGTAGCAAATTGCTTAGTGTTGGGGGGGGGAACCCAAACATTTGGTGATCAAAAGTGTCAGAAGTGAAGGGTTCTGTGTGAAAGTAAATGAGAAAATCACAGGAAGAGAAATGTAGGTTTCTCAAATGTAGTTGCACTGTGTGTTAATTTCCTAGGGCTGCTGTAGCAAAATACTATAGACATATATAGTATGTCTATATAGCCTTAAGACAACAGAAATTTGTTCTGGAAGCTACAAGTCTGGTGTTAGGGTCTTCATTCTTTGCCTTTTCCAGCCTCTGTCAGCCTCAGATATTCCTTGGTTTACAGCTGCATAGCTCCAACCACTGCCTGCATCTTCACATGATGTTCTTCCTACTATCTTCACATTGCCTTTTTATAAGGACACTAGTCATACTGGATTAATACTGGAATTAATCCAGTATGACTTCATCTCTTTTTAAAAAATGTATTTATTTTTAATGAAGGATAATTGCTTCATAATGTTGTGAGTATGACCATATCTTAATTAATTACATCTTTTGTAACTGCAAAAACTTTTATTTCCAAATAAGGTCACATTCTAAAACAGAAGGGGTTATGACTTCCAATTATCTTTTAGGATCATCATTCAACTTATAACATCATCTTTAGTTAAATAACACCGATTCCTCCAAAATGTTTCCAATTTAATTATCATGGTATATTAATGTTAGAAATTGCACAAAGTAAAAACTTTGCTATAGGTCTTATTAAAAAGCAAGACAATAGACCCCAAATGCAGTTGCTTATGCTAATAATCCCCAGATTACCAAACTGAAACTTACAGTTTTGGCTCTCCCGAAATGAAATCTTAAAATTAGTCAATTAGGAATTAGCTCCTCAGCACTAGTTAGGTAATCTGCCTGATAGATTCCTGTGGTCCCCCAAAGAAAGCAACCTTGCTGTAAACAATTTGCTTTTTTGCCAAGTATAATTTCCTTGTGTCTGCTCCCTTCTGCTATGAAAATCTTTTATTAAGTACTGGTCCTTAGAGCTCCTTTTTATCTGCTAAATTGGATGTTAACTCAATTCAAATCAATTTTTGCTCAAAAAAACTCTTAAACTTTTAAAATTTGATTCAGTTTATCTTTTAACACAAAAATCACTATGTTAATAACAGATGCACATCATGACCAATGGTCAATCATGTTGCTTCTTTCAAGGTCTGTTCACATCCTTGCTAAGCTGGTTTGTGTTTGTTTCTGGATTGTGTTTGTTTTTGATAACCATACTAATGAGTGTAATGTGATGTCTCAGTGGTTTTTATTTTTTCATTTGCATTTCTCTAAATAGATAGCATATTGAAAATCAGAGACATTACTTTGCCAACAAAGGTCCATCTAGTCTAGGCTATGGTTTTTCCAGTAGTCGTATGTGGATGTGAGAGTTGGACTGTGAAGAAAACTGAGCACCAAAGAATTGATGCTTTTGAACTATGGTGTTGGAGAAGACTCTTGAGAGTCCCTTGGACTGCAAGGAGATCCAACTAGTCCATTCTGAAGAAGATCAGGCCTGGGTGTTCTTTGGAAGGAATGATGCTAAAGCTGAAGCTCCAGTACTTTGGCCACCTCATGTGAAGAGTTGACTCATTGGAAAAGACTTTGATGCTGGGAGGGATTGGGGGCAGGAGGAGAAGAGGATGACAGAGGATGAGATGGCTGGATGGCATCACCGACTCGGTGGACATGAGTTTGAGTGAATTCTGGGAGATGATGATGGACAGGGAGGCCTGGCGTGCTGTGATTCATGGGGTCGCAAAGAGTTGGACATGACTGAGTGACTGAACTGAATGGTTAGTGATATTGAGTGTTTTTTCATATTTGGCCATTTACATATCTTATTTGGAGAAATGTTTATTCAAGTCTTTTGCCTATTTTTTAATTGGGTCACTTGCTTTGTTGTTACTGTTTTTGTGTTGTAGGAATTCTTTATGTATTCAAAGTTATTTCCTCATCAGATGTATGATTCGCATATACTTTCTCTTATTCCATTGGTTGCTGTTTCATTCTGTTGTTTCCTTTGGAGCACAAATATTTAAAATTCTGATATAGTCCGATTTATTTTTTCTTTTGTTATCTATGTTTTGGTATATATATATAAAATTATCACCAAATCCAATATCATGAGCTTTTCTCCCATATTTTCTTCTAAGAGTTTTACAGTTTTAGCTCTCAGATTTTTGATGACTCTTTTTGAGTTAGTTTTTTTATGGTGTTAGGTAAAGGTCCAACTTCATTCTTCTGTATTGGATATCCAGTTTCCCCTACTTTATTTGATGAAAATAAATATGTTGAAATATGTTTCATTATATGATGAAAAAATAAAATAATGTCCTTTCTCTATTGAATGAATGAGTACCTTTGTTAAAAATCATTTGAGCAAATATGTGAGGTTTTATTTCTGGACTATTTTATTCTATTGGTCTGTCTTTATGCCAGGACCATAGTGTTTTGATTTCTGTAGTTTCATAGTAAGTTTTAAGTTAGGAAGTGTGTGACACCTCCAACTTTCCTCTTCTTTTTCAAGATTATTTTGGCTACCTGAAGTCCCTTGAGAGTCTATGTGAATTTTAGAATGGATGGATTTTTTTTTCTATTTCTACAAGAATAAAGTGTTATTTTTTACCTTCTTCCCATATAGAAGAGATTTGTTACGTCATGAAAATAATGTTCTGTGCTTTGTGCTGTACTTAATTTTTAGTGTTCACTTCTGAAAAAGCTAAGTTTCCTTGCAATTCTGTTACTTTCTGCTATGTTTTATTTTTTTGACCCATACCATGTGGCTTGCAGTATCTTAGTTCTCCAACCAGGATGGAACACAGGCCCTTGGCAATGAAAACCATGGGGTGGCTGACCACAGAATTCATGTTATGTTTATTTAAAATTACCATTTTGATTAATAGACAGCCAAGCTATAACCATTTATTGTTCTAAGGCATATATGATTCTAGGTTAATCATGACCACATCTCTTTTTATAGCTTTAAAATTTTTTTCCTTCCAAAACTAGAATCTAAGTTCAAGTATAAAACATAAGAAATCTTTTGTTATTCAGAGGTCCCCTGGAAATCACAAATATTATTGTTACCTTATTAAAAAAGAAAGTTAAAAATGAAGCTTGTTTGGTATGCTTTACTTTTTAAAATTATTTCCACACTGTTTTAAGAGGTGTATAGAAAGAACTTCCCAGTCAATACAGTAGCATAACTTTCCTTGGTTAATTGTATTTGAATTCTTTTAAGAATAAAATGTATGTATATTTAAGGTGTACACATGCTTATATATATAGTACATAATAAAATTATTACAATAGCAAGCTAATTAAAATATACATCTCCTCCCACAGTTACATTTGTGTGTATATTAAAAATACCTGATATCAGAATTCCCTGGTGGTCCAGTAGTTAGGCCTTTATGCTTCCACTGAAGAGGACATTGGTTTGATCCTTAGTTGGGTAACAAAGTGTTAGGTAACTATGTGTTAGTTGGATAACACATGCTATGTGGGGTAGCAGAAAAACAAAACAAAAAACCTGATACTTACTTTCTTAGCAAATTTCAAGTATGCAATACAGTATTATTAGCTGTAATCACAATCTAGTACATTTTACCTCTAGAACTAATTCATCCTGTATAACTAAAACTTAATACCTGTTGACAACATCCCCCAGCTTCCCGCACCTCCCTGCACCTGGTAACCGTCATTCTACTCTATGCTTTTGAAAATTTGACTATTTTAGATTCCACATATCAGCACAATCATCTAGTATTTTTCTTTCTGCGTCTAGCTTCTTTCCTTGTCTTAGCATAATGTCCTCCAAGTTCATCTATGTTGTATAATATTGTTAAAATGGCAAGATTTCTTTCTTTTTAAAGGCTGAATAGTAGTCCAGTGTGTGTATATGTATATGACAGTTTCTTTATCCATTCATTTGTTCATGGATACAAATTGTTAACATATCTTGCTTATTGTGACTAATGTTGCAATGAACATGAGAATATAGATATCTCTTTGAAATACTGATTATATATGTATGTGTGTGTGTGTGTGTATATATATATATATATATATATATATATAAAATACACATATGTCCTCTGCTTCTCCTCCTGCCTTAAATCTTGCCCAGCATCAGGGTCTTTTCTAATGAGTCGGCTCTTTGCCCCAGGTGGCCAAAATATTGGAGCGTCGGCTTTAGCATCAGTTCTTCCAGTGAATATCCTGGATTGATTTCCTTTAGGACTGATGGGTTGATCTCCTTGCATTCCAAGGGACTCTCCAGAGTCTTCTCCAACACCACAGTTCAAAAGCATCAATTCTTCTACATGCAGCCTTTTTTATGTTCCAACATCCATCATGACTACCAGAAAAACCATAACTTTGACTATATGGACTTCTAATACACTGTCTAGGTTTGTCACAGCTTTTCTTCCAAGGAGAAAGTGTCTTTTAATTTCATGGCTGTAGTCACCATTCAGAATGATTTTGGAGCACAAGAAAATAAAGTGAATCACTGTTTCCATAGTTTCCCTATCTATTTGCCATGAGGTGATAGGACCAGATGCCATGATCTTTGTTTTTGAATGTTGAGCTTTAAGCCAGCGTTTTCACTCTCCTCTTTCACCTAATCAAGGGGCTCTTTAGTTCTTCTTCACTTTCTGCCATAAGGATGCTGTCATCTTCATATCTGAAGTTATTGATATTTCTCCTGGCAACCTTGCTTCCAGCTTGTGCTTCATCCAGCCTGGCATTTTGCATGACATACTCTGCATAGAAGTTAAATAAGTAGGGTGGCAGTATACAGCCTTGTCATACTCCTTTCCCAATTTGGAAAAGTGAAAGTGAAAGTTGCTCACTCGTGTCTGGCTCTTTGCAACCCCATGGACCACACAGTCCATGGAATTCTCCAGGCCAGAATACTGGAGTAGGTAGCTGTTCCCTTCACCAGGATATCTTCCTAACCCAGGAAATGAACCTGGGTCTCCTGCATTGCCAGCAGATTCTTTACCAGCTGAGCCACAAGGGAAGGAACCAGTCCATTGTTCCATGTCCAGTTCTAACTGTTACTTCTTGACCTGCATACAGGTTTCTCAGGAGTCAGGTAAGGTGGTCTGGTATTCCCATCTCTTTATGAATTTTCCACAGTTTGTTATGATCCACATAGTTAAAGGCTTTAGTATTGTCAATGGAGCAGAAGTAAATGTTTTTCTTGAATTCTCTTGTTTTTTCTATGATCCAAGGAATGTTGGCAATTTGATTTCTGTTTCCCCTGTGTTTCTAGATCCAGCTTCAACATCTGGAAGTTTTCAGTTCATATACTATTGAAGACTTGTTTGGAGAATTTTCAGCATTAGTTTGCTAACATGTGAGATGAGTGCAATTGTGCAGTAGTTTGAACATTCTTTGGCATTGCCTTTCTTTGGGATTAGAATGAAAATTGACCTTTTCCAGTTCTGTGGCCACTGCTGAGTTTTCCAAATTTGCTGGCATATTGAATGCAACACTTTAATAGCATCATCTTTTAGGATTTGAAATAGCTCTGCTGGAATTCCATCATTTCCACTAGCTTTGTTCATAGTGTTGCTTTCTAAGGCCTGCTTGACTTTATACTCCAAGATGTCTGGTAAGTGAGTGATCCCACCATTGCGATTATCTGGGTCATTAAGATCTTTTCCATATAGTTCTTCTGTGTATTCTTTCCACCTCTTCTTAATATCTTCTAGTGTTCTATTTTCTGATAGGTATATCAGTAAGCCCCCCCCTTTTTTTTCTTCAAATTCTACCTCCAACCCTAAATATAGAAGACTATGCCTTTGCAAACTGAAATTAAACATTTTTTAAATGGTATTTCATTCTCCCGGACCCCTTGGCATTCAAGAACAAATACTTCAGCTGAGTCTCTTTATTTTTCTTATGTTTCTTATTTTTATGTTAACCATAAAAATTTGTATGCATTCAATAAGAATCGGTCTTACTTTCTATCAAGATACAATTAAACAAGTCAATTGCCCTATGAGGGCTGTACTGGATTCTGTATCTTACAGAAAGAATCTCATTTCATTGGATATGAAAAGCCTACCACGAAGGAACTGGCATGTTTCTTAATCTGTGGAAACCAACACATACATTAGTCAGGTTGAAACACAATGAGGCCAGCTTTTAAAAACACATGTTATCAAGACTAATTTTCAAAAAAATTTTATGATCATAAGGGAGAGCATTAATAAAAATTATCCAGAACTCAGAAATAAGACCAAAACATGACTCAGTTCAATTCAGTTCAGTTGCTCAGTCGTTCCAACTCTTTGCGACCCCATGAACCATAGCACGACAGGCCTCCCTGTCCATTCCCAACTGCTGGAGTCTACCCAAACCCATGTCCATTGAGTCAGTGATGCCATCCAGCCATCTCATCCTCTGTTGTCCCCTTCTCCACCTGCCCTCAATGTTTCTCAGCATCAGGGTCTTTTCAAATAAGTCAGCTCTTCGCATGAGGTGGCCAAAGTATTGGAGTTTCAGCTTTAACATCAGTCCTTCCAATGAACACCCAGGACTGAACTCCTTTAGAATGGACTGGTTGGATCTCCTTGCAGTCCAAGGGACTCTCAAGAGTCCCTTCTCCAACATCACAGTTCAAAAGCATCAATTCTTCGTTGCTCAGCTTTATTCACAGTCCAACTCTCACATCCACACATGACTACTGGAAAAACCATAGCCTTGACTAGACAGACCTTTGTTGACAAAGTAATGTCTCTGCTTTTGAATATGCTATCTAGGTTGACTTAAATTCACCCATTTCCAGTCCATTTGAATTCACTGATTCCTAGAATGTTGACGCTCACTCTTGTCATCTCCTGTTTGACCTCTTCCAATTTGCCTTGATTCATGGACCTGACATTCCAGGTTCTTATGCAATATTGCTCTTTACAGCATCGGACCCTGCTTCTATCACCAGTCACATCCACAGCTAGGTATTGTTTTTGCTTTGGCTCCATCCCTTCATTCTTTCTGGAATTATTTCTCCACTGATCTCAAGTAGCATATTGGGCACCTACTGACCTGGGGAGTTCCTCTTTCAGTATCCTATCATTTTGCCTTTTCATACTGGTCATGGGATTTTCAAGGCAAGAATACTAAAGTGGTTTGCCATTCCCTTCTCCAGTGGACCACATTCTGTCAGATCTCTCCACCATGACCTGCCCATCTTGGGTTGCCCCGCAGGCATGGCTTAGTTTCATTGAGTTAGACAAGGCTGTGGTCCTAGTGTGGTTAGAATGACTAGTTTTCTGTGATTATGGTTTCATTGTGTCTGCCCTCTATGCTCTCTTGCAACACCTACCATCTTACTTGGGTTTTTCTTACCTTGGGCATGGGGTATCTCTTCACGGCTGCTCCAGCAAAGTGCAGCCACTGCTCCTTACCTTGGATGAGGGGTATCTCCTCACCACCGGCCTTCTTGACCTTCAACATGGGATAGCTCCTTTAGGCCCTCCTGTGTTCACGCAGCCACAGATCCTTGGACATGGGGTTGCTCCCCCAGCCGCCGGCCCTGGCCTCGAGCCCAGGACCAGCAAAGTGCAGCCACTGCTCCTTACCTTGGATGAGGGGTATCTCCTCACCACCGGCCTTCTTGACCTTCAACATGGGATAGCTCCTTTAGGCCCTCCTGTGTTCACGCAGCCACAGATCCTTGGACATGGGGTTGCTCCCCCAGCCGCCGGCCCTGGCCTCGAGCCCAGGGTGTCTCCTCCCAGCCAGTACCCCTGACCTCGGATGCAGGGGAGCTCCTCTCAGCCCTTCCTGCACCGTCACAGCCTGGCACTCTCAGCCGCTGCTCCTGACCTCGGACGGGGGGTAACTCCTTGGCTGCTGCCTTTTGGGCATGGGGTCCTCCTGGCTTCTGCCCCTGACCTCGGACGTGGGGTAGCTCCTCTCTGCCATGCTTAGTGCACTGGTCATAGCCGCCTGTGCTTAGAGCGCTGGTCGCAGCCGCCTGCATTTAAGATAATTATTATATCTACTACTGTGGGCAGAAATCCCTCAGAAGAAATGGAGTAGCCATCATGGTCAGCAAAAGAGTCCAAAATGCAGTACTTGGATGCAATCTCAAACACGACAGAATGATCTCTGTTCGTTTCCAAGGCAAACCATTCAATACCACAGCAATCCAAGTCTATGCCCCAACCAGTAGCGCTGAGGAAGCTGAAGTTGAACGGTTCTATGAAGACCTACAAGACCTTTTAGAACTAGCATCCAAAAAAAGATGTCCTTTCATTATAGGGGACTGGAATGCAAAAGTAGGAAGTCAAGAAACACCTGGAGTAACAGGCAAATTTGGCCTTGGAATGCAGAATGAAGCAGGGCAAAGACTAATAGTGTTTTGCCAAGAAAATGCACTGATCATAGCAAACACCCTCTTCCAACAACACAAGAGAAGACTCTACACATGGACATCATCAGATGGTCAACACCAAAATCAGAGTGATTATACTCTTTGCAGCCAAAGATGTAGAAGCTCTATACAGTCAACAAAAACAAGACCAGGAGCTGACTGTGGCTCAGATCATGAACTCCTTATTACCAAATTCAGACTGAAATTGAAGAAAGTAGGGAAAACTGCTAGACCATTCAGGTATGACCTAAATAAATTCCTTATCATTACACAGTGAAAGTGAGAAATAGATTTAAGGGCCTAGATCTGATAAATAGAATGCCTGATGAACTATGGAATGAGATTCATGACATTGTACAGGAGACAAGGATCAAGACCAGCCCCATGGAAAAGAAATGCAAAAAAGCAAAATGGCTGTCTGGAGAGGCCTTACAAATAGCTGTGAAAAGAAGAGAGGTGAAAAACAAAAGAGAAAAGGAAAGATATAAGCATCTGAATGCAGAGTTTCAAAGAATAGCAAGAAGAGATGAGAAAGCCTTCTTCAGTGATCAATGCAAAGAAATAGAGGAAAACAACAGAATGGGAAAGACTAGAGATCTCTTCAAGAAAATTAGAGATACCAAGGGAACATTTCATGCAAAGGTGGGCTCGATAAAGGACAGAAATGGTATGGACCTAACAGAAGCAGAAGATATTAAGAAGAGGTGGCAAGAATACATGGAAGAACTGTACAAAAAAGATCTTCACGACCCAGATAATCACGATGGTGTGATCATTCATCTAGAGCCAGACATCTTGGAATGTGAAGTCAAGTGGGCCTTAGAAAGCATCACTACAAACAAAGCTAGTGGAGGTGATGGAATTCCCGTGGAGCTATTTCAAATCCTGAAAGATGATGCTGTGAAAGTACTGCACTCAATATGCCAGCAAATTTGTAAAACTCAGCAGTGGCCACAAGACTACAAAAGGTCAGTTTTCATTCCAATCCCAATGAAAGGCAATGCCAAAGAATGCTGAAAGTACTGCACAATTGCACTCATCTCACATGCTAGTAAAGTAATGCTCAAAATTCTCCAAGCCAGGCTTCAGCAATACATGAACCATAAATGTCCTGATGTTCAAGCTGGTTTTAGAAAAGGCAGAAGAACCAGAGATCAAATTGCCAACATCCTCTGGATCATGGAAAAAGCAAGAGAGTTTCAGAAAAACATCTATTTCTGCTTTATTGACTATGCCAAATCCTTTGACTGTGTGGATCACAATAAACTGTGGAAAATTCTGAAAGAGATGGGAATACCAGGCCACCTGACCTACCTCTTGAGAAATCTGTATGCAGGTCAGGAAGCAACAGTTAGAACTGGACATGGAACAACAGACTAGTTTCAAATAGGAAAAGGAGTATGTCAAGGCTGTATATTGTCATCCTGCTTATTTAACTTATATGCAGAGTACATAATGAGAAACACTGGACTGGAGGAAGCACAAGCTGGAATCAAGATTGCCAGGAGAAATATCAATAACCTCAGATATGCAGATGACACCACCCTTATGGCAGAAAGTGAAGAGGAACTCAAAAGCCTCTTGATGAACGTGAAAGAGGAGAGTGAAAAAGTTGGCTTAAAACTCAACATTCAGAAAACGAAGATCATGGCATCTGGTCCCATCACTTCATGGGAAATAGATGGGGAAACAGTGGAAACAGTGGCAGATTTTATTTTTTTCAGCTCCAAAATCACTGCAGATGGTGACTGCAGCCATGAAATTAAAAGACACTTACTCCTTGGAAGAAAAGTTATGAGCAACCTAGATAACATATTCAAAAGCAGAGACATTACTTTGCTGACTAAGGTCCATCTAGTCAAGGCTATGGTTTTTCCAGTAGTCATGTATGGATGTGAGAGTTGGACTGTGAAGAAGGCTGAGGACCGAAGAATGGATGCTTTTGAAATGTGGTGTTGGAGAAGACTCTTGAGAGTCCCTTGGACTGCAGGGAGATCCAACCAGTCCATTCTGAAGGAGATCAGCCCTCGGATTTCTTTGGAAGAAATGATGGTGAAGCTGAAACTCCAGTACTTTGTCCACCTCATGCAAAGAGTTGACTCATTGGAAAAGACTCTGATGCTGGGAGGGATTGGGGGCAGGAGGAGAAGGGGACGACTGAGGATGAGTTGGCTGGATGGCATCACTGACTCGATGGACGTGAATCTGAGTGAACTTCGGGAGATGGTGACGGACAGGGAGGCCTGGAGAGCTGCGATTCATGGGGTCGCAAAGAGTTGGACACGACTGAGCAACTGAACTGAACTGAACTGAAAGATATATTTGATCTTTTTTCCTGGTTCCTGGTACAGGGGATCAAAAACTCTTGCAGAGGAGTATCTTTTTTATTACCAATGAGTGACTTATGACAGACCCATAGATAACCTCAAAGTGGGGACTGATCAACAAGACCAACCATGTGATGAAAAGATTAGATGCTTAGGTCTTGAGCCAACCTGACCTCTAGGGTGGCAGAGGGAGCTAGAGATTGGATTTAATCATGTGGCCAATTATGCATCCCTTGGATTGCAAGGAGACCCAACTAGTCAATCCTAAAGAAAATCAGTGCTGAATATTCATTGGAAGGACTGATGCTGAAGCTGAAACTCCAGTACTCTGGCCACCTGATTCGAAGAACTGACTCATTGGAAAAGACCCTGATCCTGGGAAAGATTGAAGGTGGGAGGAGAAAGGGATGACAGATGAAATGGCTGGCATCACTGACTCGATGGACCTGAGGTTGAGTAGGCTCTGGTAGTTGGTGATGGACAGGAGGCCTGGTGTGCTGCAGTCCATGGGGTTACAAAGAGTCAGACACAAACAGGCAACTGGACTGAACTGAACTGAGAAAGCTATGGAAACCCTTAAGGTTACAGCCAAGGCAGTCAGGAATGCAGGTAGACTTATAGTTAGCGACTCTAGCAAGGGCAGTCCCTGGAGAACCGAGCTCTTAACCTTTGGAGTCTTCTAACACTGGGTGTTTGGAGAAGGAAATGGCAACCCATTCCAGTATTCTTGCTTGGAGAATCTCATGGACTGAGGAGCCTGATGGGCTGCAGTCCATGGGGTCACAAAGAGTCAGACACGACTGAGTAACTTTACTTACTTACTTACTTACTTAACACTGGGTGTTAGTGTCAGAATATATTGCAGTACACCCCATTTGGGGCTGCAGTGGAATGTATATCTACTTATAGTTAGCGACTCTAGCAAGGGCAGTCCCTGGAGAACCGAGCTCTTAACCTTTGGAGTCTTCTAACACTGGGTGTTTGGAGAAGGAAATGGCAACCCATTCCAGTATTCTGCTTGGAGAATCTCATGGACTGAGGAGCCTGATGGGCTGCAGTCCATGGGGTCACAAAGAGTCAGACACGACTGAGTAACTTTACTTACTTACTTACTTACTTAACACTGGGTGTTAGTGTCAGAATATATTGCAGTACACCCCATTTGGGGCTGCAGTGGAATGTATATCTACACTATATGTTAATAGTTTATATTCCATGTGTGGAAAAAGCTTATTAATCCATTCATCTGCCTTATCCAGCCATCTTCTTAGGAATTCTCTCCCATAGCAGTGAACTATGTGATTTTTGTCTTTTGGGTACAGCTGATCTGATGGCAACTCACTCCAGTTGCCTGGAGAATCTCAGGGACAGGGGAGCCTGGTGGGCTGCCGTCTATGGGGTCGCACAGTGTCGGATATGACTGAAGTGACTTAATAGCAGCAGATCTGATCAGAGTAGATGCATGAGCTAAATAAGCAAATAAGAGTCTGTCTTATTGACCTGTGTGTGGAACATGTATAGAAACACATAAATGTTAATCTGTTGGCAGGTGTGCTGGAGCAGGAAGTATCTGGCATAGTAAGCCTCTGACAAATTTTTGTTGAATGACTGCATAAAAGAAATTTCTGTAACTTTAGGGCTTGAGAGGGCCATTTCCCCTTATACACGGAAAACTGAGAAAAAAGTGAGAAGCAGAGACAAAAAGATCACATGGATTGGGAAAGATGGTGACATAAACACTTTGGACTCCTAAAGATTCTCCTATTCCTGACCTAGATGCCCTTATACATCCTGCTTTGGTTTTCCTTGAAACGGACCTGCAATTTCCCATTTGCCCAAATTAATTTGGGTAGATTTTTGTGTCTAATGTTTAAGGGTAATTTTTTAGTGATAAAATCATGATTCTCAGACAAATATAAGAATACTATGTACTAAAGATTTTACTAGCTCTGTAGTAGTTAAGGGCCTCCCAGGTGGCTCAGTGGTAAAAAAAATAATCTCCTTGCCAATGCAGGAGATGCAACAGACACAGGTTCATCCCTGGTTCAGGAAGATCCCCTGAAGTAGGAAATGGCAACTCACTCCAGTATTCTTGTGTAGAAAATTCCATTGACAGAGGAGCCTGGTGGGCTAGAGTCTGTAGAGTTGCAGAGAGTCAGACATGGTGAGCATTCACACAGGCAGTCATAGTAGTTAAATGAGGAAACCAGTAAGATGTTACAACAGATTCAAAGGAGAATCCAAACAAGAGACACATTAATTGATCAAGAATATTGAAACGAATTTGCGAATGACTATAAAACTGACTTTGGGGAGAGAGTGAGAGTTGTCACACCTCTGGACAGAATGTATATGTTTGGCTCTGGACAAGAATTATCTGCACTATTACTTGTTTTCTACAAGTTAATTTTAATCTCTAAAGAGTTATAAAGTAGCCTAGTCAAAGACAAAAGTGGTTCTCTCTCTATGATCAGATCATTCCAGCATTGCAGTGTTTTATTGAAGGTACATCCATTCATCTTGTTTGTGTACTCTACTGTCCTATTTCCTCATACTATTGAAAGTGTGAGTCATTAGTCGTTCAGTTGTGTCTGACTCTTTGCGACCCCATGGACTATAGCCCACCAGGCTCCTCAGTCTATGGAATTTTCTATGCAAGAATACTGGAGTAAGTTGCCATATCCTACTTCAGGGGATCTTCCCAACCTAGGGCTCAAACCCAGGACTCCCACATTACAGGCAGATTCTTTACCATCTGAGTCATCAATTGTTAATAGTAAACAAATGATTCCTACATTAAAAGGAGTGTTTTTCATATCTCTGTGTGAGAAAGTTATCCATCTTGTGGAAGATTTGTACCTCCCCAAACACAAGAAGGAATCCCTGCTGTCACAGAGGTTGAATCAACCCAGTGACCGAAGGATAATAAAACCCCTTGTATCCATTCCCTCGGGCTTTCCTGATAGTTCAGTTGGTAAGGAATCCAATCCCCCAAGCTGACTTTAAGCCACTCAAGTACAGGAAACTTGCCTTATGCCAACCTGACCTTGACAAAGTATTTGTAAGAAGCAGGTTAGGGCAAATCAATATTTGCTAACTGATTGTTTTAAGTTAGCAAACTGAAATAAGAAATTTGAGATTCTGAAGATTTAAAACAACCAAAACAATGCAACAACAGAAACTAAAACCAGACACTTTTCCTAGCTTGCTGTCAGGAAAATTCAGAAATGGAAGATTCTTGTGATCTACTGAAGGAGTCCAATGAACTCACTGTCAAACCTTCAAGCCTTTACTGGTCTCATAATATAGAAACATTTAAATTCTCTATAAAATTTATGAACATATGAAACTCAGTGAGGCCCTGTGAAACTCCCAGGCACAGAGGCCTTTCCCGCCCCCGCCCCCCAGTTTCCTGTAGGTAAGCCTCCATGATCTTCCCAGAATTCCAATGGGCTAATCAAGGGAGGAGCAGCCAAGAAAGCATCTGAGGCAAGATTAGAGGGACCAGATAAGCTCATCATAGTTAGGAGATAGACCACCTGGACACACCCTAACCTTGTCAGCAACCCTAACCTTGGGGAAATATTGTTAGAAAACTTTTTACCAAGTCCTCCCAGGTGGAGACACACAGCTTTTCCAAGTAGGAGCCCACTGTGTCCTCTTTTGCCTGGCAAAATAATAAAGCTATCCTTTTCTACTTCATCTAGAACTCTCTCTCTGAGATGCAACTCAGCACCAGTGCAAAATGGCTGTCTGAGGAGGCCTTACAAATAGCTGTGAAGAGAAGAGAGGTGAAAAGCAAAGGAGAAAAGGAAAGATATAAGCATCTGAATGCAGAGTTCCAAAGAATAGCACCAAGAGATAAGAAACCCTTCTTCAGCCATCAATGCAAAGAAATAGAGGAAAACAACAGAATGAGAAAGACTAGAGATCTCTTCAAGAAAATTGGAGATACCAGGGGAACATTTCATGCAAAGATGGGCTCGATAAAGGGCAGAAATGGTATGGACCTAACAGAAGCAGAAGATATTAAGAAGAGGTGGCAAGAATACACAGAAGAACTGTACAAAAAAGATCTTCATTAAAGCTCAACATTCAGAAAACGAAGGTCATGGCATCTGGTCCCATCACTTCATGGGAAATAGATGGGGAAACAGTAGAAACAGTGTCAGACTTTGTTTTTTTGGGCTCCAAAATCACTGCAGATGGTGACTGCAGCCATGAAATTAAAAGGCGCTTACTCCTTGGAAGGAAAGTTATGACCAACCTAGATACTATATTCAAAAGCAGAGACATTACTTTGCCGACTAAGGTCCGTCTAGTCAAGGCTATGGTTTTTCCTGTGGTCATGTATGGATGTGAGAGTTGGACTGTGAAGAAGGCTGAGCACCGAAGAATTGATGCTTTTGAACTGTGGTGTTGGAGAAGACTCTTGAGGGTCCCTTGGACTGCAAGGAGATCCAACCAGTCCATTCTGAAGGAGATCAACCCTGGGATTTCTTTGGAAGGAATGATGCTAGAGCTGAAACTCCAGTACTTTGGCCACCTCATGTGAAGGGTTGACTCATTGGAAAAGACTCTGATGCTGGGAGGGATTGGGGGCAGGAGGAGAAGGGTACGACAGAGGATGAGGTTGCTGGATGGCATCATGGACTCAATGGACGTGAGTCTGAGTGAACTCCGGGAGTTGGTGATGGACAGGGAGGCCTGGCGTGCTGCGATTCATGGGGTCGCCAAGAGTCGGACACGACTGAGCGACTGACGTGACCTGAACTGATAGGGAGGATCATATAGTAAATGGCACCAACTTCAACAACTGTCCACACGGCTGATCTTGTCTTATTTATACCTTCATCCTTCCCTACTCTCTTTGTCCTTAGAATGGATTAATACAAAGCAAATCCCAAACATCATGTTATTTCATCTGTAAATTCAGTTAAAATCTTTATTAGCTGATTAAAATATCTGCTGAACATTCACTGTCTGGTCGTATGCTACGTTCTGGTAAATTCCTATTCATCTTTCAAAGCCCAACCTAAATGTCACCTCTTCTTGGAAGTCTTCCCTGATCTTTCCTTTCTCCAGAGGAGTTTAATGG
Source organism: Aepyceros melampus (assembly GCA_006408695.1). NCBI lineage: Eukaryota > Metazoa > Chordata > Mammalia > Artiodactyla > Bovidae > Aepyceros > Aepyceros melampus. Next base: position 71,858 of record SJXQ01003577.1, on the reverse strand, counting down.
TTCCTTCTTTGGGGTTCTAATTGTATACCTCCCTCACAAAAGTCATTGCTTTTTGATATTGTTCTGTTTCACTTTGTTTTGTTCTTGTGAGGAGGAATTGTATCCTTAAGAGCTTTAAGATCAAACAGACGTGGACCCACTTACTTTCTGAGTTTCACTGCTCTGAACCTCAGTGTTCTTGTTCGTACAGTGGGGATATAGCACTCACCTCATATTGTTGTGAGGATTAGAATAGAGATGGTACTGAAGCTCCTGGTACAGTGCCTGGCCCACAGTAAGCATTCCTCCCAGAGTGGTAGCATCACTGAAGTGACGAGCCTCATTGTCACCTGGACTGAGCTGGAGGACAGGACCACTGCTTCCTATGTGTGTCCTGGCACCTGGGAGTCTTCTCTAGAAGAGTATAGTGGGGGAAAACCTCCAATTAGCCAGAAAATAGACAGACTGGGCTCTCCCCCAGAGCCCCAGTGGCCCTGCCTGGCCAGGGATGGATTCTTTGGCAAAGAGAGACTGGATTAACTTTTGGGCTATCTAAGGGCATCAGTAAAAATTGGAAAAAGTAATTTGATTTTGCCTTTTTAGTGCATATTTATTTTTAAACTGCAAGGTCTCTCCCTACTGCTCGCTCCCCGCCCCCACCCCAGTCCTCAAATAAACAAACATTCTTTGTTATAGAAAATCTGGAAAGAACAGAAAGAGAAGAAGAAGAAGAAAATTACAGCCCAGGTCACCAATGAAGGTTTTGATGTATTTCCTTCCTTAAAGAAACAAAACAACCCCCACCTCCAAAAAAAAATACCCATGTTTTTCTTTCCTCAACCATGAAATTGCAATTGCATTTTGTTTAACTTTTGCATGCAGCTCCTGCCTTTGGAAGTCATTTTCATTTTGAAGGTCAAAGTCTGACCTTTCAGACAGAAGTTTCAAGTGTGAAAAGGCCCAATGGTTTGGGTGTGGCTCCTTCTAGTCCAAGTTAGAAGTGGTGAACACGTGGCCAACAGAACAGTACCCCTCTCCACCCTGCTGGGGCTTCTGTTCTAAAAAAGAACTGGTTTGGGACAGGGCTGCTGCTGCTGCTACTGCTAAGTCATGTCAGTCGTGTCCGACTCTGTGTGACCCCATAGACGGCAGCCCACCAGGCTCTCTCGTCCCTGGGATTCTCCAGGCAAGAACACTGGAGTGGGTTGCCATTTCCTTCTCCAATGCATGAAAGTGAAAAGTGAAAGTGAAGTCACTCAGTCGTGTCCGACTCTTCATGACCGCATGAACTGCAGCCCACCAGGCTCCTCCATCCATGAGATTTTCCAGGCAAGATACTGGAGTGGGGTGCCATAGGACAGCTCAAGCACTTCACACCCTGTTCAGATCTGGGTACTTGTTCCTGACATTTATCAATTAGGTAAAGCTAGACAGCATTCAAATGCATTATCCTCCAAACAACCCAGTGCAGCATTACTGGGAAATAGAGGCTCTGAGAAATGAAGAGACTTGCTCAGATCACAAAGCTGCTAGTGGGTGATAATCTTGACTGTCAGTTCACACTTCCTGGTCCTCAGGGACCAGCATGAGACTAATCATCCCTCCTCTGTCCCTTGCTGTGCTCTACCTCCCCGCTCTGCAAGCTCACAGCTGCTGCTTGCTCACCTCTAGCAGTGTGGAGCTCACCATCTTTCAGAGTCATCTCTGCTCTCACTAGACTGCTCTTTGAGACAAGCCTCTCCCTGAACCACATCCAGCTTCTGGGTGACTCCTCATCAGGCCCAGCTCTGCGATCCGAGCACACACAGCACAATTTCACTCTCTGATCTGGAGACGGAGCCCTCCGAGGCTGCTCCTTTTCAGGCTAAAAGCTCAGCTTTTGCAAATATTTAATAGACTAATGGCAAAACTTGTAACAAGGGAAGAAAAGAGTTTTAGTTAGGATGAAATAAAATCACCAACGTGACTTCAAAAGCCCTGAAATGTGAGCCTGCCTGATGCTTGTAGTTTGATCGTAAGGGTATAAAGGCTATATGTGCAGCTTCTTTCTCTTCCCTTCAGTTCCAGTGGGGATGGATACACTCCCCATCCATTCAACTAGGGCATTTCTTAGGGCTGGGTCCTAGTCTGACCTCTCATCCTTCCCTGTCTTGGCCATGTTGACCCTACCTAAGGTCTCAGTCACCATCCATGAGTGCTAAATTCTAAGCCTCTATTTCCAGCTCAGAACTCTCTCAGGAATGCCAGATCGACACCCCTAGCTGCACCCTGAGATGCCCCCTAAGCCCTGTGAATCCAGCATGTCTGCACGAGAAGCCAGGTTATGTTTCATTGCTCATTGCTTGTCTCATCCCTAAATGTGAGTTCCCCCAGGGCAGAGCTGTGTAGCTATAGTGTCTAGAACAGTGCTTCACACAGAACCGGCCCTTTGAAAGTTCTGTTAAATGAATGAATACATGCTCTCTCCTAACCTTCTGCTCTTCTAGTATTCTCTGGTTTAAAAAAAAACAGCACCAACATCCAAGCATTGTCCAAAACGGGGAACCGGGTGCCACCTTGCTTCTCTTCTGAGGCCCTTCCGCCCTATATGCATGCGGTCACTGCAGCCTGCCAGTTGTGCTCCTTAAATTGCTCTTCGATCCTCCCACTTCTCTCCAGGCACTGTTTTGCCACACTGTCTCTTGGATTCCCCCCACTCCAACCACCATCACCACCAACCCCACACCCAGCCTACTCACAGCTTCCTGCCTTATCTAACCCATTCTTCAAGCTGTGGTTGGAGAGAGCTTGCTAAAATGCAAAGACTGCCTATGTCACTTCCTTGCCTAAAACCCCATAATGGCTCAGTATTCTCTGTAAGGTAAAGACCAAACCTCCTAAAAGGTCCTGCCAGGACCTCAAGACCCCTTTCCCAACCACCCTCTGCTCTCTGGCCAGGCCCATCTCCCATCAGCTCCTCCTGCCCGGGCTCCTTCCCATCAGCTCTTGCCCAGCCTGAACCGGCTTCTTCCTACCACTACCCAAGTCCAAGACTTTGGATCTTCTGAAGACACGAAGGAGCATTGCATTGCTGCCCGCATCTCCCAAGTGTACTTCTCCAGCCTGGACCTCGCCTCTTAATTCCAGACTCACACGCATGCACGCCTGTGCGTGAGCTACGTCACTTCAGTTGTTTCCATCTCTGTGCGGCCCTATGGACTGTAGCCAACCAGGCTTGTCTGTCCGTGGGATTCTGGAGCGGGTTGCCGTGCCCTCCTCCAGGGCATCTTCACAACCCAAGGATCGAGCCTGCGCCTCCTGCGTCTCCTGCATTGCAGGTGGGTTCTTTACCACTGAGCCACTGGGGAAGCCCCCAGACTCACACACCCAGCTCCAAACCAACTTGCAAAACCTGCCCCTCTGAGCAAGGATAGCATAGCACTCCTGAACCTTCCCCATTTCAGCCCTGTGCGCACCGAGTGGACTCCAAGTCTTGACGCCATTTCCGCTTCTCTTTCCCTTGCATTTCAAGTCATGCCACTTTACCCCTGAAAGACAACTAGATTCAGATCAGGTGCCCCCAGTTCCACAGCTGCTACCTTGACCCAAGCCACTGTCATCTCTTGCCTGGAGTGTTCAGGACCCCCTGCTCCTGTTCCTCTTGCTCCCGGTGGCCTCTTCTCAACAGACCACACCTCCTGTGCTCAGAGTCCTCGAAGAGCTTCTTGGGTCAGTCTGACTAAAAGCCCAAGTCCTTATGTGGCTCACAAGCCCCAGAAGAGTGGCCTTAGGTAGCTCTTCAACCTCCTCTCCTGCCCTTTCCCAGCACTCGCGTCCCTCGGGCACATGGCACCTCCCTCTGTGTTCCTTTCCCAGGGCCTTTGCGAGTGTTCTTTGCTCTCCTTGTCTGCAATCCTCGCTCCTCTGAAAGCTGAGCACCTTATTTTCTCACTTTCAGCTTTCCTCAGCCGTCACCTCTTAGAGGAGCCTTCCTTGATGAATCTATATGAAACAGCACACCCCTCCCTGCTAGGACTCCATCCTCCTGATCCTGTCTTAACTTTCCCCTACAGCCATGTGACCTATTTTATCTGTTTATTTGTTTGCTTCCTGGCTGACCTCTCTAAGATATAAGCTCTGTGAGGGCAGGGACTTTGTTTTGTTCCCTGCTGTATCCTGGGCATCTGTAAGAGTGCCTGGGCTATAGGAAGCTTTCAGTGATCATTCGTAGAATGAGTGAAGACATGAATTTTAGACTTAATACTATTGTACCTTTTCTTGACTTCGTAATGTAGAGGGCGTCCCCATTTATATACTCTTCCACCTCCTTTAAAACATCTGGTGCGACGGTAATTAGGTGATAGTATAATGTAAGCCCTGTCTTGTTCATTACTGTGTCTCCAGTCCCATGGGAGACACTAATTGAGTGCTGAGTGAATGAATGAAAGCAAATCAGACTGCTCTTTGGGAAACTGACCAACAAGCAGGTGCTTCACAGAGGGACTGAGCTCTGGGCTAGACACAGGCATGCCTGGGGTTTTGTCCCATCTCACCTACTAACTTACAGTGTGACCTCCTGTTAGTGACTGTCTCTTTCTGGGTCACAGTTTCCCCCGTTGAAAAATGAGAAGCAAGATCACACTACTCAGAATGAGCCTTTAGGCCAGGAGAGACTGTGATTCCAGAAGCCAGCCCTGACCCTGTGATTCCACTGCCGACCCAGGGCAGGGGAGCAGGGCTGTGTGGGAGCCACTGGGCAAAGATTGAGCCTTGGGACTGTGCTGGGTAAGATGGGCTCTTGTCACAGGGCCAGCCCTTTAGTTTCTTGGCAGAGTGAGTGGGCAGCAGAAGGTGATTGATCTTCCCCCTCTGGGGGGTCCTGGCCATAAATCTCACCAGCCCAGTGGGGTCGCCTAGGACCCAGAAGTCACAGCCAATACATCCCTTGGCTTGGCTGGCTCCCAGGGGTGCCTTCTGCTCTTTCCAGCTCCCGGGCACTGGGCCCCTCTATGGGCAATCTGAACACAGCCCCCAGCTTTGAGCCTCAGAAAACCTCTGTCCAGACAGTGCTGATCTTTCTCCAGGTCTGACCTTGAGATCATGTGGCTTTGCTTTGAGCAGACCTGCCCTAGGCTCCCTGTAAGTTAGGACTTCTTAACTCTTTGCACTGTGGAAACCTCGGGCAGTCTATGGATCCCTTCTCAGAATAATGTTTTTAAATGCATAGAATAAAATGTGTGGCATTGCAAAGGAAACATATTACGTTGAAATGCAGTTATTAAGATATTAAAAATACAGGTAATCAATCCTGAATATTCATTGGGAAGACTGATGCTGAAGCTCCAATACTTTGGCCACCTGATGAGAAGAGCTGGCTTGTTGGAAAAGACCTTGATGCTGGGAAAGATTGAAGGCAGGAGGAGAAGGGGCAACAGAGGGTGAGAGGTTGGATGACATCACTCACTGAATGGACGAGAGTTTGAATAAACTCAGGGAGATAGTGAAGGACAGGGAAGCCTGGCATGCTGCAGTTCACAGGGTTGCAAAGAGTTGGACATGACTTAGCTATTGCACAACAACAATTATTATGTGTATTTTATGACAAGATCTAGTGGAAGTCTAGTTCCAATAACTATTATGTATTTCCATAGTGATGAGCGGAAACAACACATCCAGATATCTGCAACAATTGTGTGGTAACATGAAAACATCACAGAGGGACTGTGGTTTGATGCATTCATTCCTGATGGAAGAAAATGATGAATTTCAGTTAGAGGTTTATGAAAATACAGATACAATGGTTTCCCCATGAACACTTGTTGAGGGAGTGCTTAGTGAAGGGAGCCTGGTGAACCAGATGCTGAGTCTGAGAGGAGAGAGACTCACCACAGTCCTAACCAGCCCACTTCCTCAGAACCTGATTAAAATACAAAAATCTATCATCATCTGTTAACAGAGTCACAGAATCACAGGTTTCCCGAGTGGGCAGGGTCAGAACCCCTTCTGCAACTGCCCCTACTGGGTGACCTGGTTCCTGGCCTTGCTTTGTGCACCTCTAAGGATGGGAACTCACGCTCATCCCAGGCTAGCCAGCTCCAGCTTCTCCAAACAGCCAGAACCCTGTCTCCTCTCACCCAGAGATGAAGTAGTTCCATGCTCTGCGGCTGCAGCTAACAGACAGAGGAACACAAGGCCCCAACTAGAGCTGATGCTGAAGCTCCAATACTTTGGCCACCTGATGCAAAGAACTGACTCATTAAAAAAGCCCCTGATGCTGGGGAAGACAGAAGGCAGGAGGAGAAAAGGATGACAGAGGATGAGATGGTTGGATGGCACCACTGACTCAATGGACATGAGTCTGAGTAAGCTCTAGGAGTTGGTAATGGACTGGGAGGCCTGGTGTGCTGCAGTCCATGGGGTCTCAAAGAGTTGGACATGACTGAGCGACTGAACTGAACTGAGAGCTAAATGCCTTATTCATTCAACAGTCATTCTCTGAGCTGCTCTCTGCTAGGCCAGGGGGAGGCACTGTATGTGCTGAGACTCAACGTTTGTTGGGTGTGTGCTCAGTAATAGTGTGCTGGAGTGCCTTCTGTCCAGGGAGACAAACATTAAGTGAGTAAACACACATATCAACATGTCATTGCAATCTGTGATAGTGGCTGTGAAGAGACAAGTAGGGGATTCACAGAAGGACTGACTTCAGACGCGGGAGAAGGGAGATCAAAGAAAGCCCTTTGGAGAAAGTGACATCCAAAATAAGAATTGGAGGATTGGTTAGAGTCTGCTAGGCGAACAGAGTGAAGAGCCATTGTGGAGGGGGCCCTGATGTGGGAGAGAGCTTGGTTGGTGTTTAGGAAGAGACAAAAGCCCGGGGGCCAGATGAAGCTGGAGAGAAGGGTAAGGGCCGTGGTGAGGTCTTCAAGCCCAGCTAAGAAGTTTGGATATTATCTGAGGAGTCACTGAAAGCCCTGAAGGGGTTAAGCAGGATCTGTTTGAATGAATAAAATAAGGTCCCCAGGAGCTCTCAGGTTTGCAGCAAAGACTTTAGCAACATGAATTATAAGAATGAGTTAAAAAGCCTTTTACTCTTTTGCTCTAAAGCACCCTACTTGAATGTGTCTCCTTGCTTTTCCTCAGGCTGTGCTCCCTCTGCCTGGAAGCTTTCCCCAAGCTGTCACTCTGCTACGTCCAACAGGTCAGCTAGCTTTCCAGCATGTCCCTCCTTCCAGGATATCATCTTTAATGAGGTAGCTATCAGGGCTTCCCTAGTGCACAGCCTTGAGCATGCCACGTGTGCTGTTCACAGCATCACTGACTGTTTACTTGTCAGCGTCCACCCTCCCTTCTTCCAAACTACCCCTGGAAGTGGTCGGAAGTAGGGGGCTGGAGAGAGGAAATTGCAGAACCTTCAGCTGCAAACAGGCCCCTCTCTGCCCTCCCCAGCTAGTCTGGGATCAGAGTTAGACTCTGCCACCTGCTGGCATCAGGGGAATGGCAGGCTAAAGAGGGTGGGGAGATAGGAGACTCCAAGAAGCTCCAGTATTCTTGCCTGGAGAATCCCTGGAACAGGAGGGCCTGGCGTGCCCTAGTTCATGGGTTCGCAAAGAGTGGAATGTGACTGAGTGACTAAGACTACCACTATTACTACTAGAAGCTTCAGGGGATTATATCCGATAGACGAGCACCTGAAGAGCTATGGATGGAGACACAACATTGTACGGGAGGCGGTGACCAAAATCATCCCAAAGAAAAAGAAATGCAAGAAGGCAAAATGGTTGTCTGGGGAGGCCTTACAAAAAGAAGAGAAGAGAAGTGAAAAGCAAAAGAGAAAGGGAGAGATATACCCAACTAAATGCAGAGTTCCAGAGAATAGCAAGAAGACATATGAAAGCCTTCTTGAATGTACAATACAAAGAAATAGAGGAAAACAATAGAATGGGAGAGATCTCATCAAGAAAATTGGAGATACAAGGGAACATTACATGCAAAGATGGGCACAATAAAGAACAGAAATGGCAAGGACCTAACAGAAGCAGAAGAAATTAAGAAGAGGTGGCAAGAATACATAGGGGAATTATACAGAAAAGGTCATAATGACCCGGATAGCCACGATGGTGTGGTCACTCACCTAGAACCAGACATCCTGGAGTATGAAGTCAAGTGGGCCTTAGGAAGCATTACTACAAACAAAGCTAGTGGAGGTGATAGAATTCCAGCTGAACTATTTAAAATCCTAAAACATGATGCTGTTTAAGTGCCAGCAAATCTAGAAAACTCAGCAGTGGCCACAGGACTGGAAAAGGTCAGTTTTCATTCCAATCCCAAAGAAAGGCAATGCCAGAGAATGTTCAAACTACCATATAATTGTGCAAGATAATGCTAGCCAAGTAATGCTTAAAATCCTTCAACTTGGGCTTCCATAGTACATGAACTGAGAAGTTCCAGATGTATAAGCTGGATTTAGAAGTAGCAGTGGAACCAGAGATCAAATTGCCAACATCTATTGGGAAGGCAATGGCACCCCACTCCGGTACTCTTGCCTGGAAAATCTCATGGATGGAGGAGCCTGGAAGGCTGCAGTCCATGGGGTCGCTGAGGGTCGGACACGACTGAGCGACTTCGCCTTCATTTTTCACTTTCATGCATTGGAGAGGGAGGTGGCAACCCACTCCAGTTTTCTTGCCTGGAGAATCCCAGGGATGGGGGAGTCTGGTGGGCTGCCATCTATGGGGTCGCACAGAGTCAGACACGACTGAAGTGACTTAGCAGCAGCATTGGATCATCAAAAAAGCGAGAGAGTTCCAAAAAAAAAATCTACTTCTGCTTCATTGACTACGCTACAGCCTTTGACTATGTGGATCACAGTGTGGAAAATTCTTTTCCATCACTGTGTGGAAAATTCTTAAAGAGATGGGAATACCAGACCGCCTTACCTGCCTCCTGAGAAACCTGTATGCAGATCAAGAAGTGACAGTTAGAACTGGACATGAAACAATGGTCTGATTCCAAATTGGGAAAGGAGTATGTCAAGGCTGTATATTGTCACCCTGCTTATTTAACTTATATGCAGAGTACATCATGAGAAACGCTGGGATGGATGAAACACAAGCTGAAATCAAGATTGCCGGGAGAAATATAAAAAACTCAGATATGCAGATGACACCACCCTTATGGCAGAAAGTGAAGAAGAGCTAAAGAGCTTCTTGATGAAATTGAAAGAGGAGAGTGAAAAAGTTGGCTTAAAGCTCAACATTCAGAAAACTAAGATCATGGCATCCGGTCTCATCACTTGATGGCAAATAGATGGGGAAACAGTGGAAACAGTGGCTGACTTTATTTTGGGGGGCTCCAAAATCACTGCAGATGGTACCTGCAGCCATGAAATTAAAAGACGCTTACTCCTTGGAAGGAAAGTTATGACCAACCTAAACAGCATATTAAAAAGCAGAGACATTACTTTGCCAACAAAGGTCCATCTAGTCAAAGCTATGATTTTTCCAGTAGTCATGTATGGATGTGAGAGTTGGACATAAAGAAAGCTGAGCATGTGAGAACATGTGAGAGGAGAGATATGCTCAGCACAAAAGGATTGGTGCTTCTGAACTGTGGTGCTGGAAAAGATTCTTGAGAGTCCCTTGGACAGCAAGGAGATCAAACCAGTCAATCCTAAAGGAAATCAACCCTGAATATTCATTGGAAAGACTGATGCTGACTTTGAATCTCCAATAATTTGGCCACCTGATGCAAAATGCTGCCTCATTAGAAAAGACCCTGATGCTAGAAAATATCAAGGGCAGGAGAAGAGGGTGACAGATGACGAGATGGTTGGATGGCATCACTGACTCAATAGACATGAGTCTGAGCAAACTCCAAGAGATAGTGAAGGACAGGGAAGCCTGGCAGGCTGCAGTCCATGGGGTCGTGGAGAGTCAGACATGAAGTAGTGATTGAATAACAACGAGAAGCAATGAGGACCACTTTGGCTTTTCTGAAGGGTAATTGCAAAAGATCTAACTGGGTGGAGGACCTAAGGGGGCCTGATGACACAGAGCGACAGAGCTCTGCTGGGAACAGGAGGGAGGAGCTGAGTGTTGATGGAATAGTGGCTCAGAGATGAGGAGACAGGGTCCAGCCCTGTGGGCTGCTGAGGCCTGAGTCCAGATCTTGGATCCAAGCCAGACCAGCTGGGGATCCAGCTTGTTACCATGGGGACCCAGGGCTGTGTCCAGACAGCTGGAGAGATGATCCCCTCTCAGCTGGATGAGGACACCTACAGTGCAGTGACCAGCCTCAAAGCCAAGTGTCCACCCACACCCTGCCCCCGCTTTTCCGGAACGACTTGTTTTGCTCTAAAGCTTGGGACTTTGACCTGGGAGGTATGTTTTCCTCCTGTTGGTTACCTGCTGTCCTTCCTGCTCGCCCTCCTCCCCCATGGCCCCCAAAGCATGGCCCAGGGAGTCTTTGTCCTTCTCGGGACTCTGTAGGGAAGGGGGGAGGCTTGGATGTGAGAGGTGGGACCTGAGACTTGGGGATGATGGCAGAGGCTGAGCTCCCATGGGGTGCACTGGCTGGAGAGAGGGTCTCAGCATGACTTCCCGATCTCTTCTTGGATCTTACCTTCCTTGGTTTCTGGGACACTCCATTCTCTTGGAGTTTCTCCTCCTGCTCCACCCTGGCTCCTCTTCCTTTGAAAGACCTTCTGTGTTTGGCTGTGTCCTGGTCTCTCACTGTCTGCCCGCCTCCCTTGCCCTGGCTCTCTCCTTCACACACACACACACACACACGCACACATGCACCCACACACATCCCGGGGAGACCTTGCGTTCCAGTGTCTCAACCACCAATGCTGTGCCGCAGGCAGCTCCCAGATTGCACTTCTCTACCCTAGACCTGGGGATCCCCCTGCCTTCTGGATGTTTCCCTACAGAGCATCCACAAGTACAATACATCTAAACCCGTAGCTCATCACCCCTCCTCACCTCCTGAAACTTGTCCCGGCCTCTTGTGAGGGGCCACCGAGCCACAAACGGAAGTGACCCTCAGCTCCACGCTGCCCCTCACGCCCCACTCCCAGGTAGTCGGTGTTCTGCCCGTGTCCTGTCCATTCAGCCCTCCTAAATAGGGCTCAATCCCATTCCCTCTGCCTCACCCTGCAGTCCCTGTGTGGCTACTGTAAGTTCCCCATGGCTTTCCTTTCTCTGGTCTGTGGGCGCCTCATTCATTCTCTGCTCTGTGTCCAGAGGTATTGTCTTGAATGCAAATCTGATCCTGTAACTCCCCTGCTTAGAAGAAGGTTATCAGTGTGTGTTTGTTAAATTCAACTCCGTTCCTTGCATCCTTGCAATCAATGATGCCCTGGCCGTTCATTACCAGGTGCCTACTCTAGCCATACATGATGCCAGAACACACTGAAGACGCCGAGCTGGAGTAGGACAGGCACGCATAGACGGCATCACTCACCTCCAAGCCAAGTTCCCCGAGACCACCTTGAGACCCCATGTTTGCATGAGTGCGTGTGTCCCCCATGACAGTGGGCACACACAACCACACACACACATAGGAAGCAGGGATGAGTGAGATGTCTGGGTGTGCCACTGGCAATAGCAAGGGCTGACCAGGAGGTCCTATGAGCACCAGTCTGGTGGTATCTGGGCAGGGGGGCTGTGCAGGGGCTTCCAATTCACACCCTAGCTTCTGGGGACCCTCCATCTCTGAAACTTTGCCCCAGTCTACTGGTTCCTTCTTTCTTGGCCTCTGTGGAGCCAGACTCCAGCATCTGTGGCTTCCTGTACTCCTGGAGGAATGTAGAGGGGCATGGAGGAAGGAGACTCAGTAAGATCCTTGGCCCCCAAGCCTCAACAGGTACTTGGGTCATCCAGATCCTGAGCTGGAAGGCCTGCTGACTTCCGTGGGATCTTGAGATTTGAGGACCCAGGGATTCAGGGCCCCAGACTGGACCTTCCAACCTGGGAATGTCCTTCATTTGTCCTCCAGAGCAGGACACCTGCTTCCCTCATTGGGATGGGTGGAGACGGATCAAAAAGTGTGTGCAGAGGCCTCTGACCAAGCTCAGATCCTGTCCCAGCTTCCAGGGACCAACTCTGGGGCAAAGAGGTGGAGCTGAACTGAGTCAGGTCAGCTTGGCTGGGTGGGGACGCTGGGAACTAGGACCTCAGGCTCTCTGTCATGGTCCCCATGGAAAAGGGCGGATTTAGAGAGCTAGTGAACTGGGCAGGGAGTGCAGGGACAGAAGCCAGGGCTGTGTGCAGGACTGGGGCCCTGGGGTCTGGCTTGGCTGAGTGGGAACAGGTGAGAAGAACAGGAAATAGGCCAAGCTCTCAAAGAGAGGGCAGCTTTGACCTTTCCTAGCCTCTGGGTTTTCCCCTTGTCCGGAACCAACCAGCAAATTTCTTAATCCCACTGTCAGCCCTGCCCAGAGGCCCCGCCCCATGGGCTCACTGAAAGGCAGGAGCAAGATTGTGTCACACCTTTCCCCAGAACCCAGCCCCACTGCCAGGAAAGGGGAGCTGACACAAGATTCCAGAGGCCTGGGGTTTGGAGGTGAGGCCCGACTCCCTTCACCTCCCAGGGCTCACCCCGTGGTCTCTGGAAGATGACCTCAAATGCCAGCCTGAATGGGCTGGGCTCTGGCCAGGGAAGGCCAGGCCTGGCAGCTCATTACCGTGGGAGGGAGGGCAGGTTCCCTCTCCCTCCCCTCCTCCTTCCTCCCTTGCCTCCTCCCTCACTAGCTTCTCTCCTCCAGGGTCAAATCAGGCTGAGCTGATCTCAGCGGACGCCCACAGGACCCGCAGCAGCTCCAGAGGCCCAGGTTCCAGCCGCCCGAGCAGGTACCTGCAGCCATGTCAGCCCTCAGCCTGGTCGTCCTGAGCCTGCTCATGGCAATGCCACCTGCCAGCTGTCAACAAGGTAGCCCGGGCCTGGGCCAGCCCCAGGGCTGCGGGGAGGAGAGGGCCAGGCTGGGTGCTGGGAGCTCAGGGGAGGAAGGGGTGGTCTTCTGTCCTTCTCATCACTCTTGGCACCTGCAGGTTGGAGGGGGAAGAGGCACTGGGCTAGCCAGAGGAACCTCCAAAGGCAGACACAGGCTTCTGGCTGGGACGTGTTTCCCACAAGTGAGAAATGAGGGCAGCAGGGAAACGCTGGCTCTAGGGTTGGGGCGGGGAGTTGAGACCCACGCTCTGGGAGCAGGAATTGCCCTAGAGATGGCTGGGTTCTGAGAGTTGGGGGCTTCAAGGAGGGTGGGAGTAGGGGCTGAGCCACCCCTCAATGGCAGGCTTGTTTCTGGGGCGGTGCTGTCATGGTTTTGGCCTAAACCCCCTTTGTTTCCCAGCCAGAGTCCCAATGTGGTTCCCACCACGTTCCTGGGCTCTCTGTCCAGTTTTGCCTCTGTGTTGCTGTGTATCTTCCGTCACCCAAGGAGATGAGCAAATCACTGCCCTGCTCTGAGACTCAGTTTTCTCATCCATAAAATGAAGACAATAAACCTGCCCACCCACCTCCCAGGGCACCTACCCTGCAGGAGTGGGCTAGGGCTTTGTATGGGTAAAGCTCCACACCCACCAACTGGTGTCTGCCCTGTGCTGTGAGGCTGTGTTTGCACCAGAGTCTGGGGACTCTGCAGGTGGGATCTGGGCCCAGAGGGGATTGACTTCCCCTCCTTTGCAGCTGCCCTGAGCTCTCATGCATGTCTGCTTCAACTCTCTCTCAGGTCTTGGAAGCCCTCTTTGGAAACTGAAGATCAGAGAGGCTGAGTAACCTGTGTAGGTCACACAGCAGAGCAAGAAGGGAGCGGGCTAGATCTCCTCTCTCCTGCCCCAGGCCCTGCCCCTTGTGCTGTATGAGCGCCCCAGAGCCAACTGGAAGGAGGAGCAGTGTCCCTGGAACTGGCTGCAGAGAGAGCCCTCCCAGGGCATGAGCCCTGACTCCCAGTCCTTGAGTAGCCACTGACCCGAGGAAACAAAGGGCCTGAACCATTGTTTTTTGGGAAAACAATGAGTCCAAAACACAGCGTTTTGGCAAGTATGGAACATACAGTAACCACACCATGTATCTCTCGTCATCCAAGAAGACGAACAAGGTCTGACCACAGGACAGAGTTCCCAGGGCCCTCCCTCCTTCTCAGCACCTGCCAGGATCAGGGACTGCTCAGAGAGGAGGCAGTGCCTCTGGGCAGCAGGAGAGCTTTCAGGTGGACTCAGGAAGGACCTTTGAGAAGGAATGGGCAGAATGAAGTTTCTGATGCCCAGCCTGGGCCCTTTGAGTACAGGATGGCACTAGGGATGCAGCTGTTCTGGCCTGGAAGCAGGACCTTTCAAAAGTCTCCTGTTGGCCTCTGTCCCTTGCTGAGACAGCTAACTGCTACTGCATGCCTGTCCTCAGGGTGGCCAGGCTCTCTCGGGCTCACAGAGCACGGTGATGTCCGGGGAGAGGAGAGCCCTTTGGGGCTGCCAGCGGCTGAAGGCAGAGATTTCTGGGAAATCTTGAAGGTTAGAGGTGGTGTCAAGAGTCAAGGGTCAAAAGGCAGAGAAGGTGCCTGGATGGGGCCTCAGACTGGTGTCTGGCCTAGTCCCTTGGGCACTCACCCAGCCAGAGGAGCCGAAAGGGGATCAGGTTGGAAGCTCCCTACTGCCAAGACCCAGAGAGAGCTCAGCCCCCTGCCCTGCCTTTCCAAAGGTGTCCTGCCCCGCCCTTCCTCTGGGCACCCTGGCACTCCCAGCTGCGCGGCCCTGCCTGTCCTTGCTCCCACGCCTGTGCAACCCCAGAGAAGCTCTGCTACAAAACAGGATCTTCCAGAGGCCAGTGCAGTCCTATTAGCTCTGGGCCTCCCCAGCCTGGGAGCAGGGGAGCCACCCTCCCTGGCAGGGCCAGGCTGGCTATTCAGGGGGCTGCCCTTTGGCCCCTGGGCCGAGGCTCTCCTGGGGGCCCCTACTTGTGACCCACTGCAGCGGGAGAGGACTAGGGGAGGGGACACTCTGGGCTTCCTGGACCTCGGACGCTGCTCTCTGAGGCTTCCTCCCTCTTTGGCTCCTTTCTTACTTTCAAATCCTGTCTTCCTCCGAACCACCGTCCCCTTTATAAGCCCAGTGGTCAGACGGGGTCCTTGTTCCCCAGACAGTTTCTTCTGGTCCAGGCAGCGGGCTGGGAACCTCCAGCACAGGATCCTGCCCAGAGGCAAGAGGGCCCCCTGCACTGGCAGCCCCACTGCGCCCAGCTTGCTGCAGGACACCCCTCCCCGCCGCCCGCCCCCCACCAAAACACAGCACATGCCTCCCTTTCCAGTCCGGGGGAACCTGCAACCCTGGATGCAAGGCCTTATCGCCGTGGCTGTGTTCCTGGTCCTTGTCGCAATCGCCTTTGCTGTCAACCACTTCTGGTGCCAGGAAAAGCCGTGAGTGCTACCTGGGCGGCCCTGGGGGCTGGGCCCGGGCAGGCAGGGTGGGACCAGGGCGCCGGCCACTGCTCTCATAGCAGGGAGAAGGGTTGATGAAATCCTCTCACTGTGTGGAAGGGACACAGAGGCCAGGGGTCTCAGGGAGCAGAGCTGAGGTTTGCTGGCACCTAGAGCTGAGTGCGCTCACTGGGGGCAGTCGTCTCTTCTCGGATTCTCAGTGTTTCTATCTGTATAGTTGGGACAGCGGCCCATTGTGATGGGGGCTGTGAAAATCCCTGGACAGGAATGTTCTGCCCTTCTCCAGGGTCTGCTGGCATGTCACATTTGGGAGGTACAGAGGGGCAATGGGACAGACACTGCTCTTGTGCTCCCAGACTCCCAGATGGGAAGAGGAGGCAAACATGGTGGGAGCCATCGCAGATTGAGGCTGATGCTAAAGGAGCCTGCAGAGTGCCCTGTGGGCCTGACCTGGGGGGAAAGGAGGGCGATCAGGGAAGGTTTCCTACTGTATGTTTATCCTGAAGCCCAGGCAGGAGCCAGTGCCAGCACAGTGCAGGGTGGGAGAGCACTGCAGTTGAGGAGTCCTAAGTTCAGGGCAGAGCACAAAGGTAGAGGGGGCTGGGCTGAAATCTAGTTCATTCTGCACCTGTCAACTCTGGAGCAAGTCTGTGTCTGCCCCCAGTTCTCATACCGGTGGCCCGGTCCTGGGTGCCAGCAGCAGCCCTGCAGGACACACTGAATGAACATGAGCAGCTCCCAGATGGAGAGAGGGGTGGAGAGGCCTGAGACAGACTGGCGAGGTCAGCAGAGCCCAGGCCAGGCAGATGCTTGTGCACCAAGGCCCCCAACTTCAGGCTTTGTCCTTAGTGCAGCAGGGATCCAGTGCAAGTGTGTAAGCCAGTCTCGGGATGAGATATCTGCAGATGGAAAAAAAGGATGAGGATGAGGTCAGGAGACAGTCTGGACTGTGAAGGCGGCAGAGGAGATGGAGAGAGGGGACAGGTCTAAGAGCTGTCGAGGAAGGGTGAGGGGGACACAGAGACAGGAGGGAGGAAGGACAGAGAAAACATCCAGGCTTCTGATGGGACTGCCCATGGAGACACAGACCATGAGAGACATAGTCTGGGGCAACTTGGATATATTATGTCTGAGGTGCCCGTGGGACGTCCGAGGAAAGATGAGCAGTGGTTAGGGTCATGGTGACCCTCATGAGAGTGGTGTCCAGGGATGTTGGGGCGAAGGGCACCCTTGAGCAAGAGGCAAGGAGATTGTTGTGGAAATGATTCTTTTCTCCACTGGCCCCAGCTCTGCCTTCAGTGGCCATTCCTACTGCCTAGGAAAATCTCGTGGGGAATCTGGGGCAGACACTGAGTGCTGCCGGGCCTGCTCTGGAGCTGAGCTGAGGCCAGAGGGAAACAGCAGAGGGAGACTGGGAGGTGGCTGGTACAAGGTCTGGGGTACATCTTTAGTAGACCTCAGGCTGGCACCTGAGGGCCCCACTGTGGATCAGGGAGAGGGGTGTGAGGCCCCTTAGAGTGTGGCCAGAACCGGGCTGCTGGGCCCTGCTGGAGAAAGGGGCTTCCCCTAGAGGCTACAGGACAGGGTCTGACTGGACTAGAGGGAGAGGGGACCCGGAGAGCCCTACTGATGAGCTCTGTCCCTAGGGCGCCTATAAACACGGTCATGTCCATTGGAAACACAGCTGACGGGATCCTGGTGGGAACAGACGGCAAGTACTCCTCAATGGCAGCAAGCTTCAGGTGAGGCGCTGGTAGAGGGCAGACCGCCCTGTGCCCCAGGGGCTCCCGGGGACCTCAGGACCAGGAGCTTTTGAGGAGGGGGGGGTGGGGAGGATGGTGGCTCATGTGGGGAAGGGCTCAGTGAAGAGAAAGGGTTCAGTGTGGGAGGATGGTGAGGGGCCTTTGGGAGGACTGCAAGGCTCCATGCAGCCTCAGTTTGCAGAGAGGGCTCAGTAAGGGGATGGGGACTTGGTGTGGGGAGGGGCTCAGGGGGTAGATTGGATTCATAGGGAAGGATGTAGTGAGGAAAAGAGGCTCAGTGGAAGAAAGGGACTCTGAAGGGATGAGTAGAAGGACTCTGTGGGGAGGAGAATCTGTAGGGGAGGAAGCGCAGGGAGGAAGTGGGCTCAATGGGGGAGTTTCTTAGTGGGGTTCCCAGAGGAGAGGCTAGATGGCAGAGAGAGATGGGGTTCAGGGGGGTGGTGGTGAGAGGCCTCTGGTCTCGGTGCAGAAGACCAGATATGGTCAAGGGAACCCTCTCTGGGACTCAAACATTTTTCTGGAAGACACAGCCCTCACAAGTGCAGGATGGGGCAGGGAGAAAGGGACGGGACAGAAGGAGCAATGACCCCGTCATCATCCTCTTTCAGGTCCAGTGAGCACGAGAGTGCCTATGAGAACGTCCCAGAGGAGGAGGGCACGGTCCGCAGCACCCCAATGTGACCCTGCTTGCCTGAGTCTATGCCCGGCCCCTCCCTCTGCACAGGGGTTGGCAGGAAGGGGCCTGCCTTCTCCAGCCTCCACCAAGGTCCTGCCCCACCCTCCTGCCAAGGTCCAAGCTCAGACTGTGTCCAGGTTGGGGCTCAGCTGTGGCCTTGAGGTTCCAGGGGGTCTCCTGCCCAATTCATTTCAGAAGACTCTTCTGAAAAGGACAATCAGCTCAGCACCTCCCATCCTGCCTCACGTCTCCCTCCTCCGACCGTGGCAACAGCCCTTATTTCTGTGAAATAAAGACATTTTGTACTTCTGGGTCTGAGGCTCTAAATAGCTCAGAAATAGCTCCTCATGCTTCCAGAGAGGCCCAATCTTGCTGTCCGAATCATCTTCCAAAGCCACTGTCATGGTGATTCTGGAGAATTTCCAGGAAGGCCTCTCTGGGAGAACCTCTGGGGGCAGGGAGCACACTTCTTACTCCAGGCAGAGACCCTCTTAAAAAGCACACCCCGCTCCACCTCTTTTAAAGGGAACATGTATTTATTGGACTGCACTGAGTTGCAGCATGCTGGATCTTTGTTGCATCAAGCAGGATCTTTCCTTGCGGTGCACAGACTCTCCAGCTGTGGTGCACTGGCTTAGTTGCTCCGTGGTGTTTGGGATCTTAGTTCCCTGACCAGGGATTGAACCTGGGTCCCCTGTGCTGCAAGGAGGATTCTTAACCATTGCACAACCAAGGAAGTCCCAAGTCTTCCTCTCTTGATCTGCCCTTCACAACTGCAAATCTGGGTGATTCTGAGCTCTTCATGTAGCACCAACCCTGAGCCCCCCACCCTGCCTCCATGTTGCCAGACATTGCAGAGGCTCACTCATTGCTCATTCATTCAGCTGTGTCCTCATCCCCACGGCCCCTCTGGGCTGAGCTTGGGGCATCGGAAGCACTAGGGAAAGTCTTGGGCTAGGACTCGGGAAGCTCAGATTGGAGTCTGAGCAAGTCCCCTCCTGACTTGCCGTGTGACTTTGGAGAGTCAATGTCCTCTCTGAGCTCTGCTGACCCTCTATGGAGGACTTAGCCAGGCTCACCACAAAGCTTGAGTGGGAGTTATCCTTCCTAAGCCACTGACTCCCGGTCCCAGGTGGGCGTGGGGCGAAGGAACTGGGCCCCCCGGGAGAATGAAGCAGGAGGGAGGGGACATGACCCTACCGGGCTGGCTGACCATGGAGACCCCTCACCTCTAGGACAGTCATTCTCATGAGAACAGCCTCTGTCTCTGTCTGGGGTGGCAACTGGAGGCGGGCTCACCCGGGAGCACTCCAAGATCCAGGGGAGAGGCGCTGGAGGGCAGGAAGCAGCCCACCTTGTCCCTAAGATCTTCTTCCACCACCTGTCTCACCTGTCACGGCCTCTCATTCCTCCATTACAGCTGCTCCTGTGCTGCTCCAGGGCTTCACCCAAATACCCCTGGGGAGTTCCACCTGAAATCTAGACCATCCCTCCTACCTCACTGGGGGCTAGTCTGCAGCCTGCTGCAGAGGGAATATCCCCCAGCTGAGGGCTGGCTGGGTCTCTGCCCTGTTGTGTGACTCACCTTCCCTCTCTGGGCTTCAGCTCAGTGACTTGTGGCTGGAGCTCCCGTGATTCCCACTCTCGGCTTTTGCACCCATGGGAGGATGCCTTTTCACCCCCCTCTGCCCGTGTAAACTCTGCACATTCCTTCTCCTTGGCCCTGCCTAGGTACCTCTTCCTCCAGGAAGTCTTCCTTGATTAGACCAGAGGACAGAGTCAAGTGACCAGCCAGCCCAGCCTTTGGCTGCTTAGGTCTGATCCTCCTTGTGTGAAGCTACGTCCTTCCCACCTCAGCCCCCTGTTGTCTCACCTCAGGCCCCGTTGTCTCGGGGTGTCGGGGGTGGGGGGAGGCGGTTCCCAGCCTGACTCCTCACTGGCCTGCCAGGTCTGAAGGCAGAGATGCCATACCCCTGTCTGCCCTCCAGCCCCTTACAGTTTACCAAGCAGGGGCTGTGGCAGCTGCTGTCCTGTCCTGGTGCTGAAGGTGGGGGGCATGGTGGGCTGAGTTGAGGTGGCCCGGTAGGTGAGTAGGGGGATCAGATTCCCCCACACCCCTCACATCCCTGGGCCTTTCCAGGAGCCTCCTTAGACCCCTCCCCACCAGCTGGACCAGGATGGTGGGAACTCCATCCCGGGGTCCTTGTGGGGCTGGGCTGGCACTGACCTTCCCCTCAGCCCCATGTTCCTGTCCTGACAGGGGGCAGGGGGCATGGAAATGCCGGCCCCAGAACTGCCAAAGTCCCCAGTCCTTATCGCTAGTTCCCACCTGCCAGTCTGGCCAGAGGAAGGAGGGAAAGGAGGCTGGGTCCGGGCCAGGGCGGTGCTTAATGACCCTCCGGGGCCTAATCGCAGACTGGCAGCCGCTGAGTGGCTCAGGCTGGCTCCTGGAGGAGGCTGATAACGCACCAGCTGGGCCCCCCACCATCTATCGGGGCTGCACAGCCAGTCCCTAGGGGGCATCGCTCGGGGGCCCTGGGAGGGGGAGCCTCTGGGCTGGGGCAGGGCGTCAGGGGACGTGGGGGAAGCTCTCCGCCCCTCCCTTCCTGCGGGAAGGGGATTCTGAGCGCCTTGATTGACAGACCAGGGGGAGGATGCTCCTTCAACGCCTTCCCGCTTCCTCCCCGCCCCTTTCTCCCCAGGCCGGACCTCCCCGCGCCAAGCCCGTTTTCTCTTTGGCCCTCCCAGCCTTTACTCATCTCCGTGTCTGTGCTCCAGTCTCTTTCGGAATGCAGTTATTACTTCCATCTTCTTGTATCGGTCGCGTGTCTCCCTTCTCCTTCCTCCACCTGAATTCATTGTTCACGCCTTCTCTCTCACCTCTCATCCGCCCGCTTGTTCCAGCGGCTCTCCGCTTGCCTTCTCTCCAGCTCTCCCCAACGTGCCTGCGCTGCCCTGATGCCCCTCGAGGCAGGGCGAAGTCCGGGGCCCTCACCCAAGTCTCACTTTTTGCGCTGCTTGGCCTCCTGTGGATCTCTCCGCCTGCTCTCTGGGCAGAAGGCGAAGGCTGCCCAGGCCCTGGCTCCAGGACCCAGAGGTGCTATTACTCCCAGAAGACATTCTTGCTCCTTCAGCTTTCTGGAACACGGCTGGAACCTTTCCTGTTCTTCCTCTACCTAAAACGTGTGGATTTCACAGGGTTACGTTGTAGGCTACACCCGAACCATGCTAAAAGCCCCACCCAGCAACTGCTGAGTTGAAAGTAGGTTGCAGCACAGTTTACTTCAGTTAGACTTGAAGAGGAACTTCCAGCCTGGAGTTGGTTTTGAAAAATGAGTGTAGAGTCCTAGCTTGAGTGTTATTAAGATAGAGTGGCAGGGGCTTGGAATAATTTTCAAGATGACTTCCCTCAGGCTCAGAGCGACGAGCAGAAACACTGCACTCTTAATGTATTTCAGGGAGCCTAATACCACAGGGCAACGTCGCAGGGCAGAGTCTCCTCCCCCAGCGCAAGGTAGAGGAGCGGGGGAGATGGGAGGTGTCCAGTGTCTGTGACAGGCTGTATTTCGCCTTATCCTACCCTATCTCCTTAGGCCAAGCTCCCAGGTGAGTCAGGTGGCTAGAACCGGTGGAACTTGCTCTGGGATGAAGATGGGAGGCATTTGGCTTCCCTTCAGATCTGGTCCGCGGGCCTGGAGCCCCCAGCTTGGCTCTCCTCCCAGTTTTCAGACCCCAGCAGTCCACACAGTGGCTGAGAGCTGGGGCTTAAGAATCATGCAGACTCTGGTTGAAAGTCCAGCTCTTCTCCTCACTGCTTGTGGGACCACCTGGGCTTCTGGATGTTCTTTTCACTTGCCAGTAACACGGCTTCTGTCATGACTTCCCTGCGGGGTTACTGGGAGGAAGCAGAGATAATGTAAGTGTTACATTGCACCTGAGACTCGCCAGAAGACCCCCTAAGCTCGGCTTAGCAGCCACTTCTTCTGGGAATCTCGTCTTAACCCCTGGGCTAAGGGCTTCCTCTGGGCCACACCAGCATCTCTGCACTCACTGCTCTGTGTTGCCTGTTTCCTTGTCTGTGTGCAGCTCCAGGGTCAGGTCTGGGAGCTCCTTGAGGGCAGGCAGGGGGTGACTTTCCTCTCTGAGTCACCAGCACCCACGGTTGGGCCCAGGAAAGGGAAGCCCAAGGGGTGGTGAAGAGACCCAGAGGGAGAGACTAAATGCTGGTCCATACGCGTCCACCCCACATAGGTACAGACACACACAGGACCTGCACACCATCTGTCAAGCTCTCTCTGAAGGTTCTGGGGTCCGTGAACACCGATGCTCCATCTGGTCTTCAGCTGGTGGGGAGGGGTTGTTCTCTCCGTCCCCGCCCATGTCTGCCGGCAGCCTCAGCTGCCCCCTGGTGGCCGCACACTCAATGAGAAGGGTGGGTTCAGTAGAGCCCTTGAACTGGACCTTCAGGGGGCTCTTCCCCCTTGAGCCCTGGGACCAAAGGCCTTCCTATGGCCAGGCCTGGGGGCCTCCTAGGTCATGCAGCACCTTGTGCTGTGGGTCTCAAGGGCAGCAGGGCCTCCAGCGCCCCCTCTTTGTGTCCCTAGAGGCCAGCTCCCTGAAAACTTCAGGTTCTGAGTACTACTGGTGCGGCCAGGCTCTGGGGGACCTAGCATCCGGTCCTCATGACACACCCTCCTTTCTCTCAGAAATGGTCCGAGAGCCCCATGGCCTCCGTCTTGCGTCATTATTCCAGAGAATAAGGAATGGTAGTGTTTGTGGTGCCCTGCTCCCTAGAGACCCTGGCCCCGTGGGGAAGAAGAATAGAGAGCTTGATGAGAGAGAGAGAGAAAGAGAAAGTGCAGGGACGAGTCTCAGTATCGTCCTGAGCAGGCTGGAAGATGGTGGAACCTCTTGGGGAGCACTGATGGGGTTGTGTGAACTGCACCTCTCCTGTAACCTGGGCGCCTTTTCCTGCTTCTCATGAAGGCACTGGGTGGTGGGTGAACCTGAGAGTGACAGGTGCCAGGGGACAAGCAGGAGTGTGTGGGGTGAGGATGCATTTGGACAAGTGGTTTGGGAGCTGGTGGGATTTGAGAGAGGATTTCGGAGAAGGCAATGGCAACCCACTCCAGTACTCTTGCCTGGAAAATCCCAGGGATGGAGGAGACTGGTAGACTGCAGTCCATGGGGTTGCTAAGAGTCAGACACGACTGAGCGACTTCACTTTCACTTTTCACTTTGATGCATTGGAGAAAGAAATGGCAACCCACTCCAGTGTTCTTGCCTGGAGAGTCCCAGGGACGGGGGAGCCTGGTGGGCTGCCGTCTATGGGGTCGCAAAGTGTCGGACACGACTGAAGCGACTTAGCAGCAGCAGCAGCAGCAGGGGGCATTTGGGTGCATAGGGCAGGTCTGAAGTGCAGTTGAGCAATTTCTAGTTCAACCAGAGATTTTGCTTTCCAGTTGGATGCCCACTGGGAGGTTAAGAGGACAGGTCTGGGCCAGGCAGCCTGGACACAACACTGATGTGACACTAATTCCATGTTGGACAAATCAGTCAACCAAGCTCCAGGTTACTCATCTGTAAACTGGGGGGAGTACATGAGTGTCCATCTAATAAGAAGTGGTGTGAAGACTCAAAGAAGCAGTGTACATAATGCAGAGAATAGTGTCAAGCGTACAATTAGTGCACACAACAAATGTTAGTGCACACAACAAATGTTAGCTTTTGTCTTATTATTATCATTATTACAGGATGAACTTGGTTGGATGCAGGACCACCTTGTGTCAGAGCCAGCAAAATCCTTTGAGTCATTTAGCCCAGCTTAGTATTAATAATATTGCACGGTGGAATCTGAAGCCCAAGGAAGGGATGGCCCTTGCCCAATGTCATGTGACAAGTCAGGGTGAGAGGCAAGCTAGAGGCTCTGCATGGCTGGTTGGAACAGAATGTGCTGGGCTCAGCTGCTCCCTGGACCTCTGGAGGAGCCAGCATAATGGGGCTGGTTCGTTCTGCACTGCTGAGGCCGGTACTGTTCTGTACGTGGACTTTGCAAATGTGTAACCGGGCTCCTGACCAGTTCAGGCTGTGAGCTTGGGGTGTGGGGTGGGGGTGGTGGTGAGAATGGGTGCTGGCGAAGTGGAGGAGGGGTCGAGGAGGAGAGTGAGCTCCAGCGAGCAAGGAGGAAAAGGAGAGAGAAGGATGGGAAGAAGCTGATGGAAGAATCTTCCAGGTGCCAAGAGCCACCAAGTTTCAACAAGAGACTGGGAAGGGCCTTCCCTCCAACCCCAAGGCAGTGATGGGAGTGGTGGTGTTGGTTCGCATGTTGAAGCTAACAGTTACTTTGTGGTGTGTAGCGTGACTTCTGATTGGAGATTTATTCTGATCCTATTTTCTTGAGGAAAAAATGCAGACTCAGAAAGGGAGGTTAATTGCTTAAGGTCACACAGTCTGGAAGTGGCATTGGGCCCTGCTCTTTTCACTTTAAATCCATTGTTAATTCTACCTCAGTGTAGAGTTCCGTGTGTGCTTGTGTGTGTGTGTGTGTGTGTGAGAGAGAGAGAGAGAGAGAGAGAGAGAGAAATGGGAAGATGAAGAGGACAATAATAATAGTCACTGTAGCACTAACAGTCCGCTGGAAAAAGGCGTCTGGGAACTGGAGAGCGGCACCCTTAGTAACTAAGCAGATGCTCGGTAGTGGCTGCTCTGCCCCCGTCCTGCCTGCTTGCTCCTCCACATCTTCCGCCTCCAGTACTCTGTTGAATCTGCTCTCACCAGGAGCACCAGAATCCTGTCTTCTTGTTGCAGGATACAGTGGCCTGTCGGCCGCTTCTGCCCTCAGCACAGTAGGGTGATGGCCATTTTCTCTGGGGAGTTCTTTCTGCCCAACCTGGTGAACCCTCAGCACCCCGGGCTCACACAGGCCCATGGACTCACAGCCTCATGGTGGTCATGGTGTTTGTTGCTCTCTGAACAAGAAAGCTGATCTCTGTGGGCAGAGACCACAGCTGCCTTGTTTATCGTGAGGTCCGAGTGTCCAGCATAGGTCCGGAATAACGGGAGGTCCCTGGTCAATGGTGGTTGAATGAATGTCATAAGGACCTTATCCTCTCCATTTATTTACATTCCTTCCCTTGAAGTATCACCTTCTGAATCAGCATCTTCAGCTCCATCCCCTCTAGGACCCAGTTACCTCCTGCACAATTCTACAGGAACCCCAGACCAAAACGGAATTCTGGATCTCTGACTCATCTGAGGCCCCTATGCTGCTAGGGGCGCCACCACTCATCCACCCAGGCCAGAGGCGGGAAGCACCCCAAATCCCCCTCCCTCACCCCACCTCATCTCCCCTGCTTCAGGTCTGCCGCTTGCGTGGGTGTTGGCAGCTACCCTCTGTCCTTCTCCTTGTTCTCACTCTTGCTTCATGCTCAAACTATCCTCCACACATGGTCACTTGAGAGACCTTTCTCAAACACAGAATCAAGCGGGACCCAGCCCCTCACACCTGTGAGGTGAGCCTCCCTCCTCCAGAAGGGGGCCTGGACTTGAAGCCAGATTTCCCTGGGCAAATCCTGTCTTGCCAAATTTATATTAGCATGGTGTTGGGCAAGTTAGTAACAGGTACGTCAGCCTCTGAATATGAAAATTAAGGGTAAAACGATGCCCATATTATTGGGTTGCAGTGAAGAGTAAATGTGTTAATATATGTACAGGAAGCATAGAATAAATAAATACTTATGTGAACCGTGAACTCCCTGATGTTCAAGCTGGTTTTAGAAAAGGCAGAGGAACCAGAGATCAAATTGCCAACATCCGCTGGATCATGGAAAAAGCAAGAGAGTTCCAGAAAAACATCTATTTCTGCTTTATTGACTATGCCAAAGCCTTTGACTGTGTGGATCACAGTAAACTGTGGAAAATTCTGAAAGAGATGGGAATCCCAGACCACCTGACCTGCCTCTTGAGAAATCTGTATGCAGGTCAGGAAGCAACAGTTAGAACTGGACATGGAACAACAGACTGGTTCCAAATAGGAAAAGGAGTACGTCAAGGCTGTATATTGTCACCCTGCTTATTTAACTTATATGCAGAGTACATCATGAGAAATGCTGGACTGGAAGAAACACAAGCTGGAATCAAGATTGCTGGGAGAAATATCAATAATCTCAGATATGCAGATGACACCACCCTTATGGCAGAAAGTGAGGAGGAGCTAAAAAGCCTCTTGTTGAAAGTGAAAGAGGAGAGTGGAAAAGTTGGCTTAAAGCTCAACATTCAGAAAACGAAGATCATGGCATCTGGCCCCATCACTTCATGGGAAATAGATGGGGAAACAGTAGAAACAGTGTCAGACTTTGTTTTTTTGGGCTCCAAAATCACTGCAGATGGTGACTGCAGCCATGAAATTAAAAGGCGCTTACTCCTTGGAAGGAAAGTTATGACCAACCTAGATGGCGTATTCAAAAGCAGAGACATTACTTTGCCGACGAAGGTCTGTCTAGTCAAGGCTATGGTTTTTCCTGTGGTCATGTATGGATGTGAGAGTTGGACTGTGAAGAAGGCTGAGCGCAGAAGAATTGATGCTTTTGAACTGTGGTGTTGGAGAAGACTCTTGAGGGTCCCTTGGACTGCAAGGAGATCCAACCAGTCCATTCTGAAGGAGATCAACCCTGGGATTTCTTTGGAAGGAATGATGCTAAAACTGAAGCTCCAGTACTTTGGGCACCTTATGCGAAAAGTTGACTCATTGGAAAAGACCCTGATGCTGGGAGGGATTGGGGGCAGGAGGAGAGGGGGACGACCGAGGATGAGATGGCTGGATGGCATCACAGACTCAATGGACGTGAGTCTGAGTGAACTCCGGGAGTTGGTGATGGACAGGGAGGCCTGGCGTGCTGCGATTCATGGGGTCGCGAAGAGTCGGACACGACTGCGCGACTGAACTGAACTGAACTGAGCAGACATCTTTCTTTTCCTCTTTTGCCTGCAATGTCTTAATTAGCCACGAGATGGCACACTGCAGGCGCTCTGCTACTTAACTACTCCAAGCTTTTCTTCCTCCCCTACCACAGGGATTCCCATCTCAGTGCCTATTTGTTTATGTTCCGGGCTTATGTTTTCCCTTGTGCCAGCCTCACAACTTCAGGAACGCTTTCTGATACATCTTTCCCACTCCAAACTCACCAAGTGGATTATGTTTTCTGTCTGCGAGCTCCTGGAGGGCATGACATCTCCAGGTCCCTGGGCAGAGTCCCTGCATAGAATAAGAGCTGTGTTTGTCAGATGAATGAATATGTGTCAGCCAGTCCCAGCTCAGCCACTTACAGAATTTGCATGATCTTGGGCAAATCAATTCACCTCTCAAGTTTTTTTTTTTTTTTTTCTTAAATGGACATCAAAGAGGCTCAACAACATATTTGTGGAGACAGCCCAGTGCAAAGCCTTGTAAGATCTGACATGGTGTAGACCCAGGACCTCCTTGCCCAGACACCTGCCTGCCAACCATGGAGCATTCTTATTGCCCACCAGCTATTCCCCACTTGTGCTTACTCCTGTCTTCTCTCCCAGTTGAGGGTATTAGAAATGAGTTTACCTCTCCCTAAAGGTCCTTCTTTATCAAGTATGGTCTGGAGTTAGTCTGCAAGCTGGCTGGGCTGGGTGGGCCGAGGCTTAGTTGATGGTTCAGCTGAGTCCAGTGGGCTCCCGTTTGCCTGGAAAGCACAGGCTCAGCCTCCCTGTCCCTGAAAGCCCCACTGTCCTCCTGAATGAGGCCCTCCTGGGCCTTGTCTTCTTCACTCTGGTTCATGATGTCCCAGCTCTGGCTGGGGTGGGACACTGCCTCTGTTTGGATGACCTTAGTCATTGTGCCTCTGTCATTAAAACCCTGAAAACAGTGGTCCTTCCTTAGGACAAACTCCCAGGAGTAGAATGACTCCATGATAGAATACAAGCATTTTTGAGGCTCTTGTAAAGTACATGCTCACCAGTGATTTCTTTAACAGTTGAAGCCATTTATACTTAATCAATTCACTGTAAACAGTGTGGGTGGGGGAAGATTCCAGTTTGCCTTGGTGCCAAACACTTAAAAATTGTTCACAAAGTGTAATACTTTCTTTTTGCCAAATGTCTGTTCTGTCCTTTCTCCTTATTGCTGGCAATTCTTGAAAAGCCACCAAATGGCAGCACTCACACACAATCCTTGGGATGCTTTATGCCACCAGCAACCCCTTTACCTGTGTGTAGAGGGGAATCTGCCCAAGCCGAGGGTCCGAGCGTAGTGACCACTGATAGGATCCCTGAGAGATGTGGGGGTGGCCCAAATGGAGAGATCACTGGTTGGAAGTCAAGGGCTTGGGATTCTAGAACTCGTCCTGTCCTGCCTTAAGTTTAGCTACCATTTATTTCCTGAGGACTGCCTGGGCTACATTTTATCCAACCATCACATCAGGAGCATCCATCACCAGGATTTGTGTTTATATTTACAATTCCTTTTCCTGTACACTGGTTGTCTTAAAAATTGTATGTATCCCACTGCAGATGTGCTGGAATTTCCGTATCTGCAATGGCACCCTCAGGCATGGGGACTAGGTTGTTCTCTGTAGACCCTATCTCTGCCTAAATATCCAATAACTGCCTCACTCCATGTTAAGCAAGAGTTCTACAGGGTGTGGTATCTTATAATATTCCAAATGGAAACTCAGATACAGGGCTATCTATATTCAGAATTCCTTGTAAATATCTAAGGTTTTTATATACCCTTATTAATTTACCCATTCCCTAGACAGTGTAATAAGAGCCTGTAAGATGATGCAGTTACTTTCTGTTAATCATAAGGGAAGATAGCTGAGGATAAAGCTATCATGCAGAGACATGCAGAAATGAAAGTAATCTAGATGTTGAGTTGGAGCCTAGATCAAACTGTGCTTGAAACCCACACTGTGATTACTTACATGAGCCAATAATTTCTTTTTGCGGTTGAAGTCAGTCTGAGTTTTTATGTATTTTTTTGTGGGTTACACCAAAAGGAAACCTATATCATCCAGGAGGATATCAGAATTATTTCTAACAGTTGTTAAAAACCAATCAGAAGTATCCTAAATTATATAATTTATCACCAAACCATATAGATGTATTTTGGCATTATATTTATCTTCATATTCTTCCTCTGGTAATAAAATTCCTTGTTAATCATTATATGAGGAGACTTAAAATTAGCAAACTTTCTTTAGGAACACATGGATTCCATTCTTAGATTTTAGGATAATTTGGCACGTGAGTGTGGGAGGCTTGTAGCAGTCTGGAGTCAACTCGAAGTGGAGCAGAGTCAGGGCCAGGGTCATTTTACATTTAGCCATGGAAAAATGCTGCCTAATGCTGTTCCTGTGGACACCAGGGAGGAAAAGTAATACTTGATAAATCTGTATATTATTAGAAACATGAGACAGTCTTTTTATATCTGACACCTTTTCCAGGGAAACAAAATCCATATTCTAAACCAAACCAAGTTTGTGATAGAATTCAGGAAAGGTTTTAAATATACTGGGACCATAAATTCCTTTGTGTCAAGACTAAGTGATAGTGAATTGTATCAACAATTGATTCTGCAAGATCCATAGAACTAGAAAAATTTCCCAAATTATGGAGAAGAAACACTCGTTTTACTATTATTCATTTAGAAATCTGTGCAGTTGAGCATGAGAATTCTTTTTTTTTTTGACAGAGACAAAAGAAGGTTTGTAATAAGTAAAATATAGAGCATGTAATGTTTCACAATTCTGCTCTCTGTTGCCATGACAATTTACCCTAGCCTTCAGTAAAGAGCATGAGAATATTAAACCTGGTATACTCAGTGGATTATACTGTGTTTGGTAAAGCAGGTTTTTCTTATACCATATTGGAGCTTCCCTGGTGGTTCAGATGGTAAAGAATCTGCCCGCAATGCAGGAGACCCAAATTCAATCCCGAGTCAGGAAGATCCCCTGGACAAGGGTGTGGCAACCCACTCCAGTATTCTTGCCTGGAGAATTCCACGGACTGAGGAGCCTGAGAGCTACAGTCCATGGGGTCACAAAGATTCAGACATGACTGAGCAACTACTGTGGGAAAGGGACATTAGAAACTTAGAACAGGAATTTAGATAATGCCTGGGTGCTGCCGATGTTGCCTTGTCTGGGGTGGAGATGGCTGGCATCAATACATGCCCCTTGCTAAGGAACAGAGCTGTCTTTCATGAAATTAACTGATCTCTTTGGGGGGTCGTCTGAACTCCGTGGCCATAAAAGAAGACAAGCCAATAACGTGGTGGGGAGCCACCACTGTGCCGGTGAGCTGTGGGCATAGAGTGGGTGAATTTTGTCAAGCAAGCAATATTGTACACTTCCATCCTGTTTACCAGCTTGAGTCTTTACCTTGATCCAGCTGAGAATGGGAGGAAGGCATAAGGGTGTCTTTTTTTCACAATTTTCCTTGGAGGATTTCAAGGGGTAGAGATCTGTAATGAGAGTGAAGGTCCTCCACTCCCCCAACCCCCGAACTCTACACGTATCATGAATGCAATTCCTAAAAGCTAACTCTAGGAACTGACAAAGGCTGGGTACTACAAGCCTAGCCTGTGGATCACAATAAACTGTGGAAAATTCTGAAAGAGATGGGAATACCAGACCACCTGACCTGCCTCTTGAGAAATCTGTATGCAGGTCAGGAGGCAACAGTTAGAACTGGACATGGAACAACAGACTGGCTCCAAATAGGAAAAGGAGTACGTCAAGGGTGTATATTGTCACCCTGCTTATTTAACTTTTATGCAGAGTACATCATGAGAAACGTTGGACTGGAAGAAGCACAAGCTGGAATCAAGATTGCCAGGAGAAATATCAATAATCTCAGATATGCAGATGACACCACCCTTATGGCAGAAAGTGAAGAGGAACTAAAAAGCCTCTTGATGAAAGTAAAAAAGGATAGTGAAAAAGTTGGCTTAAAGCTCATTCATAAAACTAAGATCATGGCATCTGGTCCCATCCTTTCATGGCAAATAGATGGGGAAACAGTGGAAACAGTGTCAGACTTTATTTTTTTGGGATCCCAAAACACTGCAGATGGTGATTGCAGCCATGAAATTAAAAGACGCTTACTCCTTGGAAGGAAAGTTATGACCAACCTAGATGGTATATTCAAAAGCAGAGACATTACTTTGCCAACAAAGGTCCGTCTAGTCAAGGCTATGTTTTTCCTGTGGTCATGTATGGATGTGAGAGTTGGACTGTGAAGAAATCTGAGCACTGAAGAATTGCTGCTTTTGAACTGTGGTGTTGGAGAAGACTCTTGAGAGTCCCTTGGAATGCAAGGAGATCCAACCAGTCCATTCTGAAGGAGATCAGTCCTGGGTGTTCTTTGGAAGGAATGATGCTAAAGCTTTGGAAGGAATGATGCTAAAGCTGAAACTCCAGTACTTTGGCCACCTCATGCTAAGAGTTGACTCATTGGAAAAGACTCTGATGCTGGGAGGGATTGGGGGCAGGAGGAAAAGGGGACGACAGAGGATGAGATGGCTAGATGGCATCACTGACTCGATGGATGTGAGTCTGGGTGAACTCTGGGAGTTGGTGATGGACAGGGAGGCCTGGCGTGCTGCAATTCTTGGGGTCATGAAGAGTCGGACACGACTGAGCGACTGAACTGAGACTGAACTGAACTGATCTGATGCTCCTAAAGGCCTGCCATTGAAAACACATCTGTAGCAAGCAGAGACTCTACAATCCAGGGGCAGATATAAATATGTCCCTAGGGTAAAAAGCAACCATGTATCATTAGGACAATTAAAATACAATCCGATTTAGCCAAATCTATTGACTTCACTATTTTCCCTTCAAGGGATTATTACCTCGTAGCTCAGTCAGTAAAGGATCTGCCTGCAGTGTAGGAGACCTAGGTTCGAACCCTGGATTGGGAAGATCCCCTGGAGAAGGAAATGGCAACCCACTCCAGTATCCTTGCCTGGAAAATCTCATAGACAGTGGAGCCTGGAGGGCTGCAGTCCATGGGGTCACAAAGAGTTGGGCACGACTGAGAGACTAAAACTAATACTAATTTTCCCTTCAGGGCTTCCCTGGTGGCTCAGACAGTAAAGTGTCTGCCTGCAATGTGGGAGAACCTGGTTCAATCCTTGCTGGACATGGAACAACAGACTGGTTCCAAATTGGGAAAGGAGTACATCAAGGCTGTATATTGTCACCCTGCTTATTTAATTCTATGCAGAGTACATCATGAGAAACACTGGGCTGGAGGAAGCACAAGCTGGAATCAAGATTGCAGGGAGAAATACCAATAGCCTCAGATATACAGATGACACCACCCTTATGGCAAAAAGCGAAGAGGAACTAAAGAGCCTCTTGATGAAAGTGAAAGAGGAGAGTGAAAAAGTTGGCTTAAAACTCAACATTCAGAAAACAAAGATCATGGCATCTGGTCCCATCACTTCATGGCAAATAGATGGGGAAATAGTGGCTGACTTTATTCTTTTGGGCTCCCAAATCACTGCAGATGGTGACTGCAGCCATGAAATTAAAAGATGCTTGCTCTTTGGAAGAAAATCTATGACCAGCTTAGACAGCACATAAGCAGAGACATTACTTTGCCAGCAAAAGTCCGTCAAGTCAAGGCTATGATTTTTCCCTGGTCACTCAGCTGGTAAAGAATCCACCTGCAGTTCGGGAGACCTGGGTTCTATCCCTGAGTTGGGAAGATCCCTTGGAGAAGGAATTGGCAATCCACTCCAGTTTTCTTCCCTGGAGAATCCCCATGAACAGAGGAGCCTGGCAGGCTACAGTCCATGGGGTCATATGACTGAGTGACTAAGCACAGCACATGGTTTTTCCAGTGCTCATGTATAGACATGAGAGTTGGACTATAAAGAAAGCTGAGCACCGAAGAATTGATGCTTTTGAACTGTGGTGTTGGAGAAGACTCTTGAGAGTCCCTTGGACTGCAAGGAGATCCAACCAGTCCATCCTAAAGGAGATCAGCCCTGAATATTCATTGGAAGGACTGATGCTGAAGCTGAAACTCCAATACTTTGGCCACCTGATGCGAAGAACTGACTCATTAAAAAAGCCTCCTGATGCTGGGAAAGATTGAAGGCAGGAGGAGAAGGGGCCGGCAGAGGATGAGAGGGTTGGATGGCATCACTGAGTCAATGGACATGATTTTGAGCAAACTCTGGGAGTTGGTGATGGACAGGGAAGCCTGGTGTGCCTCAGTACATGGGGTTCAAAAAGCCGGACATGATAGAGTTTCTGAACTGAACTGATTATCCCTTCATAGTAAATAACTGCCTTTGTCATATACAAATTGACAAGGAATCAAATTATATATTACTCTTTTCCTTTGTCTTGGGTTCCCAATAGAATGAGCTAGTGACTTGTACAAAGTTCACGTGTGCGTGCTCAGTTGTGTCAGACTCTTTGTAACAGACTGTCACAGGCTGTAGCCTGTCAGACTCCTCTGTCCATGGGATTTTCCCAGAAAGAATACTGGAGTGAGTTGCCATGCCCTCCTCCAGGGGATTTTCCCGACCCAGGGATCGAACTCGTGTCTCCTGCATTATCAGGTGGCTTCTTATCACTGAGCCACCTGGAAATCCCTGTGCAAAGTTCAAGGGGTGGCAGTTCAAATGCTCAAGTCATTCAGATCCTGGCCTCTCCACCGCCCCCCATCTCTGTGGGAGGTGTGGATGAGCACAGCCTGGATTTAGACTGTGTGGTGGCTCTGAACACTGGTTCACAGCCAAGGATCATGCTCTTTCTCTTCTAGACCCTGTAGGTCTCTCCTTTCCTTCTCACCCTCATTCAGGTTAACTTTAAGTATAAACGAGAGTGGGATTTTTGAAGGTCTAAACTCAAATATGTGTTAATGTTTTACATGGCAAAGCCTTCATAATTTTGCTCCTTTAATGATTTCCAGTAACAAATTGTTTGTGATCTATATCACAACTCAATGACTAGCTTGACTTTATGAATAAATGAAAGTGGGGTGCAAGATGGTTAAACGACATTGTGTCAGTCAACCAATCACATATCTTTTACTTCCCAAAAGGATGTGATGTGTTTCTGTTGATGAGGAATCATCGTGGAACATTGGAAACTTTACAAATAGGAAATATCTTTCTTTACTTTGTTTTATTTTTAAGTATTTATTTATCTACTTGGCTGCCCTGAGTCTTGGCTGTGGCACGTGGCATCTTCTGTCTTTGTTTGCGGCATGCAGAATCTTTAGTTGAGGCATATGAACTCTAATTGTGGCATGTGGGATCTAGTTCCCTGACCAGGGATCAAACTTGGGGGCCCTGCCTCGAGAGTGCAGAGTCTTAGCCGTTGGACCACCAGGGAAGTCCCAAAGTATTTTTCTTTTAAAAGCACAGGAATTTTGTTCTGTTTTCTCTTTCCTAACCTATGGATGCTTGTTCTAACCATGCCCTCTGCTGTGAATATCTTCTATTCCCTCCTATCCTTGCTGACTATCTCAGATGCCACTGGGTGGAGTTTGGTTCTGTCATACCTGAGGGTCTTCCCATTCAGCAGGGTTGTGGTGAAGAGTCCAAATATTGAGAAACAAAGGCATTCCTGAGTAAACAGGAGGAAAAGTAGGTGAGCTAAGATTCTGACTTCAAGAGCCAACTCATTGGAAAAGACCCTGATGCTGGGAAAGATTGAAGACAGGAGAAGGGGATGACAGAGGATGAGATGATTGGATGGCATCACCAACTCAATGGACATGAATCTGAGCAAACTTTGGGAGATAGTAAAGGACAGAGAAGCCTGGCGTGCTGCAGTCCATGGGGTTCCAAATAGTCGGACATGACTGAGTGACTGGACAACAATGATTTGTGACACTGAGCATCTTTTCATGTGTCTGCAGGCCCTCTGTATGTCTTCTTTGGAAGAATGCCTATTCAGATTCTTTGCCCATTTTTAAATTTGATTTTTTAATATATTGAGTTGTATGAGTTCTTTATAGATTGTGGATATTAACCCCTTAGTAGACATATCATTTGAAGAAGGCAATGGCACCCCATTCCAGTACTCTTGCCTGGAAAATCCCAGGGATGGAGTAGCCTGGTGGGCTGCTATGGGGCCGCACAGAGTTGGATGCGACTGAAGCGACTTAGCAGCAGCAGCAGCAGCAGACATATCATTTGAATCTTCCATTCAGTATGCTTTTCATTTTGTTGATGGTTTCCTTCCCTGTGCAAAAGCTTTTTAGTTTGATGCAGTCTCATTTATTTATTTTGGCTTCTTTTTCCTTTACATAAGGAGCAGATCCAAAAAAATATTGCTAAGACCCATGACAAAGAGCTCACTGCCTATAGGTTCTTCTAGGAATTGTATGGCTTCTAGTCTTCCTTTTAACTCTTTAATTCATTTTATTTTTTTGAGTATATGGCGTGAGAAAAGTTATCCGGTTTCATCCTTTTACATGTAGCTATCCATTAAGTCTATATATTGTTAAAGAAATTTTGAGTTGTACCAATGGGTGAGTTTTACAAAGGAGGAAGTTTTTTTGTTCAGTATTCTCAAACTGCCTAAGGATGAAATGACTTGCCTCTTAAACATGGGGTACTTCCACTACTAGACATATCCATCTGCTAAGGTTCTCCAAGATATTAGGGCAAAGGAATGACCCTCAATAGGTTCCAGAAATGGGCTCAGGGAGTCCACTGGTGTCAGAAGATCATAGACAAACTCTTTTACTGGTGCTTAGAAAATGTATATATTTATGGGGGAAGATTTGCTGTTTTCTTCAAATTTGTAAGATGATCAGTGATGCACAAAAGGTAAAGAATAAAAACATGACACTTGATATGATGTACAACTAACTCTGTTGGGTGTAGCATCCTTTACAGAAAAACTTTAAGATTAGTGTTTAAGAAGTTGAGCATTGTTTTTGCTTGTGTGCCATCTCCCAGTTGAGGGGGACAAGAAGAGAGAGTGATTTTGGTCAGGTTTATGTGACTCCTTCAAGATACTTGCCCACATCCCCTATTCCTGACTTGAGACTGATACTTACAGATTTACCTGTATGGCCTGCTGACTGGTGACCTTTAATTACTAGACTCTAAATGCTGTGACACCCTTCATGGTCTCAGCACAATCCCTGATACAGTTTCTATTTTAAAAGCATCTTTCCTAGCCCACAGACAGTAGGCTATTTGTGGCAGAGATGACTTAGTGTGCCCTCAACATTTTTTCTCCACTCTTACAGAAATATCAATAGTTTCAGCTGAGAACATGGTCCCAGTGAAAGACCACTTTTCCTAATCTCCTTTTCAGCTAAAGGAGAGGTCGGTTATAGGCAGAGCTGTGAGCAGAAGGGCCGTAAACAATTTCCAGCTAATGTCTTCAAAAAGAAAGGTGCATACCTTCCCATTCCCTCTTATGTCCTCTCACTTGCTCAAAAGCAGATGCGGTGGTGGGAGCTGGTAACTATCTCAGATCATTAACTGAAAGCCACATGTTGAAGATGGAGAACAAGAAGACTGAAGGAGCCTGGATGCCTTGACGGTCTTGTAAAGCAAACCATGCTACCAACTCTGGACCACTTGCCTCCCTGAGACTTTAACGTGAGAGAGAAAGAAATTTCTATCTGGTTTAGGTCCCTCTATTTGCGGATCTTCTTGATAGAGTGGGTTATTACTGATGTGATCAGTGCTTTCTTTCCATTTACTGTCTACCCATATTGTCAAGAAGATTAGTTTGCTTTTACTTGGCAGGGATCATGTTTCAGGGCTATTTAAACTGTCTAGCTACTTGCCATAATTTTGCTGCTATGAGGCACATGAGGAAAAGGAGGGTTAACTTCCGTTACCATCTTTCAGGTTTCAACTTGTATGTTTCAACTTGTATGTTACCTTCTCAAAGAAGATTTTCTAGACAACCCCATCTGAAGTAAATTCCGCTTAAAAATAAATACCATATGATATCACTTATATGTGAAAACTAAAATATGGCACAAATGAACCTGTCTACTAAACAGAAAAAGACTCACAGACATAGAAATCAGACTTGTGGTTGCCAAGGGGAAGGGAGGGGAGGAGAGAGATGGACTGAGAGTTTGGGTTTGGTAGATGCAAGCTATTATATTTAGAATGGATAAACAACAGGGTCCTACTGGATAGCACAGGGAATTATATCCAATCTCCTGGGATAACCTAACTGCCATCCCTTAATGACACCCCTACACAACTTGAAGGGGCATCCCTGGTGGCTCAGCTGGTAAAGAATTCATCTAAGATGCAGGAGACCCTGGTTCAATTGCTGGCTTGGGAAGATCCACTGGAGAAGGGATAGGCTACCCACTCCATATTCTTGGTCTTCCATGGTGGCTCAGCGGGTAAAGAATCCGCTTGCAATGCAGGAGACCTGGGTTTAACCCCTGGGTTGGGAAGATCCCCTGGAGAAGGGAAAGGCTACCCACTCCAGTATTCTCGCCTGGAGAATTCCATGGACTATATAGTCCATGGGGTCACAAAGAGTTGGACATGCCTGAGTGACTTTCGTTTCATTTTCCTGGGATAAACCTGGGAAAAGAACTTTAAAAATAATGTATATATGTGTAAAGCTGATATAGCAGAGATTGGCACATTGTAAATCAACTAAGTGAAAAAAAGTAAGTTCCACTGGATTACTGTCTAGCTCAGCCCACTCATTTCTTTCATGGCATTCAGTATTAATACGATTTGTATTTATCTATTTGGTATCCATTTTCCACTTTAGAATAGAAGTTCCATGAAGGCAGGGACCATGTCTATTAATCCACTGAGTATCTAATATGTATCAAATATTTGGCACTTACACATCAAATAAGTGGTGAATCTCGAAATCATTAAGAAATTCCTGTTCAGGCTGCACAAAACTTGTTAGCATCAGGAAACTATGTAAAAAATCTTGATAATATTTAAAAAAATAAATAAACCTTCTTATCCCAGACTCAAATTCCACCAGTTCAGTTCAGTTCAGTCGCTCAGTCGTGTCTGACTCTTCGTTACCCCATGAATTGCAGCATGCCAGGCCTCCCTGTCCATCACCAACTTCCAGAGCTTATCCTAACTCATATCCATCGAGTTGGTGATGCCATCCAGCCATCTCATCCTCTGTGGTCCCCTTCTCCTCCTGCCCCCAACCCTTCCAGCATCAGAGTCTTTTCCAGTGAGTCAACTCTTTGCATCAGGTGGCCAAAGTACTGGAGTTTCAGCTTTAGCATCATTCCTTCCAAAGAAATCCCAGGGCTGATCTCCTTCAGAATGGACTGGTTGGATCTCCTTGCAGTCCAAGGGACTCTCAAGAGTCTTCTCCAACACCACAGTTCAATTGCATCAATTCTTCNGTGAAGGTTTCTAAAATAAAACAAAAAATGGAACTACCATATGACCCAGCAACTACACTCCTGGGTATATATGCAAAAAACCAAAACACCAATTTGAAAAGATACATGCACCCCAATGTTCAAAGCAGCATTATTTACAAGAGCCAAGATATGCAAGCAACCTAAATATCCATCAACA
Source organism: Aepyceros melampus (assembly GCA_006408695.1). NCBI lineage: Eukaryota > Metazoa > Chordata > Mammalia > Artiodactyla > Bovidae > Aepyceros > Aepyceros melampus. The sequence goes on along the minus strand of SJXQ01003577.1, from coordinate 33,474 downwards.
GATGAGTGGGTAAAGAAGATGTGCGATATACACACAATGGAATACCACTCGGTCATAAAATGAAACGTCATTTGCAGCAACGTGGATGGATCTAAAGATCATCAGGCTAAGGAAGTAAGTCAGAAAGACAAATATTATATGACATCACTTACATGTGAAATTTAAAATATGATATAACCGAACTTATTTGCAAACAGAAACAGACTCACAGTCAAAGAAAACAAATTTATGATTGTGCATTGTAAGTCGCTTCAGTTGTGTCATTCTTTGCGACCCTATGGACTGTGACCCAACAGGCTCCTCTGTCCAAGGGATTCTCCAGGCAAGAACACTGGAGTCGGTTGCTGTGCCCACCTCCAGGGCATCTTCCTGACACAGCGATCAAACCTGCATCTCTTTACCTCTCCTGCTCTGGCAGGTGGGTTCTTTACCGCTAGCACCATCAAAGAAAACAAAGCTACGGCTACCACAGGGGTTAAGTGAGGAGAAGAATATTAAAAAGTACAGTCACTTTGTTGTACACCAGAAACTAACACAACATTATAAATTAATTTTACTTGAAAAAAAACTTCAAATATCCTCATAATAAAGTGAAGCACTAAACTACTGGTAAAGGATTTGCTGAGAAGATTCCTGAAAATGTTTTGCAACATTTAGCTCATCATATAAATCAAGGAATGGCTAAGGAATGAAGAGAGGAGGCCTCCAAGTTTTGAGAGGGAAAAAAGATCCTTCCAAAGAACTGCTGGAATGCTGGAGTGCTGTGGAGAATGCTGGAAAGGGGGTTCCCTTCATATTTAGCAAAGAGGGGATTAAGGAAGATCACAGTAGATGTTCTGACATGTGCTCCTTAGAGGCTGGGAGGAACAGAACTAATAGGAAAGGCCATAACTCACAACAGACAGAGAGGCAGGGAAAGGAGCAGGGACAAAGCAAGAACCCTACAGTGAGTCCTATGGGCCAGTGAACCAGCGAGAAGGACAGCTTCTGAACCAGCTTGAAGAACACTCTAAGGACAAGAATTTCTTTGCCTCGTGAATCATCATCATAAAGTCCCAGTGAGAGAATCTCCAGAAACCTCACTGAGAGTAAAAGGAAGCACCAAGTTTAAAGGGCAAGGTGGCAACAGTATCAGCTGCCTATCTCCTCACCCTTTCTCCCTCCTGGGACCATTTTTGGAAGGGTCGGTAAGCAAAAGCCAACAACAACTCCCTTCAGTGAGAGAATCTCCAGAAACCTCACTGAGAGTAAAAGGAAGCACCAAGTTTAAAGGGCAAGGTGGCAACAGTATCAGCTGCCTATCTCCTCACCCTTTCTCCCTCCTGGGACCATTTTTGGAAGGGTCGGTAAGCAAAAGCCAACAACAACTCCCTCTTTATTTTCTTGGGCTCCAAAATCATTGCAGATGGTGACTGCAGCCATGAAATTAAAAGACACTTGCTCCTTGGAAGAAAAGTTATGATCAACCGAGACAGCATATTAAAAAGCAGAGACATTACTTTGCCAACAAAGGTCCATCTAGCCAAAGCTATGGTTTTTCCAGTAGTCATGTATGTGACAGTTGGACTATAAAGAAAGCTGAGTGCTGAAGAATTGACACTTTTGAACTATGATATTGGAGAAGACTCTTGAGAGTCCCTTGGACTGCAAGGAGATTCAACCAGCCCATCCTAAAGGAAATCAATCCTGAATATTCACTGGAAGGACTGATGCTGAAGCTGAAACTCCAATATTCTGGCCACCTGATGCGAAGAACTGACTCACTGGAAAAAACCCTAATGCTGGGAAACATGGAAGGCAGGAGGAGAAGGGGACGACAGATGGTTGGATGGCATCACGGACTCAATGGACATGAATTTGAGAAGTTCTGGGAATTGGTGATGGACAGGGAGGCCTGGTGTGCTGCAGTCCATGGGGTCACAAAGAGTCGGACACAACTGAGCATCTGAACTGAACTGAACTGAACTGACTGACAGCTGCTTCACCCACCTCTGGCTTCCAGACCCAGGGAAGTACTGAACTAGAATAGATGGAGATGCTCCAAGTGGATAACAATTTGAAGTTTTTATTATTACACTGGACCAGACAGCTTAATTATTGAAATGAGACTGCTCTTGTGATTTAAATGGATGAGAAGACTATGAGATTCACTCACAGTTTCACCTCACTGATGCAAACACAAGTTTGAAGTATCAGCAGGAGAAGAGTAAATTTTTATTTGATCATAGATAGTCAGGTTGGTTCAGTAAAATGACAGCATGCATTTGGCCTTTTTGCTTCAGGTATTTTTATTTGTTTTTCTTATTATTTAGCAGGCTTTGGCCATTCATTAATGTGAAATTTTAATTTTGAACTCTCTCCTCCTCGAGCTCGTAATAAGAAGAGGAATTCTGCTTAGCTTAGCACTTTTCATACTTAAGAAAAATAATGCTGTCCATCTCAGCCCTGGTGCAAAAAGATGAGAGGCCTTTTAACCCAATGCAGAAATAGGTTGACAAGGAGGCAAATTGAGATGTTGAACAATTTTCTAACTTTTTCAGAAATTTGCTTTTTGCGGTGTGGTTTTATTAGAATTATAAATTTTTGGACTGTTCTGTACAAATTTCATTAAATGTAATGAAAGGCCATTTTTTATTCTCTATAATACGGTTGCCTTTCTCTCATTAAAATAAATGGTAGCAAAGAGATCCTCTGGAGTTTATCACCTGGCAAAGGTTTCCTTACAGTTTTCACATTTCACATAATAGGCCAAACAAGAATAAGAAGGCCAATATTTGAGTTGTGTAAATGCATCTGCCCTAACTGAGGCTAAAATATCTGATTAATATTGGGAGGTTATATACCCTGTTTCTAAATTCAGTGAATGAATAAAAACTTACGAGTCACACTGCATCTTGTGCTATATGGATTAGACCTTTGACTTATGGTAGGAAATGACTGGTGTTTCATTATAAAAAGTAAGATCTCTACTTCAGTTCAGTTCAGTTGCCCAGTCGTGTTTGACTCTTTGCGACCCCATGAACTGCAGCACACCAGGCCTTCCTGTCCATCACCAACTCCTGGAGTCTACCCAAACCCATGTCCATTGAGTTTGGGTAGGATGATGCCCTCCAACCATCTCATCCTCTGTCATCCCCTTCTCCTCCTGCCCTCAATCTTTTCCAGCATCAAGGTCTTTTCAAATGAGTCAGCTCTTCGCATCAGGTGGCCAAAGTATTGGAATTTCAGCTTCAACATCAGTCCTTCCAATGAACACCCAGGACTGATCTCCTTTAGGATGGGCTGGTTGGATCTCCTTGTAGTCCAAGGGACTCTCAAGAGTCTTCTCCAACACCACAGTTCAAAAGCATCAATTCTTTGGCTCTGCTATACCTATATAAATTCATATTTTCCTTTACAAATGTTCTAATTGAGCTGACTTTTGCATTTGAAACATGGTGTTTTCCCTCTAGTCACTGGGCTGGGTTGTTAGCATCTCTTTCTTTGACCAACAAAACAAATACAATGGCAGCATTTTCCTTGCAAACAGTGCATCTGAGGAGCAAATCTATAACCTGGGCTTCACTAACAGAAAGATGTGCTCAAAGTCTAGCCAAATGCAGTCGAAGTTTTTCACCTGATTAACTCCTACCTATCCTGTAAGAGGCAGGTTAAGTGTCAGATCTTCCAATAAATCTTCCTGAGCCTCCCATGCCAGATTAGGGGCTGGTCTAAATTTCTGTGGTCGCTAATGTGTATCTCTCTCTTTACCCTCACCATGTTATACTGCAATCAACTATATGGGGATCAGACTTCCCTGGTGGTGCTGTGGATAAGCATCTGCCTGCCAATACAGGGGACATGGGTTTGATCCCTGGTTCAGGGAAATTCCATATGCTATGGATATGGAAGTTTTCATAAGCCCATTGCGTCACAACAACTGAGCCAGTTCTCTAGAGCCTGCGAACAGCAACTACCGAAGTCAGCGCAGCTCAATGAAGAGTAGCCCCTGCTTGCTTCTACAGAAAGTCTATGAATAGCAAAGAAGACCTAGTGTAGCTAAAAATAAATAAATAAATAAATATTTTTTAAAATTAAAAAAATATATATGGGGATCAGTCTTCTGTGCTAGAGTATGAGCTGATTGAGGGCAGAACCCACATCAAATATGGCACCTTTTTATGGTGGCTCAGTACTTAAAGCTTCCCTAGTAGCTCAGCTGGTAAAGAATCTGCCTGCAATGTGGGAGACCTGAGTTCGATCCCTGGGCTGGGAAGATCCCCTGGAGAAGAGAACAGCTACCCACTCCAGTATTCTGGCCTGGAGAATTCCATGGACTCTATAGTCCATGGGTTTGCAAAGAGTTGGACACGACTGAGTGACTTTCAGTTTCATTTTCAGTACTTCAGTGGTATACACTGTACTTGAGTTTAACACATGTGGACTGAGTATGCTTATTACTTTGTTCTAAGTCCAAAGTTCATCCTGAGAAGTGAACAAGGGGATGGGAGAGAATGTCTCCATGAGGCTTAGAAACACAGATGTTCACTCAGGTCTTTCAGAAGCACAGCCTCACTGGAGTCCTACCATTCAAACTGTGGCTGCAAATCTAGGGAGATCATATCCCCATTTCCAAAGCCCCAGGGCCTGAGTGAAAGGAAGAAATAGGACCTTTTACACATGCACTGACTAAAAAAACAATGAAATAGAAAACTTATGGATAAGTGAGTGTAAAAGAGAAAGGGATAATTTTGGGCCTTCTAGAAAAAGAAAACACTGGTAGCCTGCCTCTTCTACTCATGTATATTTATGTATATGAAACACTATGATTACCAAGAGGAAAGAATACAGCAAAATCCCAGGAGGAAAACAAGGAAGAAATGTTTATAGATGCAGATCTTACCAGGTAATGGAAGACCCATCCCCCAGGATGGCTCTGATCTCCTCTCGCATCTCTCCTGATGCTCAGGGTACAGAGCTAGGTGGTAGAGGAGCCAGGAAATGCCTGCTAATACAGAGTCATGCCCTGCCAACATGAATGTGTTCACCTCGGACCACAGGTCTGTATCTGTGAAGCTATCATTTTCAGCCTAGAAAGAACAGTAGAGATCCTTTTATGCAGTGTCAGTTTACAGATGTTTGAAGCCCCAGTCAAAACAATGGTTTTAGGGGGAAAAATTGGCTATCAAATGAGAGTTTTCATTTTTATGCAGTTTAACAAATATATACTTTGAGTCATGTTTTGCCGGGGGCATAAAGGAGAACCAAAGCAGGCCCCTGCAATGAGTTCCTGCAATCATTTTGTCAGATTTATCCAGACTTTTCAGCATCTCTTCCTCATTGTTTTATCAACTTAATCTGATTCACTTTCCCGTGTTTCCCTGAACCACCTTGTATCTTTATGGTAATCACCAAATCCTGCTGAATTTGTAAAAAATTTAGTCTTATCTGACTCCCTCTAGTGACAGAATTGTAGAATTCAGTTTTTAATCTCAAACTATGTAGCACCAACCATCAATTCAAAAGTACTGTTAAATTTAGTTAATCAATTTTGCTTTTGTCTTCCCTCCTCCTACTCATCTAACTACCCACACAATTAGCTAGATACATAAGCAGGCTCAGAATTAGAAAGATTTTGTTTTTTGTCTTCCCTTCTCCCTCTCTTCTAACTACCCACGCAATTAATTAGATACATGAGTTGGCTCAGAATTTGAAAGACTTACCTGAGCAGAAAGGACAATATCCAGGAAGTCCCGGTACTTCCTCTTCTGAGTGTTAGTCTGCTTATTCTCACCCTTGAGGGAATTCCTTCTATCCTTGACTATCCTGTCTAGGGTAGAATAAATATTCCCCATTACCAAAGTGACAGAAAAGTCAATCAAAGTAAAATAAATCACAGAACAAGCCATAACCCCCCTGGATAGTTTCAAATCATATCTAATTTCCTGAAGTTAGAGTGAGTACATTACATTAAATAGATTTAATTTATGCAAGGGGGCTTCCCTGGTGGCACAGATGGTGAAGAATCCATCCATCTGCAATGCAGGAGACCCAGGTTCAATCACTGGGTCAGGAAAATCCCCCCTGGAGAAGGGAATGGCTACCCACTCCAGTATTCTTGCCTGGTGAATCCCATAGACAGAGGAGCCTGGTGGGCTACAGTCCATGGAGTCACAAAGAGTTGGACATGACTGAATAACACTTAATTTATGCAGATGTGTATTTTCCCATCAAATGACAACTTTTGTTCAAAGTTCCAAAGACAAACACAACAGATGAAAATATACTTTATATAACTAAGTAGGCAATATAATTAAAAAATTAAAAACGTAGCTGCAAGTAACCAATCATTCTTTTCTTTCTCAGTCTAATCTCTCATTTTCATGGAAAAATTATCACATGAAACGGAATGAAAAGAAAAAGACCAGTAAAGAAATGCCAACCTATCTATAACTGAAGGGGCTGAAAGGAAAAAAATATTGGATAGAGTGTTTAAAATTATAATCCAAGAAAACTTTCTGGAAATTAAATCTACATATTAAAGGGCTCATACTATGTCTGGAAAAATTGGAACAGAATAACCAATTCATATATATATATATCCTAATAAAACTATTTGACATTAAAGGCAGAGAAAGGGAAATTCTCAGATTCTAGACAAAAATATCAAATGACTTTTAATGATGATGAATTAAGCTAGCATCATACTTCTCAAGAACAATAAAAAAAGTCAAGGCAAGGTTAAAGTATTTAGGACAAACTCAAGGAAACAAAGTATGAGGAAAAATTTTTATCCAGCAAAACTATCCTTCATGTATCAAGTCTACCAAAAAACTGTTATAAACTTACATGAACTCAGAAAATGCTTTGCTCATGAAGCCCATCTTGAGAAATCTATAGTGGATGAGTTTCATCCAACCAAGAAATTACTGGAAAAACTTTATTAAAGTAACTGAGGTGGGCCTTTCAAAGATTTAATCCTAGATATCAGAAAAAATAAGGATAAAGATGTGGACAGAATAGTAACACATAAGCATTAAAAGTGAAAATAATGCTACTAAAAACAGGAGGAGTAGGGAGGGAAAAAGCTGGCTTAAAGTTCAACATTCAAAAAACTAAGATCATGGCATCCAGTCCCATTACTTCATGGCAAACAGACAGGGAAATAATGGAAACAGTGACAGACTTTATTTTCTTGAGTTCCAAAATCAATGCAGATGGTAACTGCAGCCATGAAATTGAAAGACACTTGCTCCTTGGAAGAAAAGCTATGACAAACCTAGACAACATGTTAAAAAGCAGAGACATTACTCTGCCAACAAAGACCTGTGTAGTCAAAGCTATGTTTTTTCCAGTAGTCATGTATGGATGTGAGAACTGGACCATAAAGAAGGTTGAGTGCCAAATAATTTGTGTTTTTGAACTGTGTTGCTGGAGAAGACTCTTGAGAGTCCCTTGGACTGCAAGGAGATCAAACTAGTCAATCCTAAATGAAATCAATCCTGAATATTCACTGGAAGGACTGATGCTGAAGCTGAAGCTCCAATACTTTGGCCACCTGATGTGAAGAGCCAACTGATTAGAAAAGACCCTGATGCTGGGAAAGACTGAAGGCAGGAGGTGAAGGGATGACAGAGGACAAGATGGTTGGATGGCATCACTGACTCAATGCACATGAATTTGAGCAAGCTCAGGGAGACGGTGAAGGACAGGGAAGCCTGGTGTGCCGGAGTCCATGGAGTCCATGTGCAGAGTTGGGCACGACTGAGTGACTGCACAACAAATATCAACAATCACTTTAAATATCAATGGTTACTACACCAATTAAAAGACAAAGAAGGTCAGAATGCACCTGAAAAACAAGACCCAACTGTATGCTGTCTACAAGCCCACCTTAAATATATAGAGATATACATAAACTAAAAGTAAAGGGACAGAGAAAGATATACCATGCTGACTAATCAAAAGAAAGCTGGAGAAGCAATATTAGTTTCAAACAGAAGAGATTCAGAGAAAGAAAATATTAGGGATAAAGAAGAGTATTACATAATGACAAAGGGGCCAATTATCCAAGAAGACAATGATTTTTAATGTGCATGTGCCTAACAAAGGAGTCTCAAAATGCATGAGCCAAAAAGTAATAGGACTCAAGAAGAAATAAATAAATCTACTATCATAGCTGGAGACTTCAATATCCCTCTATCATAATGGACAGATCCAGCAGGCAGAAAACAAGCAAGGATATGGTTGAACTGAGCAACATCATCAGTCAACTGGATATATTTGACAACTATAGAATATCTCATTCAACATGAGAACACTGGCCAACATAGACCATATTTAGGGCCAAAAACCATAATCTAGACTTAAAAAAAATAGAACTCATAGGATGTATGCTTTCAAACCACAATGAAATAGAAATCAGTAATGGAAAGATAAATGGAAAACTCCAAATTATTTGGCAAGTAAACCACACACTTCTAAATAACACATGAGTCATAGAAATAGTCTCAAGAGAAACTTAAAAAATATTTTGAATTAATGAAAATTCAAATACAGTTAATCAAAATTGTGAGATACAGTGAAAGCAGTGCTTAAAGGGAAATTTATAGCATTAAAAGAATTATCAGAAAAGAAGAAAGATCTAAAATCAATCATCCAAGCTTCTCCCTTGGGAAACAGAAAAAGAAGAAAAAAAATTAAGTCCAAATTAACTAAAGCAAAAGAAATGATAAGAATCTGAGCAGAAAGCAATAAAACTGAAATAAGAAATAAAGAGAAAAAACAATGAGACCAAAAGTTGGTTCTTAGCAAAGATCAATAAAGTTGATAAATCTCTAGCCAGGTTAACTAAGAAAAAAAGAGAAAAGACAAAATTGCTATTATTAGGTATAAGAGGAACCATCACTTCTGATCCTATGGATATTAAAAAGAGAATAAGGAAATATTATGAACAACTCCTTGCTTACAATTTGATAACCTAGTTGAAATGGGTCAATTTCCTGAAAAACACAATCTACCAAAAATCAAAAGAGAATAGCTAATCTGAACTGACCTCTATATATAAAACAGTTTGAGTTAATAATTAATAACCTTCCAAACCAGAATGGACCAGACCTGGTTGATTTCCTTGGTGATTTCTACCAAACATTTAGGAAAGAAATCCTACCAATTCTCTACAATCTCTTCCAGAAAAATAGAAGCAGAGGGAGTACTTCCTGACTTATTTTATGAGACCAGCCATTTTTCTCACTCCTAAACTGAGACAGGCCTGGAATCTGGGACCCTTTGCTGCAGTGCTGAAAACTTGTACCTGGACACATCTCTTCTCAAGCTGCAGTATACAAAGAAACTATATGGGACTACAAATTATTGTGCGCATGTGCAGTTAGGGCAAACTCTAGACCAAAAGATATAAAATAGACAAACCCAAACCCAAACACAGCTGCCATTTCTGAAGGACCTGGAGCCAAAACTGGGTGTCAGGAGCAAAAGCAGGGTGTTCCGCAGGGCCCCCTGCACTCGACAACACAAAGGATGGGCAAACCACCTAAACCACCCTTCCAGCCAGACCCCTGGACACACTCCTATCGTCGCCCCATGAAAGAAACAAGCTCAGCCACTCGCCTTGGAGACCAAGCAAGGGAGCTTGTCACTTGTTTCTGCTCCCTCCTGGAGCCCCAACGAAGGCTTGACTGAATTTCTTGTCTGGCTTCCAGTCAATTTCTATTGACTGGAGAAGACCAAGAACCCTGGTGGGTATCAAAACCAAATAAAGACATTACAATAAAGGGAACATTTTGGAGGATAATTTGGTGGATTCTTACAAAACTAAACTTATCCTTACCATGCCATCTCTAATCATCCTCCTTGCTATTTACCTAAAGGAGGTGAAAACTTGAGTTCATACAAAAACCTGTGCACAAATGTTTATAGAGGCTTTATTCAAAATTGTTGAAACTTTGCTTTTTGAAAGCAACTAAGATGTCCTTCAATAGGTAAACAAACTGTGATACACTCATAAGTGAAAGTGAAAGTTGCTCAGTCATGTCCTACTCTTGTGACTCCATGGACTTCACAGTCCATGGAATTCTCCAGGCCAGAATACTGGAGTGGGTAGCCTTTCCCTTCTCCAGGGATCTTCCTAATCCAAGGATCGAACTCAGGTCTCCCACATTACAGGTGGATTCTTTACCAGCTGAGCCACAAAGGAAGCCCTCATACAACAGAATAGAATTGAACAATAAAAATAAATGCACTATCAAGCCACGAAAATACATGGAAGAACTTTAAATGCATATTGCTAAGTGAAAAAAACCAATCTAAAAAGGTTACATATAGTATGATTAATGACATGGAAGAGGCCAAACTATAGAGACAGTAAAAAAATTAGTGGTTGCCAGGGGTGTGGCACAAAGGAAGGAGGGCTAAGTACGTGGAGCACAGGGGAGTTTTGAGGGCAGTGAAACCATGCTGTATGGTACTGTAACGGTGGAAACATATCATTACATATTTGTCAAAATCCAGAGAGTGTACACATAAAGAGGGAACCCTAAACTATGGACTTTAGTTAATAATAATGGCTCAAGAGGGCCTCCCTGGTGGCCCACTGGTTAAGAGTCTGCCTTGCAACACCGGGGACACCACTGGTCCAGAAAAATCCCATGTGCCAGAGGCCAGCTACGGCCGTGTGCCACAACCACTGGCCTTGTGCTCTGGAGACCACCAGCCACAACCACGGAAGCCCGTGTGCTGAGATCGTGTGTTTCTCAACAAGAGAAGCCACTGCCCTGAGAAGCCCACAAAGCCCAAGTAGAGAGTAGCCCCTGCTGGCCACAACTAGAGAAAGCCCACATGCAGCAGCGAAGACTCAGTGCAGCCAAAAATGAATAAATAAAATAAAATAAATAAATATATGTGTCAAACCTTAATGGCTCACCCATTATAAGAAATACACCATACTTAGACAAGATGTTAATAAGGGAAAGTACGTATATAGGGGGTGGTGAAGAAGTAGCAATATATGGGAACTCTGTGCTTTCTGCTCAATTTTTCTATAAGCGTAAACCCCCTGAAAAATACATTAATTAAAAAAGTACTACAAAGTCTCTCTAATTGATTCGGTGTGATTTAGCACACAAATAGATAGACCAATGGATAGAAAAGAAAATGAAGAAATAGGTCCAAGTACATTAGAATACGATAAAAGTGGTTACCTCAAACTAACTGGAAAAGATGGGACTTTTTAATAAATGGTGATGGGACAATTGGATAATCATTTGGAAATATTAAAGCAACTCTGTCAAGAGTCCTACTATCATCAAGTGGGTTTATGTCAGGGCTACAGCTAAACATCCTACAAGGCACTGGCCAGCTCCTCACTGTCTCTGTAACAAAGATTTAGCTAGCCCCCTGTGTCTTTAGTGCCATAGTCGAGGTATTCTGCAAGAGGGGAAGGCTTTAGACTATCACTCAAAATCTAGATGCAGTAAAAGAAAATACGAATAAATTTAACTAATGGAAATTTTTGAAAAGTGATCATTTTTTACCAACTTAACATTTCAGTTCAGTTCAATTCAGTTCAGTCGCTCAGTTGTGTCTGACTCTTTGTGACTCCATGAAACGGAGCACGCCAGGCCTCCCTGTCCATCAACAACACTTGGAGTTTACCCAAACTCATATCCATCAAGTCGGTGATGCCATCCAACCGTCTCATCCTCTGTCGGCCCCTTCTCCTCCTGCCCCCAATCCCCCCAGCATCAGAGTCTTTTCCAATGAGTCAACTCTTCACATGAGGTGGCCAAAGTACTGGAGTTTCAGCTTCAGCATCAGTCCTTCCAAAGAACACCCAGGACTGATCTCCTTTAGGATGGACTGGTTGGATCTCCTTGCAGTCCAAGGGACTCTCAAGAGTCTTCTCCAACACCACAGTTCAAAAGCATCAATTCTCTGGCACTCAGCTTTCTTCACAATCCAACTCTCACATCCATACGTGACCACAGGAAAAACCATAGCTTTGACTAGACGGACCTTTGTTGGCAAAGTAATGTCTCTGCTTTTGAATATGCTATCTAGGTTGGTCATAACTTTTCTTCCAAGGAGTAAGCGTCTTTTAATTTCATGGCTGCAGTCACCATCTGCAGTGACTTGGGAGCCCAGAAAAATAAAGTCTGGCACTGTTTCCACTGTTTCCCCAACTATTTCCCATGAAGGGATGGGACTGGATGCCATTATCTTAGTTTTCTGAATGTTGAGCTTTAAGCCAACTTTTTCACTCTCCTCTTTCACTTTCATCAAGAGGCTTTTTAGTTCCTTTTCACTTTCTGCCATAAGGGTGGTGTCATCTGCATATCTGAGGTTGTTGATATTTTTCCTGGCAATCTTGATTCCAGCTTGTGCTTCTTCCAGCCCAGTGTTCCTCATGATGTACTCTGCATAGAAGTTAAATAAGCAGGGTGACAATATACAGCCTTGACGTACTCCTTTTCCTATTTGGAACCAGTCTGTTGTTCCATGTCCAGTTCTAACTGTTGCTTCCTGACCTGCATACAGATTTCTCAAGAGGCAGGTCAGGTGGTCTGGTATTCCCATCTCTCTCAGAATTTTCCACAGTTTATTGTGATCCAAAGGCTTTGGCATAGTCAATAAAGCAGAAATAGATATTTTTCTGGAACTCTCTTGCTTTTTCCATGATCCAGCGGATGTTGGCAATTTGATCTCTGGTTCCTCTGCCTTTTCTAAAACTAGCTTGAACATCTGGAAATTCATGGATCACGTATTGCTGAAGCCTGGCTTGAAGAATTTTAAGCATTACTTTACTAGCGTGTGAGATGAGTGCAACTGTGTGGTAGTTTAAGCATTCTTTGGCATTGCCTTTCTTTGGGATTAGAATGAAAACTGACCTTTTCCAGTCCTGTGGCCACTGATCAGTTTTCCAAATTTGCTGGCATATTGAGTGCAGCACTTTCACAGCATCATCTTTCAGGATTTGGAATAGCTCAACTGGAATTCCATCACCTCCACTAGTTTTGTTCATAGTGATGCTTCCTAAGGCCCACTTGACTTCACATTCCAGGATGTCTGGCTCTAGGTGAGTGATCACACCATCATGATTATCTGGGTTGTGAAGATTTTTTATTTTTTTTGTACAGTTCTGTGTATTCTTGCCACCTCTTCTTAATATCTTCTGCTTCTGTTAGGTCCACACCATTTCTGTCCTTTATCAAGCCAATCTTTACATGAAATGTTCCCTTGGTATCTCTAATTTTCAAGAGCTCTCTAGTCTTTCCCATCTGTTGTTTCCCTGTATTTCTTTGCATTGATTGCTGAGGAAGGCTTTCTGATCTCTCCTTGGTATGCTTTGCAACTCTGCATTCAGATGCTTATATCTTTCCTTTTCTCCTTTGCTTTTTGCTTCTCTTCTTTTCACAGCTATTTGTAAGGCCTTCCCAGGCAGCCATTTTGCTTTTTTGCATTTCTTTTCCATGGGGCGTGGTGGCTGTGACGGACCGTGCAGAAGTGTGTGGAGAGGAGCTACCCCAAGCCCAAAGTCAGGGGTGGTGACTGAGCGTGCCAGGCTGCGATGGCACAGGAGTGGCCAAGAGGAGCTACCCCACGTCTGAGGTCAGGGGCGGTGGCGGAGAGGAGAAACCCCTCATCCAAGGAGCAGTGGCTGCACGGGCACAGGAGGGCTGAGAGGAGCTACTCCACATTCAGAGTAGGAGGGGCGACCTTGTCCAAGGTAAGGAGCAGTGGCTGCACTTTGCTGGAGCAGCTGTGAAGAGATACCTCACGTCCAAGGTAAGAGAAACCCAAATAAGACAGTAGGTGTTGCAATAGGGTATCAGAGGGCAGACAAACTGAAACCATACTCACAGAAAACTAGTGAATCTGATCACATGGACCACAGCCTTGTCTAACTCAATGAAACTAAGCCACACCATGTGGGGCCACCCAAGACGGGTGGGTCATGGTGGAGAGGTCTGACAGAATGTGGTTCATTGGAGAATGGAATAGCAAACCATTTCAGTACTCTTGCCTTGAGAACCCCATGAACAGTATGAAAAGGCAAAAAGATAGGACACTGAAAGAGAAACTCCCCAGGTCAGTAAATATGCTACTGGAGATCAGTGGAGAAATAACTCCAGAAAGAATGAAGGAATGGAGCCAAAGCAAAAACAATACCTAGCTGTTGATGTGACTGGTGATAGAAGCAAGGTCTGATGCTGCAAAGAACAATATTGCATAGGAACCTGGAATGTTAGGTCCATGAATCAAGGCAAATTGGAAGTGGTCAAACAAGGGATGGCAAGAGTGAACATCGACATTCTAGGAATCAGCGAACTAAAATGGGCTGGAATGGGTGAATTTAACTCAGATGACCATTATCTCTACTACTGTGGGCAAGAATCCCTTAGAAGAAATGGAGTAGCCATCATGGTCAACAAAAGAGTCCAAAATGCAGTACTTGGATGCAATCTCAAAAACGACAGAATGATCTCTGTTCGTTTCCAAGGCAAACCATTCAATATCACAGTAATCCAAGCCTATGCCCCAACCAGTAACACTGAAGAAGCTGAAGTTGAATGATTCTATGAAGACCCACAAGACCTTGGAACTAACACCCCCAAAAGATGTCCTTTTCATTATAGGGGACTGGAATGCAAAAGTAGGAAGTCAAGAAACACCTGGAGTAACAGGCAAATTTGGCCTTGGAGTACGGAATGAAGCAGGGCAAAGACTAATAGAGTTTTGCCAAGAAAACGCACTGGTCATAGCAAACACCCTCTTCCAACAACACAAGAGAAAACTCTATACATGGACATCATTAGATGGTCAATACTGAAATCAAGTTGATTATATTCTTTACAGCCAAAGATGGAGAAGCTCTATGCAGTCAATAAAAAGAGGACTGGGAGCTGACTGTAGCTCAGATCATGAACTCCTTATTGCCAAATTCAGACTTAAATTGAAGAAAGTAGGGAAAACCACTAGACCATTCAGGTATGACCTAAATCAAATTCCTTATGATTACACAGTGGAAGTGAGAAATAGATTTAAGGGACTAGATCTGATAGACAGAGTGCCTGATGAATATGGATGGAGGTTTGTGACATTGTACAGGAGACAGGGATCAAGACTATCCTCATGGAAAAGAAATGCAAAAAAGCAAAATGGCTGTCTGAGGAGGCCTTACAAATAGCTGTAAAAAGAAGAGAAGCACAAAGCAAAGGAGAAAAGGAAAGATATAAGCATCTGAATGCAGAGTTCCAAAGAATAGCAAGGACAGATAAGAAATTTAACATTTAATTTCCCTCTAATATTCTGCACTTTGTGTTTTTATCATAATTAGGCAATAGCAAGAGAATGTGAATAATTGTTTTCACTAAGTTCTGTGTAGATGCCTGCAAATCCACTCCTGTTTCCTCTAATATTTAAATATTAATATTTTTGGTGTGGGCCATGATACAGACAGGTTTGATAACTACTGTTATACCGAAAGCCCGTTTGTATCTTAGATGATTTCTAATCTGCTTTTCTGTATGTCCTTATAATATCTATATTTGTGTGTCTCCATTTGTATGCATGTGTAGGTGTGTGTGTCTTGCAAGTTTGTTGGAACAAATGTATTTTACATTTAACATTTATTCAGTTCCAGGGACTGTCTTAAGTGCTTTACATATATTAACATATTTAATCATCATCACAAAACAATGAGATAGGTTTTTTTTTAATCTTCATTTTATAGATAACCCTGAGACAGAACAGTAAAAAGTCATACTGCTACTCAGTGGTGGAGCTGAGAAAGGATTAATTAATGGCCTGATAAATATTCTCTGCTTTGGTGTTCATGAAAAGTAGTGTTGAATTGCTTAAAAACTTAATCGATTTAAATTTTTGTTTATGTTTTGCTAAAACTGTTTATTTTTGAATGAAGCTTCTTTTATTTTATTTTTCTATTGGGGTTAGAATACTTAACCAGATCTACCTCAAGTGCACAATATTGCTTACTATAGTTCTATTTGTACAGCAGGTCTTTATGACTTATTCAGCTTGCATCACTACTTTATACCCACTGAACAGTCCCCCAGGGGGTCCTTCTTTTTGAATGTATGTCCATGTTTAATCTGTTCCTCCATTTATTCCTATGTTGCCTGAATATTTTTAACTTGTCATTACTATGACAATCACTATGCAAAAAGCCATGCCAGGAATGCTATAAAATGTTAGTGCCCACTTGCTATGTTATATTTGTATTAATAAAAACTGCATATAATAAAAATGGTGTAATATATAGAAAGGGCTTCTCTTGTGGTTCAGCTGGTAAAGAATCCGCCCGCAATGTGGGAGACCTGGGTTCAATCCCTGAGTTGGGAAGATTCCCTGGAGAAGGGAAAGGCTACCCACTGCAGGATTCTGGCCTGGAGATTTCCATGTACTGTGTAATCCATGAGGTCGCAAAGAGTCGGACACGACTGAGTGACTTTCACTTTCACCTATATAGAAAAATTCAGATAAGACTATTACTGTGGATGTAGCAAACTCTTCTATAGGAATTGTTTCATTTGAGCAGTGTTCCTATAAAACCTCCATTAAGAACAAGAATTCTTTCTCTTTTCACACTGAGACCTGTTCCTCTAGAGAGACAGAATACAACTATGACAGTGTATGGACTTGGACAATCCAAACTCAAGAAATACCTGTATGCTGATGCAATATGTTGTTTATCTCCCGCAAGCGACGGCCCGGAGGGCTTAATTTGAAAATTAGATCATGGTGATAAAAGTAATTGTACACGCGTTGTATAAGGATATTGCTGCCTTCACTTGTTGCTTTGACATAGTAATCATGGGAGCTAGAAGAGGGAGTGGAGATAATATCTCAATAAATGGCTTAAATAATGCAAAAGAATTTTTTTCCCCCTCCTGTAACTGACCTGTCTGTTTGGCAGTTGGTTTCCCAGCTGAAAATACATTTCATGAGTACGTCCAGGGTCATCAAGTCGAGGTGCTGATAGACATCCAGAAGTGAACCCTGAGAGTCACAAATCTTCTCCCACTTATCCTGGCACAGGAGGTCAAGGTCAACACCATCATTATCTGAAAATTCCTCCCGGACACTTCTCTTACCATGTGACAGAGACAATTCTGACTTAGCAGGGGTCAATGGTCATATAAGTAAATGTTAACCTGAAATAGCTGCCCCTTATCCTTATCCTTTATTTCACCAGTAAAATGGGTTTATTTAGGCAAGCAAAGAATTGAAATTCAGGACATGCAATCATGGTGCATGCATGCTCAGTTGTGTCCGACTCTTTGTGACCCCATGGACGGTAGCCCACCAGGGCCCTCTGTCCATGAGGTTTCCCAGGCAAGAATACTGGAATGGGTTGCCATTTCCTCCTCCAGGGGATCTTCCTGACTTCAGGGATCAAACCCGCGTCTCCTGCATCTCTTGCATTGTAGGTAGATTCTTTACCACTGAGTCACCTGGGCAAGTCAGGAGAAAAAAGGACAGCAATAGTTATAGAGGAGAAGGAGGAGTTGGGGGAGCTGTTATAAACAGAGTCCATTGAAGGAAACTGGGAGATTAGATTGCAGTGGTTTTTCATTGTCCACGTTGTGATAGTCTCATTAACCAGGCTGTTGCAGGTAAGGAGAAATTCTTTTCTTTTGCTGGATAGTAAAGTAGTAACCTTCTTCCTGTTGGACATGCAGAGGTACGTGGGTTTCTTCCGATTCGATCTGCAATTGACCTCTAGTGGTAGGATGTGAGAGCTCCCCTTCTGGCTTCCTGACTCCATTTTAAATGAGATTTCTGTTTACTGCCTCTTGAGAAATCTGTATGTAGGCCAGGAAGCAACAGTTAGAACTGGACATGGAACAACAGACTGGTTCCAAATAGGAAAAGTGAACAAGGCCCTGGTGGTTGCTCTCAGAGGACCCAAGCATGGCGGTCAGGTAGAGGCGAGCCTTCCTTTCCTATATGATAGATTAGGAACTCGACCGCCTTGCCCTGAAGGAACTCGAGGACACAACTCTGAGTGAGGTCTGAGGGGACCTCAACCCTAGAACAGTGAAGTGGCACAGGACTTGTGGTTCCGACAAGCTTGGGAAGACCTGAACAGGGCGATCTTGCTGACTTCTTTGAGGAGGGTCTCTGAGATTGTGAGTGTGCTGGGTTTTTAGGGGAGGGGCCTCAAGGTAGCAGACAAAAGCATTCTAGGGTAGCCAGGAGTTGGGATGAGGACCTTCTGTGAGGACAGAGGGAATTCCTGCCCTGCTGGCAGCTTGGTGTGTCTGTGCAACTGGTGATGTGATGACCTACACTCATTTTCTCTTATGGTGTCGCGAGGATGGAATGGTGAAGGGATGGGGAGCGGGGGACGAGACAGGAAGGCAGCACGGCGGGCGGACGAAAGATTTTATTTATAAGGGGTAGTTTATTCCCCCACAGTAGAAGGATTTCCAAGTCTTTCCAGGAGTTGTATGGGGTACAAAAGAATCCATCCCCTATTCTCAGCCTTCGAGACCATGGGAAAGTGGGAGAGCCCTCATATGTTACTGGGTGGTTGTCTCAGGAGAGGCTGGCAGGAAGACAGAAATCCCAGACCATGCAAAGGGTCAAAGGAAAGATTGAGAGGACTACCAATCATTGAATCAGTTCAATTCAGTTTGGCCACTCAGTCATGCCTGATTCTTTGTGACCCCATGGCGTGCAGCATGCCAGGCTTCCCTGTCCATCACCAACTCCTAGGACTTAATGAAAACTCATGTCCATCGACTTGGTGATGCCATCCAACCATGTCACCCTCTGTTGTCCCCTTTTCCTCCCGTCTTCAATATTTCCCAACATCAGGGTCTTTTCTAATGAATCAGTTCTTCCCATAAGGTGCCCAAAGTTTTCAGCTTCAGCATCAGTCCCTCCAATGAAATTCAGGACCAATTTCCTTTAGATTTGACTCATTTATTCTCCTTGCAGTCTAAGAGACTCTCAAGAGTATTCTCCAACACCACAGTTCAAAAGCATCAATTCTTTGGTGCTCAGCTTTCTTATAGTCCAACTCTCACACCCATACAGTTCAGTTCAGTCGCTCAGTGGTGTCCAACTCATTGCGAACCCATGAATCACAGCACGCCAGGCCTCCATGACCATCACCAACTCCCGGAGATCACTCAAACTCATGTCCATGGAGTCGGTGATGCCATCTAGCCATCTCATCTGCTGTCATCCCCTTCTCCTCCTGCCCCCAATCCCTCCCAGCATCAGGGTCTTTTCCGATGAGTCAGCTCTTCGCATGAGGTGGCCAAAGGACTGGAGTTTCAGCTTCAGCATCAGTCCTTCCAATAAACACACAGGACTGGTCTCCTTTAGGATGGACTGGTTGGATGTCCTTGCAGTCCAAGGGACTCTCAAGAGTCTTCTCCAGCACCACAATTCAAAAGCATCAATTCTTCGGCGCTCAGCCTTCTTCACAGTCCAACTGTCACATCCATACATGACCACAGGAAAAACCAAGCCTTGACTAGACGGGCCTTTGTTTGCAAAGTAATGTCTCTGCTTTTGAATATGCTGTCTAGGTTGGTCATAACTTTCCTTCCAAGGAGCAAGTGTCTTTTAATTTCATGGCTGCGATCACCATCTGCAGTGATTTTGGAGCTCCAAAATATAGTCTGACACTGTTTCCACTATTTGCCCATCTATCTGCCATGAAGTGATGAGACCAGATGCCATGATCTTAGTTTTCTGAATGTTGAGCTTTAAGCCAACTTTTTCACTCTCCTCTTTTACTTTCATCAAGAGGCTTTTTAGTTCCTCTTCACTTTCTGCCATAAGGGTGGTGTCATCTGCATATCTGAGGTTGATATTTTTCCTGCCAATCTTGATTCTAGCTTGTGCCTCTTCCAGCCCAGCGTTTCTCATGATCTACTCCGCATATAAGTTAATTAAGGAGGTTACAGTATACAGCCTTTACGTACTACTTTTCCTATTTGGAACCAGTCTGTTGTTGCATGTCCAGTTCTAACTGTTGCTTCCTGACCTGCATATAGGTTTCTCAAGAGGCAGGTCAGGTGGTCTGGTATTCCCATCTCTTGCAGAATTTTCCACAGTTTATTGTGACCCATGCAGTCAAAGGCTTTGGCATAGTCAATAAAGCAGAAATAGATGTTTTTCTGGAACTCTCTTGCTGTTTTGATGATCCAGCAGATGTTGGCAATTTGATCTCTGGTTCGTCTGCCTTTTCTGAAACCAGCTTGAACATCTGGTAGTTCACGGTTCACGTACTGCTGAAGCTTGGCTTGCAGAAATTTGAGCATTACATTAATAGCGTGTGAGATGAGTGTGGTTGTGAGGTAGTTTGAGCATTCTTTGGCATTGCCTTTCCTTGGAATTGGAATGAAAAGTGACCTTTTCCATACATGACTCCTGGAAAAACCATAGCTTTAACTAGATGGACCTTTGCCAGGAAAGTAATGTCTCTGCTTTTTAATATGCTATCTAGGGTGGTCATAGCTTTTCTTCCAAAGAGCAAGTGTCTTTTAATTTCATGGTTGCAGTCACCATTTGCCATGATTTGGAGCCCAAGAACATAAAGTTTCTCACTGTTTCCATTGTTTCCCCATCTACTTACCATGAAGTGATGGGACTGGATGCCATGATCTTAGTGTTTTAAATGTTGAGTTTCAAGCCAACTTTTTCAATCTCCTCTTTCACCAAGAGGCTCTTTAGTTCTTCTTTGCTTTCTGACATAAGGGTGGTGTCATCTGCGTATCTGAGGTTATTGATATTTCTCCCAGCAATCTTGATTCCAGCTTGTGTTTCATCCAGCCTGGCATTTCATATAAGTTAAATAAGCAGAGTGATAATAGATCACAAAAAATCTAGGCCCCACGTTTTTCACTCAGAACTTGCCGGCTCAGGGCAGGACTGTCAGGCTGAGGCTGACAGTCCACATCAAATCTGAGAGAGAAGAGTGGAGGTTAGTATGACGTTGCAGCCACCAGTCAGCAGAGAGGAAGTATACCAGGTACCACCTGGAGACCAGGTGAGCATCCTTAATGAGAACTGAGGACCCAAGCAGCCCCTGAAGGAGTGGGTTCCACATAGCTCTCAGTTGGGTATCCTCTGACAGAGAGAAGGGATAAGGAACCCCTTCACTTCCTCCTCTGGGGTCTCAGGGAAGTGCTGACTTTTGTTTGAGGTGTCAGCTTCAAAGCATCAGAAAAGAGGAGGCTCTAGACTTGCCAACAATTGACTATATGACTATGATGACCCTGTCTATAAACTGAGAATACCCTCAAACCCAGAACAGAGGCTCCCTACTGGAAGCCCCTGCTGTCACCCTAGTATACCCCTAGCAGGGTTGGCAGGCTGCATTCTAAGGCTCTAATATCCTCCACAGTTTTCTCAGGGGACAGGTTGATCAAAACAGAAGCCTTGAGAGGTCCTCGACCAGTGCCCCCAAGGACCCTGCAATGGGGGCCTTGGTTAAAGCCAAGGTGGACTCTCCCTGCTGAGGTGCTTAGAGCCTCTTATTCTCCTTCCTCCAGGTGCCCACGTCTTCTCTGAGCTCCTGTCTGTACTCCTTCCTGCTGTCCCTGACCATGCCTCGAAGTAAGAAGAGTAAGGCCCGTGGTGGTGATAAATGCCCCCAAGCCCAAGGCCAGACCCAGAGTTGTGGGGGTGCTCAGGCCAAAGCAGCAGCAGAGGAGGAGTCCACTACCTCCTCTCTTCAGTGTGAAGATATTACCCAGAGTCTGCCTGGTGCTGAGTCATGTAGCACTTCGCAGGAGCCTCAAAGAGTACCGACCATCGCCACTGCTGCAGTCTTTTCTCACACTAGATCTAGTGAAGCATTCGATGGCCAATATAAGGATAGGGCACTTGCCTATGAGGTCCCACCTTTCACTGAGACCCCAGGAACTGACTGTTTAACCAGGAAAGCTAGCTTGTTGGAGCAGTTCCTTCTGTACAAGTATAAAATGAAGCAGCTCATGAGAAGGAAGACATGCTGAAGATTATCCACCAAAGCCACCATGACCGATTTGCTGAGATTCTCAAGAGAGCCTCTGAACGCATTGAGCTAGTCTTTGCGGTAGATCTGAAGGAAGTCGACTCAGTCGTTCCCTGCTATAATCTGGTCAGCAGATTGAAACTCCCCAACAATGGGAGGGTGCGTGGCGGAAGGGGTTTACCCAAGACTGGTCTCCTGATGAATCTCCTGGGTATGATCTTCCTGAAGGGCAACTGTGCCGCTGAGGAAGACATCTGGAAATACCTGAGTACGATGCGAGTATATGCTGGAAGAAAGCACATTATCTATGGAGAGCCCAGAAAGCTCATCACCAAAGATTTAGTGAGGCTGAAGTACCTGGAGTACCGCCAGGTTGCCAACAGTGATCCTCCACGTTATGAGTTTCTCTGGGGCCCAAAAGCACATCTTGAAACCAGCAAGATGAAAGTCCTGGAATTTTTGGCAAAGGTCAATAATGCTGTTCCCAGTGACTTCCCCACTCATTATGAAGAAGCTTTGCGAGATGAAGAAGAGAAAGCCCAAGGCATGCATGCAGCCAGGCCTGACACTACTGTCAAAGTCAGCACACCCCCAGGGACATGCTCAATATTACCATCCCACCCGTAAGGAAGTATGTGAAGTTTTTACCCCCAGACAAGGAAACATAACATCACAATAGGGATTATATTCTTGGAAATGTGAAAGAATCCCATAGTAAAATAGTTAGGATAATGGAATAGAAAACAAGTAAAACATGGTCAATGTTAGTTTTTCTTCTTCCTTTTAGTGTTTAGCTTTGTTAAAGTGATCTGTAGTCTGAGTTCCTTAGCTTCTTCAAGAAAGTAAGAGAAATAAAATGTTACTCAAGTAGACCTTGTGTTTATTGGCTCTTTTATTCATCAAACATTGAGAATCTCCTCTTGGGAAGGCTCAACGCTAGTACTGGGAATGCTAATATAAAGAAAACCCAGCCTCTACTCACAGAATTTTAGAGCTGATGAGTTACCTCATATGAGTAAGATACTGAAATATTCTCTATGACTTATACGTAAAGCAAAAAGAATGGTTGAAGTGGAGGGTATTTCTTATGATGGCCCTGCCTGCCTGGCTGCTCAATCACTTAAGTCATGTATGACCCCATGGATGATAGCCCACCATGCCCCTCTGGTACATGGAATTTTCCCAGAAAGAATACCAGAGTGGGTTGCAATGCCCTCCTCCTGGCGACCTTCCCGACCCAGGGATTGAACCCACGTCTCCTGTGCCTCCTGCATTGCAGGAGGATTCTTTGCCACTGGGTGATGGCTACTGCTGCTGTTGCTAAGTCGCTTCAGTCGTGTCTGACTCTGTGCAACCCCACAGACAGCCCACCAGGCTCTGCCATATCTGGGATTCTCCAGGCAAGAACACGAGTGGGTTGCCATTCCCTTCTCCAATGCGTGAAAGTGAACTTACTGAGTCGTGTCCAACTCTCAGCAACCCCATTGACTGCAGCCTACCAGGCTCCTCCGTCCATGGGATTTTCCAGGCAAGAGTACTGGAGTGGGGTGCCATTGCCTTCTCCGGGGTGATGGCAGTTAAGTGTAAATTTCCTGTCGCTTCAGTCGTGTCTGACTCTGTGCAACCCCACAGACAGCCCACCAGGCTCTGCCATATCTGGGATTCTCCAGGCAAGAACACGAGTGGGTTGCCATTCCCTTCTCCAATGCGTGAAAGTGAACTTACTGAGTCGTGTCCAACTCTCAGCAACCCCATTGACTGCAGCCTACCAGGCTCCTCCGTCCATGGGATTTTCCAGGCAAGAGTACTGGAGTGGGGTGCCATTGCCTTCTCCGGGGTGATGGCAGTTAAGTGTAAATTTCCTGAGTAAGGCAGTTTGGGATTTAGAAAACTATGTGTCCTCAGTGGAATGTAATTTTCATTTCTGTTGGGTGGTGTGGGTTAGCTGAGGTCCTGAAGTGGTGAGTAGAGGCTAAGCCTTCCAACAGTTGATAGGAAAAACCCTGTATTAATCTGCTCAGGCTGCTGTAACAATACCATAGATAGTGTGGCTTAAACAACAGACATTTATTTTTCACAGTTACAGAAGTTGGGAAGTTCGCGATCAAATGTGCCAGTGGATTCTGTTCCTGGTGAGAGCTCTCTTTTGGGCTGCCTTCTTTCTGTCCTCATATGACGGAGAGAGAGAATTCTGGTCTCTCTTGCTCTTCTAAGATACCTAATTGCATCATAGGTGCCCCATCCTCATGACCTCATCTAAACCTAATTATCTCCCTAAACTTTCACCTTCAAATACAATTACACGGACACGGTGGGAAGGAGGAAGTGGTTAGGGCTTCAACACATGAAGTTTTCCAGGGACACAAACATCTAGTCTATAATGGAAAACTGCTGCTACAGATTATTTTGGGATTGTGGATAAACTATAGAAAAATCTCCACCAGGGGCAGAAAAGGAAGGTGTCCTTTGCTCTCGTTCTAGTGCAGATGAACACAGTGTGCAAACTAGGTGTTCTACGCACATCATTTCCAGGGAGTTTCTGAAAAATAATGGAGACGTTCCCCTTAGGTGAGATGCCAAGAAACCACTGTGCTGGCACTGTTTGCCCCAAAGTGGGAGAGCCAGGGTCTGATCCATTATAAAAGCATTTTAACTAGGTTATCTTAAGTAGAGTTTGGCCAACTCGTGAGGGATAGCTTTTTTATGAGAGTAATGAATGTAAACGGAGCTGGTTTGGATGCAAGGACACCTGGAAGGGATGATATGGTTAATCTCCTAGATAGATGACATCTAGGAGCTTGAGCTGTACCCAGCTAGGGACAACAACTCCACACCTAAATTAAATGGTAAATGCTCAAATGGGTAAAGTTAGTTTTGCCAGCTAGAGAGACTTTTTGGTTGATTCAGTATTCTTTTTCTAAGAATATTACATATTTGAAATTTCCTGAATTAAACATTCCAAGGGAGGTAAATGGTATCATCTGAGATCAAAATAATATAAATTACTGCTATTCTTTAAATATTGGGTGATATTTGCTGGTCCTCTTGCCATGTGATTTATATATGGTACATACCTTTCAACCATCTTACAAGATAGGGCTTAGCAAACTCTGCGGATGAAGAACTCACAGTTTTCTCAAGTTCACAAGACTTGTTATAAGCAGAGTGGGAACAGACTCCTGGTCTGAATTTGTCTACAGGCCATACTGCTTCATTCCTCCCAGCCTGGGGCAGACCTGTCTCTTATTTCACTTTTCTTTGCACTATGCATCTCAAATAATAAAAAGGCCCTTGAAGTTAAAGTGCTGAAAGCAAGTCTGCTGAAGGGGAGAGTGAATATGAGAATAGATCAGTATGTGGGAACTGTCCCTGGGTTTCCTTTTCCTAGCTAGGATCCTATCCAGGGGTAGCTCTGTCCAGAAACTAGTATTTTGTTCAGCTCCAGTTCTTTCCACCATTATAGCATCCTCTCCTCTCCTGACCCCAGACTTCCCCAGTGTGTCCTCCTCCAGCTCTGGAACCTGACCTCCTGCTGACCAGTTCTCTGCAGCCTCTTCTGAGGGCTACACTCTGCTCTCGGTGGAGTTGACAGTCCGTATCTTCTGCTGTCCCCCTTGCCTTAGAGCATCTCATCTCCCTGGATATCACTTCCTTTATCATGCATGTGTACCATCTTTATTTTCCTATTTATGTGGCAATTTGGAGATCTTTATTTCTCTAATTGTCTCTCTGTATCACTGTCTCTGGTTTTGTCTCTCTCTTTTCATTACTTTTCAAATATTGTCTCTTTTAGTAGATGGTTTAAATAGCTTCTGAGTACATTTATGAATCACTTGTTTATACATTTATTGCTGTGTATCAAGTTTGCAAGTAGGAATTTTTATATTTTGTGAATCAAAGTGGAGCATTTTCATTCTTATTTTTTGATTCAGAATGGGTAACATGACATTGGAATAGCTGCTACTTTAGAAAAGTAAAGTATGTCAGCAGAAAAATTGTCGGGATCAAGAAATAGAGCAAAAGAAAGTAAAAGATTGTCATTTCCTGTCTTCCTTACCTTTAGTCTGTTGTACAGTAAAAATTAAATGATACATACCTGCATTTGTTTAGCTTAGCTAAGAATTTAGGAGAAATTAAATCTTAATAAATTAGATAATATGCTCCTGGGCTCATTTATTCCCTTCACACCAACTGGGCATCTGCTCTTTGGAATACACTGTTATTTCTGGGTGCTAGGATCTGTGTGTCTAACAGCAGTAATCTTAGAATGAAGATGGTAAGATATTATGGTAAACCAGAGGGCAATTAAAAAGAGAGTGAGGGAGTTGAGGTCTAGATAAATGCAATGAAGTGGAAGTTAAGTTTAAATGTTCCAAGCTACATCCACTTGGGAAACTGCAAGCTCTTCAGACTAAAGTTTAAGTTTAGTTATGTCCTGGGGAGTTTACTGGGAGTGAGGAACAAGGGCCAGCTCCTTGCAAGATGTATCTCAGAATGGAGAGACTTAAGCTTGGAGCACAATGACACCTTGATCACTGGATATAATGACACGTTTATCATTATGTAATCCCCTTCTTAATCCCTGATACCTTTCTGTGCTCTGATACTTGATACCTTTCTGTGCTCTGAACTGCTCTGTCTGTAATTAGTACAGCCACTCCCACTTTATTTTAGTTAATGTTACCAAGGTATATCGTTTACTTTAATCTGTGTGTCTTTGTATTTAAAGAGGGTTTCTTTCTTTAAACAACATATTGTTGGGGTTTGGTTTTTGGTCCACACTGATAACCTGTGCCTTTTAACGGGTGATTTTAGACTGTTGATATGCAAAGTAATTATTGATGTGATTGGATTAATATCTACCATATTTGTTACTGGTTTGTATTTGTGACCTATTTTTTCCCCTCTTGTTTTTGTTTTATACTCTTTGCTCTGTTTGTGGTTTTTAGGCTAATTAGATTGGCGGAATCATGTCACAATGTACATATATATCAGTATCACATTTCACACCTTACATATATGTAATGTTTATTGGTCATTCATATTAATACCTCAGTAAAACTGGAAAAAATTAGCTGAGCTTTTATGTGATTCCAATTTCTATACTTTAGCATATCAATCATTTTTAAAAATTTATTTTCAGTGGTGGCCCTAATGTTTGTAATACACTGCTGCTGCTGCTGCTAAGTCACTTCAGTGTGTCCAACTCTGTGCGAGCCCATAGACGGAAGCCCACCAGGCTCCCCCGTCCCTGGGATTCTCCAGGCAAGAACACTGGAGTGGGTTGCCATTTCCTTCTCCAATGCCTGAAAGTGGAAAGTGAAAGGGAAGTCACTCAGTCGTGTCTGACTCTTAGTGACCCCATGGACTGCAGCCCACCAGACTCCCATCCATGGGATTTTCCAAGCAAGAATACCAGAGTGGGGTGCCATTGCACATCCAACTCTGTGCGAGCCCATAGACGGAAGCCCACCAGGCTCCCCCGTCCCTGGGATTCTCCAGGCAAGAACACTGGAGTGGGTTGCCATTTCCTTCTCCAATGCCTGAAAGTGGAAAGTGAAAGGGAAGTCACTCAGTCGTGTCTGACTCTTAGTGACCCCATGGACTGCAGCCCACCAGACTCCCATCCATGGGATTTTCCAAGCAAGAATACCAGAGTGGGGTGCCATTGCACATTTACTCCTAATTCAGGTTCACTTTGCAATAACCCTCTATTATTTTACATACAGTGCAAGTACCTCATAATCACAGAGTAGTCCTAATTATTCCCTCCTGTCCCTTGAATATTTCTCTTATTCATTTTGCTTATACATAGGCCATAATTGGACTTCCCAGGTAGCACTATAGTGGTAAAGAACCCACCTGCCAATGCAGGTTAGATGTAAGAGATGGGAGTTCGATCCCTGGGTCGGGAAGATCCCCTGGAGAAGGGCACAGCGATCCACTCCAGTATTCTTGATTGGAGAATCCCATGGACAGAGGAGCCTGGCAGGCTACAGTCTATAGGGTCCAACAGAGTTGGACATGAATGAAGCAACTTAGCACACATTCAGGCCATAATGATCTAAAACTGTTGCAATGATTATTTTGAACAAACTGATACCTGTTAGATCAATTATGAATGGGAAAAATGTTTTCTTTCATTTCCATTTATTCTACCTCTAATTCTCTTCTCTTTAGAAGGATTCAATATCATGTTCCTTCTTTTTGAAGAATTTCCTTTATTTCTTACACGATCGATCTACTAGTAACAAGTCTCTTCAATTTTTGTTTGTCGGGAAAGTATTTGTTTTTCCCTTTTGAGGGATAATTTTTCAGGATAGAGAATTCCTGTATTTTTTCCTCTCAACACACTTAAATGTTGAGAGGAAAAAATACTCCCCTTTTTTCTGGTTTGTATGGTTTCTGAGGAATAGTCAAATATAACTCTTATCTTTGCTCTTCTACAGATAGGCTGTTTTACCTCTGGCTTCTTTTAAAATTTATCTTTATTTTTGAGTTTCTTGTCTTACATTTAGATCTTTAATCCATTTTGTGTTTATTTTTGTGTATGGTGTTAGAAAGTGATCTAGTTTCATTCTTTTACAAGTGGTTGACCAGTTTTCCCAGCACCACTTGTTAAAAAGATTGTCTTTAATCCACTGTATATTCTTGCCTCCTTTGTCGAAGATAAGCTGTCCATAGGCGTGTGGATTTATCTCTGGGCTTTCTATTTTGTTCCATTGATCTATATTTCTGTCTTTGTGCCAGTACCATACTGTCTTGATGATTTTCTGCCGTTTGATGTGTGGGTTTGTTTGCTTGTTTTTGTTTATTTGACAACATCAAGTGGTTCTGTAATTCTCAGCACTCAGTGACTGGGTGTCCTACAAATATAACTCAGTTCTGACACTGTCTACCTGGAGAATGCATCACAGCCCCCAGGTTAAAGGTTCAGTCCTACAAGACTGAGTCTACTTCAAATGCCAGTCACAGGTCCCAAGTGGCTACTTGTCCTTCTGACCTACTGGCTACAAAGTTCACAAGCGATTCACAGTCCTACACCCCTCTTACACTGGACAGGATGGCTATGTGGAATTGGAATTATTTCCCTTGTCCCGTATAGAAGGATAGAGAAGGCTAGAGCTGGGTATTTTATTTCTCCCAAGCCAGTATGGCTCTGATAAAACTTCAATAGATTAGGCTCTGATAATATAATTTCTCCTGAGGGCAGGTTTTGTTAAGGACAGAATGTTCTGGCATGTGTCAACTGATTACTTTTTCCTCTCCCTGCAGGAAGCCCCAAAAGATATTTTTTTAGTCTCAACTGTGAGAATCTGGTAACACTCCTGGATGTAACATTCACAAAATGTAAAGAATTTTTAATGCTCAGACTTTTCCACAATGAGCTGCTTAGAAATTTCTCAATTATAGTTTAGATTTTCCTACCCTGTCACTGGATTCCATGCAGGTTTCTGTTTGTTAAGTTCGGATTCTCTGTATTGACCTAACAGCCCTTCCAATTAGAGGGGCAGCAGTTTTCTCTGTGGTCTCACCTCTCTGGCTGATGTAAAAAGATTTATTGATTTTTTTCAGCTTTTTATTTGTTGTCAGGATGGAATGACAACTTCTAAGTTCCTCACATGCCAGAGAGGAAACTGTAACTTTATTATTTCAATTATTCTTTCTGCCCCTTTCTCTACTCTGAGACTCTTATTATATGTATGATTTCATAACTGATGATGTTCCACAAGTCTCTTAGGCATTGCTCATTTTCCTTATTTATTTTACTTTCTGTTCCTCAGATTATATAATCTGAATTGACCTGTCTTCTGGTGATTCTTTCTTTGGCCTGCCCAAATCCCCTACTGAATCCCACTCATTTTTTTTTTTTATTTCTGTCACTGTACTTTTCAACTCCAGAATTTCTATTTTGTTCATTTTAATAATTTTTTAATCTTGGTTGATAGCCTTTATTTGGGGAAACACAATTCTTAGTTTCCTTTAGTTCTTTGTACATGGTTTCCCTTATCTCTTTGGTAATATTAAATGGCTGATTTAAGGTTTTTGTTTAGTAAGTCCAATATCTGGGCTTCCTTCTGTACAGTTTCTATTAATCTCCTTTTTATCTATTTTTTTTTTCATTGCATACCACGTGATTTTTTCTTGAAAACTATACATTTGAATTTTATAATGTGTTAACTTTGAAATCAAATTCTTCCCCCATTCTTGGCTAATTTTTGCTTCTTCTTGTGGTTTCTGTTTGTTTGCTTCATTAATTTTCTGAACTCACTTTTTAAGACATGTGTTCTTTGTAATGAGTGGTCACTGACTCTGTTCATGGAAGTCACTCAGTCGTGTCTGACTCTTAGTGACCCCATGGACTGCAGCCCACCAGACTCCCATCCATGGGATTTTCCAAGCAAGAATACCAGAGTGGGGTGCCATTGCACATTTACTCCTAATTCAGGTTCACTTTGCAATAACCCTCTATTATTTTACATACAGTGCAAGTACCTCATAATCACAGAGTAGTCCTAATTATTCCCTCCTGTCCCTTGAATATTTCTCTTATTCATTTTGCTTATACATAGGCCATAATTGGACTTCCCAGGTAGCACTATAGTGGTAAAGAACCCACCTGCCAATGCAGGTTAGATGTAAGAGATGGGAGTTCGATCCCTGGGTCGGGAAGATCCCCTGGAGAAGGGCACAGCGATCCACTCCAGTATTCTTGATTGGAGAATCCCATGGACAGAGGAGCCTGGCAGGCTACAGTCTATAGGGTCCAACAGAGTTGGACATGAATGAAGCAACTTAGCACACATTCAGGCCATAATGATCTAAAACTGTTGCAATGATTATTTTGAACAAACTGATACCTGTTAGATCAATTATGAATGTTGATTGGAGAATCCCATGGACAGAGGAGCCTGGCAGGCTACAGTCTATAGGGTCCAACAGAGTTGGACATGAATGAAGCAACTTAGCACACATTCAGGCCATAATGATCTAAAACTGTTGCAATGATTATTTTGAACAAACTGATACCTGTTAGATCAATTATGAATGAGAAAAATATGTTTTCTTTCATTTCCATTTATTCTACCTCTAATTCTCTTCTCTTTAGAAGGATTCGATATTATTTTCCTTCTTTTTGAAGAATTTCCTTTATTTCTTACACGATCAATCCACTAGTAACAAGTCTCTTCAATTTTTGTTTGTCTGGGAAAGTATTTGTTCTTCCCTTTTGAGGGATAATTTTGCAGGATAGAGAATTCCTATATTTTTCCTCTCAATACTCCCCTTTTTTCTGGTTTGTATGGTTTCTGAGGAATAGTCAAATATAACTCTTATCTTTGCTCTTCTACAGATAGGCTGTTTTTCCTCTGGCTTCTTTTAAAGTTTATCTTTATTTGTGATTTTCTGCCGTTTGATGTGTGGGTTTGTTTGCTTGTTTTTGTTTATTTGACAACATCAAGTGGTTCTGTAATTCTCAGCACTCAGTGACTGGGTGTCCTACAAATATAACTCAGTTCTGACACTGTCTACCTGGAGAATGCATCACAGCCCCCAGGTTAAAGTTTCAGTCCTACAAGACTGAGTCTACTTCAAATGCCAGTCACAGGTCCCAAGTGGCTACTTGTCCTTCTGACCTACTGGCTACAAAGTTCACAAGCGATTTCACAGTCCTACACCTCTCTTACACTGGACCGGATGGCTATGTGGAATTGGAATTATTTCCCTTGTCTCGTATAGAAAGATAGAGAAGGCTAGAGCTGGGTATTTTATTTCTCCCAAGCTAGTTTGGTTGTGAAAAAACTTCAGTAGATTAGGCTCTGATAATATAATTTCTCCTGAAGGCAGGTTTTGTTAAGGACAGAATGTTCTGGCATGTGTCAACTGATTACTTTTTCCTCTTCCTGCAGGAAGCCCAAAAAGATTTTTTTTTTTTAGTCTCAACTGTGAGAATCTGGTAACACTCCTAGATGTAACATTCACAAAATGTAAAGAATTTTAATGCTCAGACTTTTCCACAATGAGCTGCTTAGAAATTTCTCAATTATAGTTTAGATTTTCCTACCCTGGCACTGGTTCCCACTGAGGTTTCTGTTTGTTAAGTTCTGATTCTCTGTATTGACCTAACAGCCCTTCCAATTAGAGGGGCAGCAGATTTTTCTGTGTTGCAGGAAGCCCAAAAAGATTTTTTTTTTTTAGTCTCAACTGTGAGAATCTGGTAACACTCCTAGATGTAACATTCACAAAATGTAAAGAATTTTTAATGCTCAGACTTTTCCACAATGAGCTGCTTAGAAATTTCTCAATTATAGTTTAGATTTTCCTACCCTGGCACTGGTTCCCACTGAGGTTTCTGTTTGTTAAGTTCTGATTCTCTGTATTGACCTAACAGCCCTTCCAATTAGAGGGGCAGCAGATTTTTCTGTGGTCTCACCTCTCTGGCTGATGTCAAGATTTATTGATTTTTTCAGCTTTTTATTTGTTGTCAGGATGGAATGACAACTTCTAAGTTCCTCACATGCCAGAGAGGAAACTGTAATTTCATTATTTCAGTTATTCTTTCTGCCCCTTTCTCTACTCTGAGACTCTTATTATACATATGATTTCATAACTGATGATGGTCCACAAGTCTCTTAGGCATTGCTCATTTTCCTTATTTATTTTACTTTCTGTTCCTCAGGTTATATAATCTCAATTGACCTGTCTTCTGGTGAGTCTTTCTTTGGCCTGCCCAAATCCCCTACTGAATTCTGCTAATGTATTTTTTATTTCTGTTACTGTACTTTTCAACTCCAGAATTTCCATTTTGTTCATTTTAATAATTTTTAAATCTAGGTTGATAGCCTTTATTTGGGGAAACACAATTCTTAGTTTTCTTTAGTTCTTTGTACATGGTTTCCCTTACCTCTTTGGTAGTATTAAATGGCTGATTTAAGGTCTTTGTTTAGTAAGTCCAATATCTGGGCTTCCTTCTGTACAGTTTCTATTAATCTCCTTCTACTCTACTTTTTTCATTACATAACTCATGATTTTTTCTTGAAAACTATACATTTGAATATTATAATGTGTTAACTTTGAAATCAAATTCTTCTCCCATTCACGGCTAATTTTTGCTTAAACTGCAGCAAACTAAGTAAATTTGTAGCAGCACTATTCACAATAGCTAAAACATGGAAACAACTTAAATGCCCATCACCAAGGGAATAGATAAAGAAAATGTGGTACACATATACAATGGAATACTGCTCAGTTATAAAAAGTAAAAGTAAAAATAAAGTAAAAAAAAAATAAAAGTAACTGGAAAACTCACAGTAAAGGGGTTGGGGAGGGTCCAGAGGGATTCTTGAATCTAATTAGGGGAATCTTTCAGATCCATGACCTCACCACGCTAATATCCAGAGCCTCCTCAGTGTACTCCTAACAGGGAAGAAAAAGCCAGGTCTTTTCAAAAACCTGAGACGAAGCAGAGAAAGAGAACAGAA
>SJXQ01003576.1:77851-96062 GCA_006408695.1 Aepyceros melampus | reverse complement strand
TGTTAGCTCTTCTCGAAATTTTTGGTAGAATTCAGCTGTGAAGCCGTCTGGACCTGGGCTTTTGTTTGCTGGAAGATTTGGTTACAGTTTCAGTTTCCGTGCTTTGATGGGTCTGTTAAGATTTTCTGTTTCTTCCTGGTTCAGTTTTCGGAAGTTGTATTTTTCTAAGAATTTGTCCATTTCTTCCACGTTGTTTATTTTATTGGCATATAATTGCTGATAGAAGTCTCTTATGATCCTTTGTATTTCTGTGTTGTTTGTTGCAATCTCTCCATTTTCATTTCTAATTTTATTGATTTGATTTTTCTCCCTTTGTTTCTTGATGAGTCTGGCTAATGGTTTGTCAATTTTATTTATCTTGCCTGGAAAATCCCATGGATGGAGGAGCCTGGTAGGCTGTAGTCCATAGGATCGCTAAGAGTCAGACACGACTGAGGGACTTCACTTTCACTTTTCACTTTCATGCATTGGAGAAGGAAATCACAACCCACTCCAGTATTCTTGCCTGGAGAATCCCGGGGATAGAGGAGCCTGGTGGGCTGCTGTCTATGGGGTTGCAGAGTCAGACATGACTGAAGTGACTTAGCAGCAGCAGCAGCAATAATTTTAAAGTGAACAATTCAGTGGTACTTAGAATATTCACAACATTGTGCTGGTATTCTATTTAATCTTTGCAATTTGATGGTTGGAAAAAACCTCTCTTTAAATTTGTTTACTAGGGATATGAAACATTTTGCATATATTTGCTAATCAATGCCTTTTCTTTTTTGTGAACTACCTGGCTATTTTTTTTATATCTGTATTTGGGGGTCCTGTGTTTTATGTAAATATTTATTATATATACTTACAACCTATATAATGCAACTATGTTGACAATTTACCTTTTGACCATAAATTTTGTTTATGCTGTCCCTTAGCATATAAACTTTTAAATACTTCAAAATCATTCTGTATTTCCTTCACATTTTATTCAACTTTGTCTATAAAGCCCTCACTAACTCCAAGATTTGATATCTATATTTCTTCCTGTTCTTTAATGGTTTCACTTTGACACTGAACTCTTAATCTGGATAGGATTTATTTGGTAGGAGGGAGGAAAACTTATGTTTCCAAATGGTCTCAACATTGTTTACTAAACAATCCATCTTGATCATACAGTAATTAACATAAATCAGGGTCTTTTTTTGAACTTTCTGTTCTATTTCATTGACCTACCTGGCCTGTATTTGAACTATAATGCTAAAATTACTGTACTATTTAAAATTCTCTATTCTTCTAAATAAGTTTTAAAACACTGTTGTTTCTCTAAGAAACATTGTTGGGAGATGATTACTGTATTAGCTAAGACGTGCTAAGCTGCAAAAAGACTGAAAGTCAACTCAAAGAGGCTTAAACAAAAATGAAATTGACTGGCTTTCAGCTGAATCCAAAAGTAGATCAAATATGAGGGTTGCTTGAAACAGTGGCTCATCAATGTCATTAATAACCTACTGTATTTCCATCTCCCATTTTCCAGCTCTGCTGTTCACTATGTCAACTTCAGCCCATAGCTAGGTCTCCTCATGGTGTAGGATGGCTGCCATTGTATCCTCACTCACGTGTAGCAGAAGACTAGAAGCCACTAGCAAACTGTTTTTTGTGTGTCCTGGCACCAATTCTTTTCTAACCATTCACAACTATGAAGGACATGATTAAAATTATTTGCTTGGATTAATCAGGGGCAACCACAGATCTGGCATGGAATGATGTTGGAAAGACAACAGTTTTTATTAAAATTAGAATTTCTTTAAATGTATTAATTAATTTGAAATGAACTGGTATCTTTATAAAATGAACTGGTATTTTTATAATATTGAATCTTTTAATCCAAAGACATAGTATCTCCCCTATTTAATCAAGTTTTCTGCTTTTCTATCATGTATTTTATTAATGGCTTCTTTACATATATTTTATACATGTATCTATTTATTGCACGAGTCTATTAAATTCTTGAGCATTTTATTTAGGGTTCTGTCATGAATACGATCTTATTTTCTATTATATTTGTACCTAATTGTATGATTTGAGACATTTCTTTTTTTAGTTTCAGTTTAGTGTCCTTCCTTCCTTTCAGTTTAACCTAGCTTAAGCAGGAAAGAAAGTTTACTGGGTTATATAACTGGGACATCCTAGGCAATATTGCCCTTAGGCCTCAGCAAAAGGCCCCCAGCCCTGGGCTCATATCCTACAGTGCCCCCACATACAAAAAGACAAATAGATTTATTGCAGAATGAAAGAGTAGCCTCTGCTACTCAGGACATGGCACTTTAGTACTGCAAATGCAACCTGTAATGTTGAACATTCACTCTCATGACTAACATTGTTCAGGCCCCTGGAATGTTTCTCTGTATTTCTTGCCCTGTGTCCTCAAGAAATGATTATTTGAAAATACTGTACCACTGTGACTTTGGAGACAGACCCTGATCCTAATTAAGAATAGTTTCATTGAAAACAAACTTATGGTTACCAAATGGAAAGGGGGGAAGGGATAAATTAGGAATTTGGGATTAACAGATACATACTACAATATATAAAATAGATAACAACAAGGACCTACTGTATAGAAGGAAGCTATACTTAATATCTTGTTCCGTTCTGTTCCATTCAGTCGCTCAGTCATGTCCGACTCTTTGCGACCCCATGAATCGCAGCACGCCAGGCCTCCCTGTCCATCACCAACTCCCAGAGTTCACTCAGATTCACGTCCATTGAGTCCGTGATGCCATCCAGCCATCTCATCCTCTGTCATCCCCTTCTCCTCCTGCCCCCAATCCCTCCCAGCATCAGGGTCTTTTCCAATGAGTCAACTCTTCGCATGAGGTGGCCAAACTACTGGAGTTTCAGTTTTAGCATCAGTCCTTCCAAAGAAATCCCAGGGTTGATCTCCTTCAGAATGGACTGGTTGGATCTCCTTGCAGTCCAAAGGACTCTCAAGAGTCTTCTCCAACACCACAGTTCAAAAGCATCAATTCTTCTGCGCTCAGCCTTCTTCACAGTCCAACTCTCACATCCATACATGACCACAGGAAAACCATAGCCTTGACTAGATGGACCTTAGTCGGCAAAGTAATGTCTCTGCTTTTGAATATACTGTCTAGGTTGGTCATAACTTTTCTTCCAAGGAGTAAGCGTCTTTTAATTTAATAGCCTATAATGAAAAAAAAGTTCTAAAAGAATATGTATAACTGAACCACTGTGCTATACACCTGAAACACAACATTATAAATCAAATACAAGATTAAATTTTCAAAGGATTAAATTTTAAATCTTCAAATTTAAGTCGTTTTCAAAAATTTTTTTTTAATTTATTTTTAATTGGAGGATAGCTACTTTACAATATTGTATTGGTTTCTGCCATACATCAACTTGAATCAGCCATAGTTTTATTAAAATTTGGTATTAATTATAATGGTAGTTCATAATTTTAAAGATTTTAGAAGATAAGCAGTATTTTGTAAAATATTTTATAAC
The DNA here is from genome assembly GCA_006408695.1 of Aepyceros melampus. Taxonomy (NCBI): domain Eukaryota; kingdom Metazoa; phylum Chordata; class Mammalia; order Artiodactyla; family Bovidae; genus Aepyceros; species Aepyceros melampus. The sequence goes on along the minus strand of SJXQ01003576.1, from coordinate 92,552 downwards.
ATTTAGTCTTTCAAATTTTTGGAATTACTTTAACTTGCATTTTTGCTGAAATATATTCAAATTAGTTATATTTTTAAATTCTATTTATAAATTTTTAAATATTTTAGGTTACTACTGTGAATAAAGCAAAAAAAAGTGAATAAATTTATTATAATACTATCAGTGATTTTGCTGAAATGGAAGCAGGGAAATAAATTTTAAGGAATGAATTATGACACTATTCTACATTACCACTTATCCTAAAATTCTGGCCCATCCTCAGAATGCCCAGGTTTATATTGTAAAACTCAACATATGGCGTTCCCTGGTGGTCCGGTGGCTAAGGTCCTGGTGCTCCCAGTCCTGGGTTTGGGCAGGGAGCCCAGGTTTGATCTCTAGTCAGGAAACTAGATCCCACATGCCACAACTAAGAGTTCCCATGCCACAACTAAAGATGCTGTGTGTGCAACTAACACCTGGCACAGCCAAATAAATATTCTGGAAAAGAAAGAATAAAATTCAACATATAAACATAGAGTTTCTGGATCTCCATTTTTACTCTTACCCAGACCCTGTAATAATTAGGGGAGGGCCTGATCTTAGTTTATGTAGCCTCTTCATGGGTGGATCCAGGGATTAAATGACATTGTCAAGGTAGGATGTCTTCTGACAGTCCAGTCATATCCCAGGCCAGTAGAAAGTGGGCTTCTTTCTCTCAGTGTTTGTTATTAATCCTGCTTGGACCATCTGCTCATCTGCCAGACAAACCATGGTACTCAGCCAAGTGGGGCCATGATCACACCAACAGCTTCTTAGCTGCTGTGCTGTATCTGGAAGCTGGGGGGCTCATGGAGTAGGAAACGGGTGATTTCTTAAAGATGTTGGCAGTTAAAATTAAGTCCATCACATTGGAACCTAAGGTAGGTACTTAATTTTGCAAATTTATTGTATGGTGTCCCTCTTATCAAACTTGCTTACTAATTCTAACAGCTTTTCTGTTGGTTTTGTTGGTTTTCTGGGTAGATAATGTCATAAAATACAAATGATGATAATCTGTCTCCTGCTTTACAAGATCTTATTTTGTTTTTATTATATTGCCTTAAACTGTCAAAGCAGGGTTCAATGCTGGTGATGGCAAATCAGTTCAATCGCTCAGTCGTGTCTGACTCTCTGCGACCCAATGGACTGCAGCACGCCCGGCTTCCCTGTCCATCACCAACTCCCAGAGCCTACTCAAACTCATGTCCATTGTGTTGGTGATATCCCTACCTTATTCCTAACCTGAACTGGATTTGCCTTTAGCATTTCAGCATTAAATATTTTGATGTTTTCTTAAAGATATTTTTTGCTCTTTCCATGTGGGGTCTTTCCAGAACTTTATGGCCAGGTCCACCTGCCAAGTTTTGGGGATCCTGGGTCTGTGGGCACTGCTATTGTATATAAATAATAAACCAAGAAAAAAGAAACAACTCCCAAACTGGATAAACAAACTGCTCTAAGTTGAGTCACTGCTAGTCATGTAAATTTGCATGACTAAATCTCTACTCCTCCAAACCCAAAGCAATCCAAAATAAAGGCTGTCCAAACACCAAACAGAGGTCATAAGCCTCATATTCTATTTTCTGCTTCCTTTGTTACTGTTAGTAGAGGAATAGAATTTTTTTAACAGGCACATAAATAAGCATTTGAGGGTACTTCCCTGGTGGTCTGGTGGCTAAGACTTGCACTCTCAATGCAGGGTCCAGGTTCCATCCCTGGTCAGGGAACTAGATACCACATGCCACAACGAAGCGTTTGCATGCTGCAACCAAGAGTTTGCATGCCACAGTGAAGATCAAAAGTCCTGCGTGCCACAGCTAAGACCCAGAACAGCCAAATAAATAAATATTAAGAAAAAAAAAAAAAAGCATCTGGAGCTTTGTAACAGAAGGCTCAGATTTTAAGATTTATGACCTATATTTTAAGCACTTTGTGCATGTTTATTTTATTTCACAACAAAAATTTAACATAAAATGTCCTTACTAATAGGGTGAAAAGTTACTACTAGTCAGAAAAACCAATGGCAAGAAATGGCTTGTGAGTCACAGCCAAATAAGATCACTAAGTGAACTCGGACAAAGCAGGATGGTGTCCACTTTACTCACTACATATATTACCAAGGGCTGGCACATAGTAAGTGCTCAGTAGGTATCTGATTAGTTAAGTTGATCATTACACAATGGACATCATAGAATTCAGGTTATATATAATTTTAAGACAAGGATACTAATGTATATTTGTGGCCTGGTAGAAAGTAATGCTTACAAACTAGGAATTTTCTCTGATTCAATTCCACAGTTACAGCAAGTAGTGAGCATCATTGTCATCTATGCTCAATCTGATGAAAGTGAAAGAGGAGAGTGAAAAAGTTGGCCTAAAGCTCAACATTCAGAAAACTAAGACCATGGCATCTGGTCCAATCACTTCATGGGAAATAGATGGGGAAACACTGTCAGACTTTATTTTGGGGGGCTCCAAAATCACTGTAGATGGTGACTGCAGCCATGAAATTAAAAGACACTTACTCCTTGGAAGGAAAGTTATGACTAACCTAGATAGCATATTCAAAAGCAGAGATATTACTTTGCCAACAAAGGTCCGTCTGTCAAGGCTATGGTTTTTCCAGTGCTCATGTATGGATGTGAGAGTTGGACTGTAAAGAAGGCTGAGTGCCAAAGAATTGATGCTTTTGAACTGTGGTGTTGGAGAAGACTCTTGAGAGTCCCTTGGACTGCAAGGAGATCCAACCAGTCCATTCTAAAGGAGATCAGTCCTGGGTGTTCTTTGGAAGGAATGATGCTAAAGCTGAAACTCCAATACTTTGGCCACCTCATGCAAAGAGTTGACTCTGGAAAAGACTCTGATGCTGGGAGGGATTGGGGACAGGAGGAAAGGGGAACGACAGAGGATGAGATGGCTGGATGGCATCACCGACTCAATGGATGTGAGTCTGAGTGAACTCTGGGAGTTGGTGATGGACAGGGAGGCCTGGCATGCTGCGACTCATGGGGTCACAGAGAGTCAGACATGACTGAGCAACTGAACTGAACTGATGCTCAGTCTGTGCTGTTGTTCAGAGAGGTTAAGGAACTTGTATGAGCTGAGCTTCACATCTACTCCCTCCCTCTACCATAGTGGGCTACCTTCTATATCACACAACATGAAGTGTGTATTTAACCCTTACCTTCCAGTGTTAAGCACTCTGCCGCTTTTATTTTCACCATCTTATTTCCTTCTAGTGAGTGAAGTTGGAGAAAGCAATGGCACCCCTCTCCAGTACTCTTGCCTAGAAAATCCCATGGGTGGAGGAGCCTGGTAGGCTGCAGTCCATGGGGTCGCTAAGAGTCAGACATGACTGAGTGACTTCACTTTCACTTTTCACTTTCATGCATTGGAGAAGGAAATGGCAACCCACTCCAGTGTTCTTGCCTGGAGAATCACAGGGACAGGAGAGTCTGGTGGGCTGCTGTCTATGGGGTCGCACAGAGTCGAACACGACTGAAGCAACTTAGCAGCAGCAGCAGCAGCAGTGAGTGAAGTGAAAGTCACTCAGTCTTGTGAGCCCATGGTTCTTGTGAGCCTGGCCAGGTTCCTCTGTCCATGGTATTCTCCAGGCCAGAATACTGAGTGGGTAGCCATTCCCTTCTCCAGAGGATCTTCCCAACCCAGGGATGAAACCCAGATCTCCCACATTGCAGGTGGATTCTTTATCATCTGTGCCACCAGTTTGCATGATTACCTTGTTTTTATTCATTTGTTAATTTATCTGACTCTCGAGAGACAGTGGTATGAGAGTAAGTAAATTATTCAACTTGTTCCCAGCTATATCCTGGTGCCTGGAGCACATAGTTAAGTGCTCAAAAAATATTGAATGTGTTGAATGAATGAGTGAATAAATGAATTGACTTAAGTACTTATAATAATAGAGAAAAGTTAACTTAAGTAAAGAAACCTTACATGAGGCCACCAAATAATGAAGAGATCTAGCACCCAGATTTTTAGAATTCACAGTTACTTTGTTCAGTCTCATAGTCCTTGATTAAAACCCTACTGTCACTATTGTCAACTATGGTGCTATTCTTATGCAAGCTACATGGTGATCAAAACTATATTCTCCTTCCAATTCTTTCCACTAAATGATTTATATTTTTTCTAGAATTATGAGCACATAAGCAACATAAAAGTGTCACCTAGTCTATTTTCCAGTATCCAAGCCAAGCCTGGCCCAGAAAACAGAAAAGTAAAAAAAAGTAACTAAAAATGTTGTTTACACCAGCTAAACTGTTTTAAGAGCCCAGAAGTAAGGACCTTGAGGTTGTGGATCTGAGCCACAACCTTGCTTTAGTCTATGGGAGCTACAGAGCAAAGCCAGCCAACTATCTTGAAAATACATTTCCTTTGTCAGTATAAACACTATATAAAATAAATCAGATGAATTAGAAAAAAAAATCTCCATCACTACTGAATAAACAACTCAAGGAACATGCTCTATCTATACATAATATAGTGGTCTTTTTAAAAGTTTTTTACTGGGAGTTTTTAATGGTATTATAAATGCTTTGATATGTTAGGATTAAAAATCAATACAAAATTATGTTTACTCAAACAATAGAGAATTGTTAAAAAAAACACTAGTAAGTTTATATGAGGAACTGTATGTTACAAATAAAAACCACATTTTAAAAGAACACTTACAGGAGGGGAAAATGCTTTCAGTTCATCTTTGTATCAGTCATGGTCCTGCCAGGAAGCAATGATACATTCAGATGGGCTGACTGAGAAGAGTAGCCATTTACCAAGGATTGGGCAGGGACAAAGGAAACAAATGAGAGATAATGAAGCACCCCAGGGTGCTGGCATCACTGGGGAGTCATCATCATCCAAAGGATGGAAAGCAAGCGAGGGAACCATTACCTGAGCACAGCAACACCTGTAGCTGTCCAAGAGGGCTTTGTGGCAGGACCCATGGCTTCAGGTAGAGAAATGACCACCCTTCCAACCCACAGCCTGGCAAGGAGGGACCTAGGGAATAAACACCCAAGTCTTTCTATCCCCCTCCATTTCAGAACCCAACTGGAAGGTAGAGAGTAAGGGAGCCCAGTGATGGAATCCACAAAAGTCAGTTTTCCAGAACAGACCTGGATGGGACAGGGTGAAGCATTGATCTGAAGGAATAAATGGAAAATACCCAGCATAACATTCAGTAAAAAATCAGACCGCAATACAGTATTACAGGGTAATTCCAAATTTGTAATTATATACATAGGTCAGGCTCCCCAGCAAACAGACTAAGATTTGCCTGCAAGAAGTCTGCTGTGGAGTGCTCTTGGGAATGGTGGCTGTGAGTGGGGACAGAAGCAGGGTGGGCAGAGGGAAGACGCTGAACTGTAAGGTGGTTACTACAGAGGACTCTACTGATCATAGAAGGAGCGCTGGAGCTGGGATGGCCCTGAAGAGTGGTCCCAGCTGAGGCAAGAAGGCTGGGCTGTGGTAGTCCCTCAGCAACTGATTATTGAATACAGGCTGCCCCATGAGGCCAAGGGCAGTGCGTGGACAGAGCCATTAGCTAACGTGCTGCACGGAGCATGCATCTTCCTCAAGGGGGTGGGGTGGGGGCGGGTAGGGAAGGCCACCGGGTCCACTAAGATCGCAGTCAACAATGGCTGACTCGGGTCAAAGAACTATGGATAGTTTCCTGCTCTGCTTTTTGGGTTTTTAAAACACTTTTATGTTGTTCCAAATGTTCTAAAATCTATCACAATATGTATTAGTTTGATAATCAGTAAATTTAGTTTGGAAAAAAAGGAAGTACAAGTTATTGCTGTATGATAATCTGCGTATTCCTAGAAGATTTAGAACAGAAATTTGTCTTCCTTTGTAATTCTTTAATTCCCAGTGTGATGCAGATGTATGTGAGAGAAGGTCGGTGCATGTGGTTACACACTCCATAGCATGGATTAAGCACTGAAGTTAGAGGCGACTGTTACACTATTAACACTTGGTTGACCAAATGGTTCCTTCAGTGAGTGAGCATACTGTTTATTAAAAAAGTTCCCGGTGAAAAAGAAAAATGTCTTATTTGTACTTAAAACCAAATGAACTTTTTGGCCAACCCAATACTTCAGTGTCATCAGTGTGACATCAAGTACATGCCAGTCAGTTTAACTTTTAATGCTGGGAATGGTCAGGTAACTTGCTATCAAGAATCATGATTCAGAGTGGTCAGTTGGCATTATATAAAAAAGGCAACATTCCAGAGGCAGCTTCTACAGATCTTTCTGCCATTCAATGAATAACACTTTGCTATTATGCTATTTTATTAATAGGATTTTATACTTGGATTAGCGGCATATTAGCACAATGTGTTCAAAATATATTATTACTGGTGAAATTAAAAGTATTCAAAGGACTTCCCTGGTGGTCCAGTGGCTAAGACTCTATGCTCCCAATGCAGGGGGCCAGGTTCAATCCCTGGTCAGGGAACTAGAGCCCATATGCTACAACTAACAGACCCCGAAGATCTCACATGCTGCAACTGAAACCTAGCACAGCCAAATAAATTAATTTTTTTAAGTATCCAAAATATGTGGATTGGTTTAAATGACTTGGAAACACCCCTCAATCACCCTTGTACAAACGTTAAGAATCTAGCAATTACAACGTATGCCACTAGAGACATTAGGGGGTTGATTTTTAATTGGTCCCATATCTAGCTACTGGCTTCAGAGAGAATTCTGACTGCATAGCTGCCCTGTCTTTCTCCAGTGGATTTTGCATAGAGGATGAAGTGTAAACACTTAAAAAGAATCCCACAGAGCAGGAGAATTTGAGTTTACAGAAAGTCTGAATGAAATGCTTTGAGCCATTTGTTAATAAATACTTGGTTAATAAATACCTTTTGTGTCCCTGAGCTTTGCCTGAAGCCTGCTTTTATTATTACCTGGTAGCAAGTGTGTGAGAGAGTAGCTAGACACACCACCTCCTTGACAGTTCTTACCATTCACCAAAAAAGCCATGCATGTCTACATTGGCTTAGGCTCATTTTGCAACATGCACTCCACTAACCAGGCCGAATACAGAGGACATCAAAAGAGGATATTATTATCCTTCTGGAACAATCTACTGACTCAAGAATATTGTCACATTCTATTTTTAGGAGTAAATATATTGACTTCTTCATGTAATGATTTCTCTCTTTCATTCTATTAATTAACTCATTGTAAGCTGTTGGTAAGTTCCAGCCAATCAGCGTTCTTAATAGGAGTTCATGAACTACAGCCCACAGGTCAAATCTGGCCAGCTATCTGTTTTTGTACAGCCCACAAGCTAAGCACAGTTCTGAAGTGCTAAAATGGTTAGAAAAAATGAAAAGAATAATGTTCAGGTCATGTAAGTTATGTGAAATTCAGATTTCAGCATTCACGAAGAAATTTTGTTGGAACACAGTTTCATTCATTATTTACATATCATCCACGGCTGCTTTTATACTACAGTGACACAGAGTGTGGTAGTGACTGAGACTACTAGGCCCGTGAAACCTAAACTTTTTACTGTCTAGTTCTTTACAGAAAAAGTTTGCTGATGGAATACACTGTTGTACAAGTCAGGATATAGGCTCAATTCTCCTACGAGTGTAGGTTCCAGAGGGAGATGGAGGACAAACCCAGAAATACCCAATGGCAGAAAGTGCTATGGAAAGTAAGAGTGATGTGATGAGGCTGACACCAGGTCCACTGAGATGGAGCCCAACCAAGTCCTCTCTGAGGAAGCGATGTCTGAGTGGGGAACTGAAAGACAAGAAGACAGCCATGTGAACACAAAGACCCCTCAAGCTTGAGCTCCTAGGGAAAGGACAAAAGGGCAAGTGGGGCAGGTGTCTGGACAACAAGGGGAGAGTGGCCACGGGAAGGGTGCTATGTGCTCCTCTTCTTTCTCAAGACTCTCAGCAACACTAAGAATCTCCCTGGAAGTTGGTGACAACAGCTGCAAAGTCACTCATAACCATTTGGTCAACATAAAAAACTGTCACAAGGGCAGACAAGCTGAGAGATTCTACCATTTCCCTCAGTTCACAGCCCCAGAAGAGGCAGCAAATCGTCTGTGAAATTCCCTTCCCTCCTCCCACTTTTCATCTGTGAAAAGGTAAATGAAGGAGAGGAAATCTAAGTAACAGAAATCTCTCAACGTCAAGGTGCAGGAGCTACAGGCTAGAACAGGGGCTAGAGACATTCCTGCAGCTCAATTTCCCCCCTTTCCTTCCCCCATCCTCACACTGCTCCTACTCCAGGTGAGGAAGCTAATTGTGTCTCCACACTCATTTACAGCCACAGGTTGTACACACTGTTGTGTGGCTGAAGATCTGGAGAAATGAAGGAAATTCAACCTTACTTGTTACAAATGTGTTCACAAATAATAACATAGGATCACTCTGAACAACTTCAAAAGCTTTACATAAAGCACCTGAATTTTGTATTCTCTTTTTGCAAGCATTTATATGTATTTTTAATGACTATGGTTGGAGGGAATATGAATTTTTTAAAACTGATATTCCTATTGATACAAGTAAAGAAGTCAGCACCTTTTTAGAGAAAAACAAGCATCTCCAGAGGGGAGAAAGAAATGTAATTAGAAATGTATTAAGGTTTAAAAAGCTGTTTTTAACTTGTTACCTAAGAAACCAAAAATAGAACTGACAAGTACAACTTCCAAAGAAGCTTAGATCTATTTACTCTATTATAAATTTTCCACTTCCAATTTTTTAGAATAACTATTTTGAGGTTAAAAAAAAAAGTTCTTACATGAAATAAAATTAAGTTCTCCAGTTAATTGTGTTTGTGAGTCTTTTACTAGAGAAAATTGACCTCCATGAACAAAGAAATTGCCAGGGTTGCTCTCAAACAGGTTAATGATGTGTTTTGCAATGATTGTAATTTTTAAATAACCATAACTGCCACCATCGTCTGAATTTGTGCAGTAACTTCCTAGCAGCTGAATTTATTTAATATGGAAGTAAATTAAAACTTAGTAGAGAGACAACTGTGAAGAAGGCTGAACACCGAAGAATTGATGCTTTTGAACTGTGGTGTTGGAGAAGACTCTTGAGAGTCCCTTGGACTGCAAGGAGATCCAACCAGTTCCTTCTAAAGGAGATCAGTCCTGGGTGTCCATTGGAAGGAGTGATGCTAAAGCTGAAACTCCAGTACTTTGGCCACCTCATGTGAAGAGTTGACTCATTGAAAAAGACTCTGATGCTGGGAGGGGTTGGGGGCAGGAGGAGAAGGGGACGACAGAGGATGAGATGGCTGGATGGCATCATGGACTCAATGGACGTGAGTCAGTGAACTCCGGGAGTTGGTGATGAACAGGGAGGCCTGGTGTGCTGCAATTCATGGGGTCACAAAGAGTCGGACACAACTGAGCGACTGAACTGAGCTGAGATAGACAACTGTAAAGTCATTCTTCTATAATACCATTTCATCCCACTCAGTGTCTTCAGTATGAGAAAAAACGTGATTGAAAATTGAGCTTGTATTTATTTTTAAAGTCCTAAGTAGTTGCATGAGATGAAAAGGTCCATATTTGGGCCTGGACAGAACAGACATGAAGAAGACCAGCAGGGAGCTGAGAATACGTGATCAACCAGGAGCCTCAAAAGTCACGTGCTTAGCCTCTTGCGCTCAGGCCCTAGGACTGAGCTGAGAAAGAGAAGCCATAAAAATTTAGCCATGAGTGAGAACCCTCTGCCCACATTTGACTGCTAACTATATCCCATTCCAGAAGCTCCAGGGCTTCAGATAAAGAGGTCAAGAGACCAAGAGTCTAAAGCATATTCTTCTATCTTTTGCCTATCTGAATCCTAACCTTTCTTTCTCAAATTCCCTCTTTTTTGTGAAGGCACATTCACAAATCCTGATCTTCAGTCTAACCAGAGAAATGAACAGGCTTTCAACCATCTAAGGGACTGTGTCTGTTCTGACGAAATATTGTAACAAAGTGTTACAGGATTTGGGAATGAAAGTTTTCCAACTGGGTAGAATTGACAACCAAGTATTATCATCATCAAGCTCTGATAGGAGAAATGAACAATTGGAGCCAGATTGTTCCTTGGAGCCGTAAAAGGAAGATGAGCAATTGTGGACCTGCAAAGGCAGCCTCCTAAGTGCCATGTTGTGGGGAGTACACTACCTCACTTAGTGGTGAACGCAAAGTTCTAAGAATACGAAAACAGGCTGCTAGTTTCATTTAACCAGAAGTCAGGTGCAACCATATTGGGGAAATGAAGGAAGGAAAGTGTGGTATAAGTAGTAAGAGAGTTACATCTTCATCTATCATAATAGAAAGTCAATAGATAATGCACCAGTTTGAGAATATTATTTTGAAATCGGGAGGCATGCCCAAAGAAGTCATTAAAACAGTGATTGAGGAGTAAGAAGGGATGGGTTGGAGTGGCGTGCCTGCCTTTAAAAAAAAAAAAAATTTAAGTACTAGTAGACTTTTTCAATATGTGCAGGTATCAATATTATTTTATTAAAAAACATAATTAACATATAAAAATATTTTATTTAAGGAAAAACCTAATAAATTTTGTGGATGTTTTCTGTGTGCTGTTTGTCAAAAATGCCTAGGGTAACGTGGGTATATCTGATAGATCATAGTTGGTTTTAAATTCCTCCAGGCTGAAGTTTAGTGAGTATTCTAATGTGGGGGCCAAATTAAGAGACGCATATCTGTATATATGTCAGTAGAGCCCATAGATTAGAAATCAAAGTAGGGGTTTGGGGGCTGGAAGGATGTCATGGACATGCTCCAAGTCACAGAAGCAGATAAAACCAGGCAGACCTACCCAACAAAACAGAGAAGAAGAATATTCAGGGACACAAGAACACAGTGGCCATTTGGTGTTGGCACAAATGGTGCTATACATGTTAACTGGCCTTGGAAGATTCATTGCTAAAATTATAGACAGAAATTGTCACCAGGGGAAAGTTAACTTCTGCTAAATAGCTTCCAGTTTTACTTTGGAGAAAGAATACCATGTAAAATGGTTTAGGTTAAAAAAAAAAAAAGAGGTATTTTTTTCCTGTAAGATTCCTATTTGGCTCCTCATGCAGAAAAATCAAGTTTTACAAATCCCAACAAGTTTAAAGGAGTGAAAAGTGGCACCAAAAATAGAGCTTTGGCTTATCTTAATGTTGGTCACTCAGGGTGATCATTTTATATGGGATTTAAGTGAACATATGCAATACAAATTTTGCCTTTATTATCCTTAGCTATCCAGAAAATGACAATACTTAAAATTTTATTTCTAACAGTTATTATAGACACACTCAGACTAAAGAGTTAATATCTCATCTATAATAATCCTCCTCTACAGTAGCAGTGTCTTACTCACTTTACACTTTCCCAAGAGATACTTTATATTCATTCTCACAGCTCCTCTTTATTAACTTGAATTTCTCCTAATTTAATTCAATGATTACCATATACATATTTTTAAATAACTCAGCCAATATAAAACAATAGTTGACTTCTACTATGCTTGTCTAAATATTATCCAACAGTGTGTCTAAAATTATGTTAATAACTATTTCTTTGGTAATATCCAACTGCTTTTCATGGTTCCTAAGTCATCATTCATGTTGCTTTTATCCTTTATTGGACAACCTGATGTAGGACATTTGACTCAGTGGCTTTGTCTGGGGCATGTTCTGATAGAGCAAAGAGGATTATGGACATTTTGACGGAACACTTTTGAGAAATCTACACCAAAAGATAGACAGTTTTTATTATAAATTATAGTAAACCAGTGGTGGAGAAATGGGATGGAATGAGGCTCTCAGATGGCAGGGAGCCTAGGATCAGGTGAGGATCCTGATTTTGCACATTGTATGGTAGTTTTTAAAAGTTGGCTTGTTGTTTAGAATTTATTGAAATATTCTATTCTCAAAACAATTGCATCAGCATAGATTGACAAAGACCATTTACCTGTTATTCTGATTCTTTAGATATCTCCTACCCAACTTTCTTCCCATTGGATTTTCACAACAATCTCATGTACTATAAGATTAAATACATCACTTTTCACCCAAATAATTCAGAAAAATGAATTTTAAAACACATTTTCCTACATAACCATGATGTTACTACTAGACCTAACAAATTTAGCACTAATTCCTTAATGTTCTTTAATACCCAGGCCATATTCAAATGCCTCCTATCAGCACCTCAAATATTTTTTACAGCTGGTTTGTCCCAACTAGGAAAAAAAATCTGTTTGTGACAGAAATATGGAAAAATATTACAACTGCAAAATCTAGATATAGATGTTCATTATGCTATTCCCTTAATTTTGCATGCATTTGAAAATTTTCATAATGATATAATTCTTTTACACATTATATCTTTGCAAAAATGTCCATATACATGAACAAGGTGGGAAGTTTCTAACTCATGCTACTGAACCCTGTCCTGTTTGATATTGTCATATTTGGACAATTATATAGAAAGGATGTTCATTATGTCTCTTAGTTGATGTGTGGGGAATAATGAATGTGTTAAATAGCTGAATCAAGATTCAAAAATATAACAAGGACTGGTAAAGAAACGATTGGTGATACACTGCATATATTTTTATGTTAAGTAAGAGTCAGAGTAGAAGGTCACAGGTCACTAGATAAAATGATGAAGAAGGGACCTAAGGAATATCATCTAGCTTTGTGGCAGCTAGAGCAAATGGAATTCTTGGAGGTATTAACAAAATAGGGTTTTTCCTTTATTAAGAGGGGCTGGTGCCCTCCCTGCCTATGAGCTGTATCTGTCAGTTTTTCAGAAGATGCTACCATGGGCACTGCTCCCATGAGCACTGGGGTGCTAAATATGCAAGTAGGGAAGGAGTGGGAATGGCATGGCAAGTGGGGCTACAAAAGCCAAATTGCTATAGAATCTTCAGTTTCTGTTGTTATGGAAGGTAGAGACTATATTACCTTTATATCCACAGTTTCTAACACTCTGACATAGCAGATACTTCACAGTATTCGTGGAATGAATGATGCTTTCCTACAGGCTACAGGTAATAATCTATTCATCAACAGATGTAGACAGAGATGCATAAACAGACTTAGCCATCTGGATGCTCTAAGGCAACACCATGGCCACACGGAATATACACACCTTGGTCTCTTTGGCTGCAACCAAATATCATGTCAATAATTGAGGCTGTACCCAGATAAGAACATCAACAGTGAGGAACCACTGGACCAGGTTCTAATTTTACTGGGTGACTGTCTAAACCAGAATGTAAAGCCACAGAGATCACAGGAGAGAGGGTCACATGAGTGTGTTTGGCATTAATAAAACATTATGTTTTCTACAACAATTTAAGTTGAGTGGTTCAGACTCTAATGCCCTTTCATGGGTTCCAAGGATTGGGGGAGAGATAATATTTTGCAAAATGGCCAGTATGTGTAAACTCATAAGCCTCACAGTTAAATCCTTACCAGTCTGGCTCTGGCTCGCTTTTAAAATCTCTCCCAGTCAGAAAGTCTAAACTCCATGGTGGTGGTGGTGTTAGGCACTCATCATGTCTGACTCTTTGTGACCCATGGGCTGCAGTACGCCAGGCTTCCCTGTCCCTCATTATCTCCCAGAGTTTGCTCAAACTCATGTCCCCTGAGTCAGTGATGCCATCCAACCATCTCATCCTCTCTCAGTTCAGTTCAGTCGCTCAGTCGTCTCTGACTCTTTGCGACCCCATAAATCGCAGCACGCCAGGCCTCCCTGTCCATCACCAACTCCCAGAGTTCACTCAGACCCACACCCATCAAGTCAGTGACGCCATCCAGCCATCCATCCTCTGTCGTCCCCTTCTCCTCCTGCCCCCAATCCCTCCCAGCATCAGAGTCTTTTCCAATAAGTCAACTCTTCGCATGAGGTGGCCAAAGCACTGGAGTTTCAGCTTCAGCATCATTCCTTCCAAAGAAATCCCAGGGCCGATCTCCTTCAGAATGGACTGGTTGGATCTCCTTGCAGTCCAAAGGACTCTCAAGAGTCTTCTCCAACACCACAGTTCAAAAGCATCAATTCTTCGGTGCTCAGGTTTCTTCACGGTCCAACTCTCTCATCCATATATGACTACTGGAAAAACCATAGCCTTGACTAGATGGACCTTAGTCGGCAAAGTAATGTCTCTGCTTTTGAATATGCTATCTAGGTTGGTCATAACTTTTCATCCAAGGAGTAAGCATCTTTTAATTTCATGGCTGCAGTCACCATGTGCAGTGACTTTGGAGTCCAAAAAAATAAAGTCTGACATTGTTTCCACTGTTTCCCCACCTATTTCCCATGAAGTGATGGGACTGGATGCCATGATCTTCATTTTCTGAATGTTGAGCTTTAAGCCAACTTTTTCACTCTCCTCTTTCACTTTCATCAAGAGGCTTTTTAGTTCCTCTTCACTTTCTGCCATAAAGGTGGTGTCATCTGCATATCTGAGGTTATTGATATTTCTCCCAGTAATCTTGATTCCAGCTTGTGTTTCTTCCAGTCCAGTGTTTCTCATGATGTACTCTGCATAGAAGTTAAATATGCAGGGTAACAATATACAGCCTTGATGTACTCCTTTTCCTATTTGGAACCAGTCTGTTGTTCCATGTCCAGTTCTAACTGTTGCTTCCTGACCTGCATA
>SJXQ01003576.1:0-77810 GCA_006408695.1 Aepyceros melampus | reverse complement strand
GTACTCCTTTTCCTATTTGGAACCAGTCTGTTGTTCCATGTCCAGTTCTAACTGTTGCTTCCTGACCTGCATACAGATTTCTCAAGAGGCAGGTCAGGTGGTCTGGTATTCCCATCTCTCTCAGAATTTTCCACAGTTTATTGTGATCCACACAGTCAAAGGCTTTGGCATAGTCAATAAAGCAGAAATAGATGTTTTTCTGGAACTCTCTTGCTTTTTCCATGATCCAGCGGATGTTGGCAATTTGATCTCTGGTTCCTCTGCCTTTTCTAAAGCCAGCTTGAACATCAGGAAGTTCATGGTTCACGTATTGCTGAAGCCTGGTTTGGAGAATTTTGAGCATTACTTTACTAGCATGTGAGATGAGTGCAATTTTGTACTAGTTTGAGCACTCTTTGGCATTGCCTTTCTTTGGAATTGGAATAAAAACTGACCTTTTCCAGTCCTGTGGCCACTGCTGAGGTTTCCAAATTTGCTGGCATATTGAGTGCAGCACTTTCACAGCATCATCTTTCAGGATTTGAGATAGGTCAACTGGAATTCCATCACTTCCACTAGCTTTGTTTGTAGTGATGCTTTCTAAGGCCCACTTGACATCACATTCCAGGATGTCTGGCTCTAGGTGAGTGATGATACCATCGTGATTATCTGGGTCATGAAGATCTTTTTTGTACAGTTCTTCTGTGTATTCTTGCCACCTCTTCTTAATATCTTCTGCTTCTGTTAGGTCCATATCATTTCTGTCCTTTATCGAGCCCATCTTTGCATGAAATGTTCCCTTGGTATCTCTAATTTTCTTGAAGAGATCTCTAGTCTTTCCCATTCTGTTGTTTTCCTCTATTTCTTTGCATTGATCGCTGAAGAAGGCTTTCTTATCTCTTCTTGCTATTCTTTGGAACTCTGCATTCAGATGCTAGATCTTTCCTTTTCTCCTTTGCTTTTCACTTCTCTTTTTTTCACAGCTATTTATAAGCCCTCCCCAGACAGCCATCCTCTATAGTCTGAGCTATTTCCATATTCCCATGTGGTTCACTTATGGAAGCTGCACCCTGGCCCCACCACCCTGTCTTTTATGGAGCTCCCCCTCCACTTCTTCACTCTGCTCTGAATATCCAAATTCTACTCAGCCCGAAGTCCAAATCAGACTCCATAATTTTAACCTCTTTTGGTCTCTTGAGGGTTTACCACACTTCTCTACCATTTAATAGAATGCTCTCTGTATAGGTAATTAAATTTCATAGGCAAAGGTTTTATTTTCTCAGGTAGATCATAATCTCAATGCCAAGAATTTTTAATTTCCCAAAGTGCCTAGCACAATGCTTCACATGGGAGGGGCACTAAATAAACATGAAGCACTCAGTGAATGATTCCAAACATCTGTGAACCACTTCTTTTTGTCTGAAACTTTGTCTAAAACAAACTTCTAGTCTTTCTGGCTTCATCATGCCATGAATAAATTTCTCAGCTAAAAAGATAACTCAATCCTCAAGTGTTCCTGCTGCTGCTATAAGAGAGGGTCTCAGAGACAGAATCTGGCAAACAATACCCTCTTGTCGCATTTAATAAGAGTAAGTCACTTTAAACTAGACAAGCGAGCACTGTATTCCAGAAACTGTCTCTTCCCACACTGACTGAAAGGAAAATATTCATTGATTTTGATTTTGATATATTAAACCAAAAACATACTCAGAAATAATAAGTAACTTTCATATGTGTGTATGAGTATGGTTGATATCCTCCATACTCAAAATCTGCTCCATGGATACACAGAATCCATTTCACTTGGGAGCTTGGATTAGAAATGCAGAGTATCAGGCTCTATCTCAAACTTACTGAATGAGAATCCTGTTTTTTTAACAGAAACCCTTGGTGATTTTAAAAGCCTTGAACAAGCTCAAAGGGGGCAGAGCTGATTGCACTGGAAACTTTTATGTAGGCTCCCGAGAATATAGGCTTTCTGTCGTTTCAAAACAGTCTATACCTGTGGTTCAACACTTGCTGGACCCCACTACCAGGATTTCTCATTTAGTAGGTCTGGGATGGAACCCCAGAATCTCCATTTATAACCAGCTTCCAGTTGATGCCTGTGGTGATGCTGCTGGTCCAGGAATCACAACCACTGACTCACATCACCTAAAAATCACATGTTGCATGTTCAGGGGATTCTGCTTCAACAGCACTCCCAGTAGAAGGGGGAATATTAAGACAGCAGAGAGGAAAGAGCAAAAGAAGTGGCAGCAAAATGTTTCATTTGCGTTACAGGAAGATAGCAGTTGTTAAACGTTCCTTTGTACACAGTGGGGTAAAAATAGTTGAAGAAATTACTATAGCAACAGCTGTGTTATCCTCTAGGTTTTTTCCTACCGACAATTCAGAAAAGGAAGCCCGTCTTCCCATCTTACAGAAATTCTGTTTCAACACTGAGCCTTATCAAAAACAAAAAGCCATAGGAAACAGATCCCATTCGTTAAGAACTATGAGGTAACAATACAGATTTAAGATGCATTCGAAAATGACTCTGAGGCCTGGATTTGGATTCTTTGGTCAAGCAGTGAAACAAAAATGAGTTTTTTATATCTATGACTCTAAAACCAGAAAAGGACAGCAGAACGATGTTGAGAACATCTTACAAATTTTTAAACTTTAAAAATAATCTCAGTTCCTATTTAAGAGTCTCAAAATTATAATAAAACAATATATGTATGTATAAACTAAAGAGCTCCACCTAGAGTTGAAAAAAAATATTACTTAATGCACACAAATAGAAAAGCTCCATTCACCCGTATCTTATGTACAGTCTTTTTTGTTGATGTTGAAAATAACTATTTTTATGAATTCTTTACAAAAAGGATAACTTTCTGAAATGTGAAATACTGTTAATTAAAGGAGAAGTTAGTTTCAAATAATGCTGTAAACTACTTACTTCTAAAAATTTGACAGTAATATTTGTCATTATGGATGATTTAGAAGCCATTGTCTTAAAGCAAAGTATTTGAAAGTTGGGATCATGTTTAAAGCATTATAAAGAAGATTAAAAAATGGATTCTTACCTCAACTTGTTGTGTGACCTTGAGCAGCTCACCTTCCAGGTCTGAATTTTCTCACCACTGAGGATTAAACATCATCAGTGGTTCTCAGCCTGACAGCACTTTGGAAGTATCTGGGAATATCAAGAAATCGATGCCTGGGTCCTACCCCTAGAGATTCCAATTTAGTTGTCTACTATAGGGCCTAATGTAGTCACCTTGAAAAAGCTCCTGGTGATTCTAATATGCACAGAGGCTGCTTTGGATCAGGTTGCTCAATTGTACCCCCAAACCTATTACTCTAGTTAGTGGTTCTTATGCTTCAAGTACTTCAGAGTCACATGGTAGTCTTGTCAAAACACAGATTGCTGGACTCAATGACAGCTCCCCCACCCACCGCCTCCCGCCTCCCTGGGCTAGGGCTTCTGATTAAGCGGCAGCCCAAGATTTTGTATTTCTAACAAGTTTCCAGGCTTCCCTTGTGGCTTAGCTGGTAAACAATCCCCCTGCAATACTGATTCTCCTAGTCCAGAGTCACAGTTAGAGAATCTGTCCTACATGGTGACCTCAAAACTACACTTTCCTAACTCCCCGGATTGTTATTCCTCTATTTTACCAAACCACAGTATGATATTAACTCGTCTCCCTGATTCCCGCCTCTCTACCCCCAGTTCTTAGCCCCACTGCCAAGTTAACATCCTATCCCCCAAATTCTGTGCTGCTCCCTGACTGAACTTTTTCAAAGACTCCCCAGTGCTGAAAGAAGACAAGACCAATAACACAACATACAAGATTTTCACAGTTTGACCTCGAACTTCCTTTCTAATCTCAGCTTCCAATAGTCCGTCGTTTGCCTGTGCTCCAGTCACTTTTATCCAAACACACACAAAGGCTCAGTGCCTTTGTGCCCGGTACTCCCTCCTCCTGGCATGTCCTTATCCCACTTTCTCTTTCTGACA
Organism: Aepyceros melampus; assembly: GCA_006408695.1. Lineage (NCBI taxonomy): Eukaryota > Metazoa > Chordata > Mammalia > Artiodactyla > Bovidae > Aepyceros > Aepyceros melampus. The sequence continues at coordinate 73,825 of SJXQ01003576.1, read as the reverse complement.
TGCATGTTCTGTCTGTTCTGTGTGCCAGGCCCTGTGCTAGGCTTGGGCAATTCGAGGAGAACAGGAGGACCCCTTCCCTTCAGGAGTCTTGTGATGTGGTGGGCATTGTAGAGCAGTGAGCCCACACCATTACCCACCTCCCTCCCTCACTGTATATTTTCTCTATATTATGAAGTTTTTGACATCTTAAAAAAACCTTTCTGGCTGGAGAGAGGCTGCCCCTCCTGGGGGCTTGCCAATTCTTAGAGATAGCCCTGAGCTTGCCTTTAATGCAAACTAACCCCTCTGAGCGCTACCCCCTCCACTGGGCCTCGCATCCCAACAGGCAGTAATTCTTTCTCTTAAATATCCCTCAGGCTTCCTAGGTGGCTAGTGGGAAGAACCCGCCTAGCCACACAGGAGATGCAAGAGATGTGGGTTCCGTCCCTGGGTCCGGAAGATTCCCTGGAGTAGAAAATAGCACCCCACTACAGTATTCTTGCTGGGAAATCCCATGGGCAGAGGAGCTGGCGGGCTACAGTCTACGGGGTTGCAGAGAGTCGAACAGGACTGAGTAACTAAGCACTTACTTAAACGTCCCAGGGCCAGATTCCAGGCAGCTAGGGACAACCTCTACAGTCCAAAGCCCTCCAGAATGATTCCAACAGCCAATCCTAAACTTTTCACCTGCCCTGCCTTGCCTTCCTACAGATAACCCCAACAAAAGCTCTGGCCCCCAAAAAAACAAAAAGCTCTGGCCTAAACTTCCCCTCGCTGCCTCCTGATTCCCCTGCGGTTGTCCCCTTGACTGTGCAAGGCATGCCTAGCCTTCTGTCTCCAGGACCTGTGAGCATAGTAAACTTTTCTCTGGAACTTCAAATAGGTGGCTCCACCAAACTGACCATCTTATAAAAGAACACTCACCTTGGTTACCATGGCTGGGAAGCTGGTTACAGCTAGAGCTGGCCCGTGTTGCACACACGGAAATGTGCTACAGGCTGGTGGGGGCGGGCGGGGCGGTGGGGAGGTGCGGAGTTTGCTTCCCAGATAAAAGGGAATGGACCCAGGGCCATCCCCTCCTCCAGCCTTCAGCCAAGGTGCTCGAAGTCGGAGCAGTCCTTTTACAACCATGAGGGAAAAAGGTAAGAAAACCCTACAGACTCAGGCCCTGACACTGAGGACCAGCACACAGAATGCAACATCCAGTGACCTCCAAGCCCCTTTATATCTAAGAACAAACCACTCCCCCACCTGTTGGAGCCACTTGCTTTAAACTCTCACTACAGCTGAAAGCATTTTCTGGCGGTGGAGATGGGGGATAGCAAGCAAGTAATTCCTAACAGCTGTGCTAAGCGATGTGAGAAAGCAGAGCACAGGGTGGGTGAGAGGGGATAACAGCGTGAGTGGGGATTAATCGGGAGGCTTGGAGGTAAGGGAGGCAGAGGGGAGAGCATCTGAGAGTCCTAAGAGAAGAAAAGCATGGTGTGGCGAGGGGACTGAAATGCCAGTAACAGGGAGAGCGGCCAATGAGGCCAGAGAGGCAAACCCAGGCCCGCCCCTCAAGGCAGGAGGGAGCACCTTCCAGGGCACCCCAGCTCTCCAGTCCCAGGCTCCTCCCTTGTATTTCCCAACCTGCTCTGAATTCACCTGCTTCCCTTATTCCCCCAGACAGTTTGGACTTTTCACAATACCTTTAATCATTCTGTACCCTCAGCAGGGAGATGGAAAGATACTAAACACTCACTGAATGAAAAAATTATCATGATAGGCTGTTTTAGCTGTTTAATCAGTAAGAGGGCTAATTTGTGACTGTTTTTGAGGCCCAGTTCTGCAGTTGAACCCTACCACCCACCCAGTCTGCCATCTTCACATGACTGGATGAGATGCTTGCCCCATTCAAACTTATTGCTGTTAAACTATTAGGTGACCTTCAATGAGCCGGTCAGTTCTACAGTTTCCTGATTTTCAAGTACTTTTTAAAAGCACAAAGAGCTTGATGTTAGCACCCCAGCCAAAGAAATAAAAATACTTCTATTAGGCATTGAAATATTATCCATATTTGTTTTTAAATAGCAGGATTGGAATGGATTTAATTTAAATTTCTTAATTTTTATAATTGACTTGATTCACTTAAAATCAGTCCAATTGTTTACTTACTAATTACAAAGGTGAACAAAATTTTCTCATCCATGAGTCCTTATTTGACTCAGTAATTATTTGAAAAATACTTCATAGACTATAATTAAAACTGAATCACCAAGTTTAAATTTAAAATGCATTCAAATTTAAAATGTTTAGGAATCAACAATTTAAAAATATTGGGCAAAGTACACACTGTGGTCGGGGAGGGCAGCAGGGAGCAGTATTTTAATGGTCTGTGTGCTAAGGCACTCAGTCGTGTCTGAATGTTTGTGACCCCCATGGACTGTAGCCCGCCAGGCTTCTCTATCCATGGGATTCTCCAGGCAAGAGTACTGGAGTGGGTTGCCATTTCCTTCTACAGGGAATGTAAACCATAGGCTTTACTTAATAAAAATGTATCGATACTGGCCCATCAATTGCAGCAAATGTATCATAGTAATGCAAGATGTTAATAACAGAGGAAGTGAGTTGGGGAGAGATATATAGGCACTCTACTTTCTGTTTAATTTTTCTATAAACCAAAAACTGCTCTAAAAAGTAAAGTCCATTAATTTTTTTAAATGTGTTCCATTGTGCATTTATTAAATATGATGAACTAAATTCACATATTTAAAGTGTAAACTTTAAAGCAAAAGTCATGTATCTAAGTACTTTTAATAAAGATGTTTATTGCAGAAGAAAAGCCATGACTTAGAATTTGAGCTCTAAAACCTGATATTAGAACTCTGACTCTACTGTAGATATTTTTCATGTTTCTAGTTTTCCAACAGAGTAACTGATATCAAATAAGTTACATTAAATTTTTTTTCCAAAATTACATCTTCTCAGTGAATTTTTGTTCTTCTGAAAAACGTGTCTTTCATATTGCCATAGAACATGTCATGAAAAACACACATGCGCGTGCACACACACACAAACACACACACACACAGAACATCTAACGGAACTTTCTTAATGACACTATCAGTTTGTAAAAGGATTTAAATGAATAAAGTATAAAAATACTAGCAAAGCACTTTGGGATTCTTAGATGATAAAGTTAGGAAAAACTAGCAAGTCTATTAACATAGAAATTCATGCCACTAATGGTCTGTCAGAGAAAAGTTATTTTTACAAATATTAAATAACTTTGAATCTGACAGTACCTAATTATTCATGAAATCCATTGCTTCATTCCTAGCCACTTCTGTAACCGCTAGAAATTTAAAACAATGGCATTTCATAGTTAGAGCAAAAGGCTGTTATAATTTGACATTCCATACAATGCTATTTGTGAAAAGATAAATACAATTGTATCGACGAATACATCTTTTCTACTTCTGACTCAAAGTAAACACATTTTAAGTATATATATGTTACCAACTCTGTATTGAACCATAGAAACTTAGTTGGACAGGATCTTTGAGGCCACCTATACTAACTTAATGTTTCCCCGGTGGTGCAGCGGTAAAGAATCTGCCTGCCAATGGAGGAGATGCAGGAGACTTGGGTTTGAGCCCTCAGTTGGGAAGATCCCCTGGAGGAGGAAATGGCAATCTGCACCAATATTCTTGCCTGGAAAATTCCACGAAGGAGGAGGAAAATTCCAGAGGAGCCTGGCAAGTTACAGTCCACTGGGTTGCAAAGAGTTGGACACGACTGAGAGAGCACACACACACAGAGCACATACTACCTTACTATCCAGTGAGTAGATCTTCTGTAACACCCTTGACTTTTATCTATACCAGGAGTCTGAAACACTTTCTGTTAAAGGCCTGAGAGTAAACACCTTGTGTCCATCCAGTCTCTCTTGCAAATGCTCATCGCTGCCTTTGTAGCACAAAAACAACAGCAGACAAAACAGGAACAAATGGGCATGGCTGTGCCCCCAGTAAACCTTTATTTATAAAACAGAGAGTGGACCAGATCTGGCCAGAAGGCCACAGTATGCCAATGCCTGATATAGACCCCTCCCAGTTACTGATAAAATTCCATTAGATACGTTTGACACCTTCAGAGGAAAATTCTCTGCTGGGAGGACTGAAATAAGCAAATTCACCCACTGCTATAAATAAATATTGCCTTCTGAAACAACACAGAACATCTCTCCTTTGCCTTGTATCAGTCCTTCAAATACTTGAAGTAAACAATCACGATTCCCTCAAGTAGTACTTTCTCCAGTCTAAATACCCCCATGCCGGCAAGCATTCCTTCTATTATGACCCAGTTTTCCAGACCACGTGACCAACTGATCATCCTGTTGTATACATACCCGAGTCCATTACCCTTTGAAGTGCAGAGTAGAGATACATGACATATGGTTTTCAAAATATGCAGTAATCAAGATGGAATTTTAATTTTAGAATTTGGCTCACTGTCTCCAAATACAAATGTTTTTAGTTTCCTGGGGGTTTTGTTTCGACAAAATTACTATTTAGTCTTTAAGAAAAATATATTTTGTGTAGATATGGCCAAAAGTTAATGCCCAGTGTCATAACTCTATATATTAATTTTAAATCATTACCAAGAAATAGAAAGTACTTTTTGTTTCATTTTGAAATAAAAAAAGTGGGCTTAATAAAACGATGAATTCAAAATGGTTCCTACACATCAAAAAATGTTGGCAGAACTTACCTCTACAATTGGAATCATAGTGCAATTTACAAAAGAAAACCATCAGTCATTTTTTCAGAGAAAATGAAACACAGAAGAGGAAGAAAGACACACACACAACACATACATCTGCAGTGTGTCCTTGGATGTTTCTAGTCTGTTAGCAAGAACAGAGCATGGTTGCTATAGTCAGAGCCAGGATAAACCTCTAAATGATGGTCCTTGTTTTATTTCACATTTCAATAACTTGGGAAGAAAACATATTTGTGTTTTAAAAGATAATTTAGTTCTAATTTCCATGACTTATTATCATAGCATTCTAAAAAATGTTTTAATAACTAGAAAAAAATAATTTCATATTTGAAAGTGAAGTTGCTCAGTCGTGTCCGACTCTTTGCGACCCCATGGACTGGAGCCCACCAGGCTTCTCCATCTATGGAATTTTCCAGGCATGAGTACTGGAGTGGGTTGCCATTTCCTTCTCCAATGTACTACATTTGGTCTGACTTTATAACCCATTTCTGTAACTTACTGTACTTTAATTTTTTGATAATGCAGTACCTTAAAAAGTATATTGCACATAGCAGATGCTAGAGGAGTAACGAGGAAGGTGATGGCACCCCACTCCAGTACTCTTGCCAAAACCCCATGGACAGAGGAGCCCGGTAGGCTGCAGTCCATGGGGTCAGTAAGAGTCGGGCACGACTGAGAGACTTCACTTTCATTTTTCACTTTTATGCATTGGAGAAGGAAATGGGAACCCACTCCAGTGCTCTTGCATGGAGAATCCCAGGGACGGGGGAGCCTGGTGGGCTGCCATCTATGGTGTCGCACAGAGTTGGACACAACTGAAGTGACTTAGCAGCAGCAGCAGAGGAGTAAATTCATTGTTTAAAGTATAAATATTTTTATTTGTACCAACATCACAATTTATGTTTGTTAAGTCTGATTTAAACTCTGGTGTCTGCTTCCTGCTTGCTTTATCATCACAAAAACTCTCCCTGGGTAATCCCATCCACGTACAAGACTGCAAACACTATCCACATACAGACGACAACCAAATTTGTTTCTCCAGCCCAGTTTCTCTGCAGGGATGACCAAATATCTGAGAGCCTAATGGCACTTCCACCTGGACAGTCCACTGCCACTAAGACAGAGCGAGCAAAGATGGAACACCCTGGGTGATCTCATGATACGGAATGTTTGCTGATTATTCATTAGGTGCCATGTGCTGTGCTCAGCGCTTCATATGGATTTTCTCACTTAATCTTCACAGTGCAGTTAAACATGGCATTTCCTTTTACCTGAAACCCCATTCAAATGATAGCATCCAAAATATGAAATATGTAACCAACATCATTCATTAACTACCTAGTATTCATCCCCTTGCCCTTCTTCCTGGATGAACTGGAACAACAATTTGTTCAGAGCATCAATATGCCAAACCAACTTCTTACTCTTCTTTGCAGCAAGGAGTAACTATAGGACCATATAGGAGCCAGTCTGTTTTGGGAAGTTCAGGAAACAACACAGTCCTTATTCTTTCCTTCCTTCCTCCTGACTTAATGATGGATATTATGGGCAGCTGCACTTTTTCATTTTTTTGACCATCAGGGAAAGGCCAAGAGAAGCACGGAGACACTAGCCCTCATATCACTGAGCTGTTGAACCAAGGCCAGTAACCATCTACCTCCATACTTGTTACTGAGAAAAGTGAACTCCTGTGTGTTACAACCATTTTCAGTATGGTTTTCTACCAACCTACTGCTGAAAACAATCCTGCTAGATAAAAACTGTAGTGTGAATTAGAGACTTCAACAAACTAGCATAAAGCAGGAGGAAACAAACTAGAAGAAAGAGCAACAGACTAGGAGGAAGAACAACTGCACAGAAAAACAGAGGATGTTACAGCCCAAGTGTTTGCAGCGTGTTAGTTGCTCAGTTGTGTCTGACTCTTTGAGACCCCATGGACTGTTGCCCACCAGGCTCTTCCATCCATTGGATTTCCCAGGCAAGAATACTGGAGTGGGTAGCCATTTCCTCCTCCAGAGAATTTTCCCAACCCAGGAATCAAACAAATGTCTCCTGCGCTGCAGTCAGATTCTTTACTGTCTGAGCCACCTGGGAAGCAAAAGCAACGAGAAACAAGTGGACTTACCTCATGAACCCACGAAAGACTGGGGATTTGGAGGCACCAAGGCACCGAAGTGCTTCACTCAATATGCCAACAAATTTGGAAAACTCAGCAGTGGCCACAGGACTGGAAAAGGTCAGTTTTCATTACAATCTTAAAGAAGGGCAAAGCCAAAGAATGTTCAAACAACCACACAATTGCACTCATTTCAAATGCTGGCAATACTCAGAATCCTTCAAGCTAGGCTTCAGCAGTAGGTGAATCAAGAACTTCCAGATGTATAAGCTGGATTTAGAAAAGGCTGGAATCAGAGATCAAACTGCCAACATCCACTGGATCATAAAAAAAGCAAGAGAATTCCAGAAAAACATCTACTTCTGCTTCATTGACTACATTAAAGCCTTTGACTGTGGGGATCATAACAAACTGGAAAATTCTTCAAGAGGTGGGAATACCAGAACTCCTTATCTGCCTCCTGAGAAATCTGTATGTGGATCAAGAGACAGTTAGAACCAGACACAGAACAACAGACTGGTTCAAAATTGGGAAAGGAGTACATCAAGGCTATATATTGTCACCCTGCTTACTTAACTTATATGCAGGGTACATCATGTGAAATACTGGGCTGGATGACTCACAGGCTGGAATCAAGATTTCTGGGAGAAATATCAACAACCTTAGATATGCAGATGATACCACTTTAAAAAGGCAGAAAGTAAAGAGGAACTAAAAAGCCTCTTGATGAAGGTGAAAGAGGACAGTGAAAAGGCTGACTTAATACTTTACATTCAAAAACACTAAAATCATGGCATCTGGTCCCATTACTTTATGGAAAATGTGAGTGGTGGAAGAGTGAAACCATGACATATTTTCTTTTCTTGGGCTCCAAAATCACAGCAGATGGTGACTGCGGCCATGAAGTTAAAAAATGTTTGTTCCTTGGAAGAAAAGCGATGACAAACTTAGACAGTGTATTAAAAAGCAGAGACATCACTTTGCCAACAAAGGGCCATACAGTCAAAGCTATGGATTTTTCCAGTAGTCATATACGATATGAGAGTTGGACCATTAAGGCTCAGCACCAAAGAACTGATGCTTTCAAACTGTAGTGCGGGAGAAGCCTCTTGAGAGTCCCATGAACTGCAAGGAGATCAAACAGGTCAATCCTAAAAGAAATTAGTCCTAAATATTCACTGGAAGGACTGATGCTCAAGCTGAAGCTCTAATACTTTGGCCACCTCATGCAAAGAGCTGACTCATTGGAAAAGAACATGATGCTGGGAAAGATTGAGGGCAAGAGAAGAAGGGAGTGACAGAGGATGAAATGGTTGGGTGTCATCAATGACTCAACAGACATGAGTTTGAGCAAGCTTCGAGAGACAGTGAAGGACTGGGAAGCCTGATGGGCTGCAGTTCATGGGGTGGTTGAGAGCCAGTCATGACTTAGAGATTAAACAACAACAATAAGGACTGCAGAACACAAGACCTAAAGATTTAGCATTTGCAGCTCCCCAACAAAAAGCCAGCTCTCCATCAGTCACCATCATTCCTCAAGTCAACAAGTCTGCAATTACATGTTTGAAAATTTCCTTAAGAATCTGTTTATTCTTGGGTGTCTGTTCATATTTATGAGAAAGTCACTGAAATATGATTGTAGGGCAGGGCTGGATACAAAAGAAAGAAGCAAAACTTTCAGAAAAAAAAAAACAAGGAGGGGTGAAAGGAAAAAAAGAGAAACTTAGAGGAAACAAAAACAAAGCAAAAAGCAGAAGAAAACTGCAAAATCACATTTTCCTCAGAGAAATATGAAAAAAAAAAAAAAAAAGAACAAGGCGCTATGAAGTAGAAACAATCAAAATATTGCAGCAGAAACAAACAAAATTAATAGGAAGTTTGGAAGATGAAGTTGAGACAATTTCCCAGAAAATGAAGTTTGGAGACTAGGTGAGAAAAGTCAAAAATTAGAGGATCAGGGCCACGTAAAAATCTCAAAAGATGAGAACCATGAAGTGACAGAGAGGAACTTCCCTGGAGGTCAAGTGGTTAAGAATACACCTTCTAATGCAGGGGACTGGGTTCAATCCCTGGTCAGGGAACTAAGATCCCACATGCCGCGGGGCAATTAAGCCTGCATACTGCAACAAATGAAGTCCACAACTAAAGAAAGCCTGCATGCCACAACGGAGAGCCAGTGAAGCAAAAAAAAACAAAAAAATTTTAACAGTGAGGGAGGAAGAAATTGTCAAAGGAAGACAATGCTCCTCTAAGAGCCCAACATCTAAAGTGAAATCAAAACATGCATGAAGGTAGATGATTGTGAAAATGCAGAAAAAGAGGAATAAATTGAACATCTAAAAAGTTTTCTGATAGGAACAAACAAGTGTGGCTCCCAAACCTTTGTATGAAAATGACATCAAATCTCTCAATAGCAACACGAGAAGTCATGAAACTATGCCTTCATAGTTCTGAATGGAGGATGACTTGGGGCATAAGATTTTATAACTTCAACAACTGAGTATGAGGGCAGATGAAGGAAGGCAAGGACAAAAACTTTTTGTCTCTCAGGAACTTTTTTGGGGGAAGCATATGGAGAATTACGTTTCAACAAAATAAGGGACTAAATCAAGGTAATGAAAACATGTGACTGAGGAAAGAGAAACCCACTCTATAAAATGGGCAAGGGGCTAAACCCCAGAATGACTGCTGTTTAGGAAGAGAGGAAGACAAGCTTCTGGGGAAAAGTATAACTGATAGGTTATGAGATGCACTTGGACATTTGGAGGTAGGTCTTCTCTGGGGGCTAGAAAAATAGTTTGATAGGTATATGGAGTTTCTTTTAGAGAAAAACAGTAAAGTGTTAGATTGAACAATATGAAATTTCTGTTTTGTAGTTCCAAAGTTTGTCCAACATTGGTTATTTTATATGGTTCAATGTAACTTACAAGTAAGTAACATGATGCAGGAAATCTGCATCAAAAATTTTAACAATAACAAAAGAAAAGTTGGAGGAATATGTGAAATAACAATGTCAGATATTGTTATTGAAACTAGGTAACAGACACATGGGGTTGGTTCATTATCCTATATATATCTGACATCCCAAAAGAAAAATGAGTAAAAACAAAAGAAGGAAAGAAAATCGTGACAACATAAAATGTGCAAAAGTTCAATAATCTTTCAAACACCTGGAGGAATTTCCACTTAGCAATGCTCAGATGAAACCCAGTTGCGGGACCACTGGGCACAGAGAGAAAAGCCAGTGAAGGCCCGTCCACACTGGACCATCGCTCACAGTGGGTCAGGCAGTGTCAGGGATGTTTCACATCCCCCATTCCAACCTTGAGAGCTTCCCAGGTGGCACAGTGGTAAAGAGTCTCCCTGCCAATGCAGAAGACATGGGTTTGATCCCTGGATGGGAAAGATCCCCTGGAGCAAGAAATAGCAAGCCACTCCAGTATCCTTGCCTGGAAAATCCCATGGACAGAGGAGCCTTGTGGGCTACAGTCCACAGAGTCTCAAAGAGTCGGACATAACTTAGCTACTAAGCATGATGGCAGCAATTCCACCCCCTCCTTTATGCAATGACTCCAGTGATTCTAAGGATTGCTCTGCACAACAAAACAGTACTGACAGCTTAGATCTAACACTGAATAAGGCAATCATTTTTCACTGCCCATCCATTTCCTCCCAGTTCATTTCTCTTCTTGTCCAAACCAGAGTCCAGGATTCATCATTCTATTCATACCCTATAAATACCCTTAAGTCCTGGCTCTCTCATTTCTGGTCTTTGTAGCTGGCAACAACCGGACCTGGAATGAACCCTACCTCCTGCTTTCTCTGCATCTGTACACAGAAAACTAAATATTATTGGAGAAAATCACTTAAACCAATTGACAGGCTTAATGTTATATTTATTATTGCAAATCATAAACTGGCAATTTTACTCTTGTTGCTGTTTTAAACGCAGCTAAGTAACTTTAAAGAAACAAAGTGTAAAAAAGGAAAGGAAGTGTAAAACCAACAGCCAATCTGAAAACAAAGCAATGGATGCCAAAACACTGTCATGGCACCCACAAGGAACTGAAAAAATAAATGGCAAGTTAGAATTCTATTCACACAAAGATATTTTTCAAGAATTAAGGTAAAATAAAAAAAACATGCAGACAAAAAAAATCTAAAACAGTTCTGAGGTAACACATCACCAGCAGGCCTAAATTAAAGAAAATACTAAAGAACATTCTTTTGGCAGAATGGAAATATTCCTACACAGATGCCCAGAGAATTTAGGAAGGAAAGGAGCAACAAAAATGGCAAATATATGGAAAAATCCCCCAAATACTGACTTTTAAGAATAATGTCTTATGAGATCTAAAATAGAAAATTAAAATATACCACAAGAGCATCCAAATAAACAGGGAGATAAATGGACGTAAAATATCCTATAGATCTAGCACGGTTGGAAAAGAGAATAAAAACACAAATCAATATCAAATTTTGACAAGTTATAGTTATATGTTGTATCTCCAGGGAAAGAACTAGTAAAAGAAATAGAATATACAACTTCTAAACTAATAGAGAAAAAAAGTAGAATAATAAAAAACAGTCAATTCAAATGAAGGCCAGGAAGAGGAAACAACATAGAACTGATAAAGCAAGTGGAAAGAACATAGTAAGATACCAATTTAATACTAAATATATCAGTAATTCCATTAAGCTTAAATGGACTAATTAGCCTAATTTAAAAACAAAGGTTATATGACTACATAAAGAAACAAAACTCAACAATATGCTGTTTACAATGGACACATATAAAACATAATGAGAAAGAAACACTGAAAATAAAACAATGGGAAAAATTCTTTGCAAATACATTTAGAAATTAAACCCATATAGCTCTATTAATATCAGGTAAAAACACACACACACACAAAGTAACTTTAAGGCAAAAAACATGATTAAAGATAGAAAAACTTTACAATGACAAAAAGCTTAAGTCACCAGGAGACTACAAGTCTAAATTTGCACATGTCAAACATTGATAACATGGACTAAAAATACTATACATATGTATATATAGTATTCTGTCAATTTATATATATCAGTTTATATTCTTGTCAATATATTTATAAATATATCTACAGAGAATATATATACATGTGTGTGTGTGTGCTTGCATATATGTATATATATATATACACACATAAGTTTAGTTGCTCAGTCATGTCCAACTCTTTGCAATCCCAGGGACTGTAGCCTGCCAGGCACATCTGTCCATAAAATTCTCCAGGCAAGAATATTGGAATGGATAGCAGTATCCTTTTCCGGGGGATCTTTCTGACCCCAAGACGGAACCTGGGTCTCCTGCATTGCAGGCAGATTCTTTACACTCTGAGCCACCAGGTAAGCTCCAGTATACTAATATTTAAATATACGTAGTCTATGGGGTAGGAGAAGGCAATGGCACCCCACTCCAGTACTCTTGCCTGGAAAATCCCATGGATGGAGGAACCTGGTGGGCTGTAGTCCATGGGGTCGCTAAGAGTCGGACACGACTGAGCGACTTTACTTTCACGCATTGGAGAAGGAAATGGCAACCCACTCCAGTGTTCTTGCCTGGAGAATCCTAGGGATGGGGGAACCTGCTGGGCTACCGTCTATGGGGTCGCACAGAGTCAGACACGACTGAAGCAACTTAGCAGCAGCAGCAGCAGCAGCAGTCTGTGGGGTTGCAAGAGTCAGACATGACTGAGCGACTAAACAACAACAAAAGTAGTACCTACAAAAAAACTAATATCAACTTATTTACTTATATCAAGTAAAATATTGAAAGTGTGATATCAGTAACAAGACATGGATGCCAGTAATCACTCCTGCTTCTGCTCAATATTGTACATAAAGCCCTAATCAGTGTAGAGAGCAAGGAAAAGAAATAAAATGTGAAAGAATAGGAAAGTTAAAAATAAAACTCTCACTATCCTCAGATGATAAATATACAAAATTCAAAAGAATCATGTAAATTATTGCAGTCAACAAGTAGGTCTAGAAAAGTCTCTGAAAATAAGGCAATATACAAAACTCAATTGTATTTCTATATATTAGCAACAAACATAAAAAATGCTTTAAAAGGTCACATTTATAATAGCATCAAGACTACCAAATACTCAGGAGGAAATATGTAAGACCCTTTATGCAGAAAATTATTATATACTATTGAGAGAATTAAAGAAAAAATAAATGAGAGATTTATCATGTTTATGACATAAATTCTAACTAAATTTATCTAAAAATTCAGTGCAATCTCAGTCAACAAGTTATTTTGTGGAACTTAATCTAAAACTTACATGGTAATGAAAGGCACTGAAATAGCCAACACAAAGTTGATGAAGCGTAAGTTAGAATAACTTGTCTACCAGATGCCAGGACTTAGCAGAAAGCTACAAAAACTAACATGGCATGGCAGTGATGCAAAGAAAATTAAATTGCACTGATAATGATGAAAATAGTTATACAGAAAGAATTTGATACACTTCTTTCATGGGAATTCCTTGTCAATCCAGTGATTAAGACTCCATGCTTTTACTGCCAAGGGCCTTGGTTTGATCCCTGGTCAGGAAACTAAAATCCCACTAGTCCCATGGTGTTTAAAAAACAAAACAAAACAAAACACCTTTTTCACAATTAAAGGGATTTAGTTGTCAAAGGATGGAATAATATAATCAACACATTCACAGATAAAGAGATAACTAGCTAGCTACATAGACAGACAGACAGACATATAGATATGAAATCTTTTCAGGTCTTTCTTAACAGCCAGCATTGTTAGGAGTCTCCCTAACAGCCATTCCTGTCTCTCTTTCTTTTTAAAAAAATAATATTTATTTATTTATTGGCTGTATTGGGTCTTCACCGCTGCTCGGGCTTTTCTCTAGTTGCGGTGAGCAGAGGCTACTCCTCATGGCAGTGCAGGGGCTTGTCACTGCAGGGGCTTCTCTTGCTGCGGAGCACAGGCTCTAAGTCTTGCTGCGGAGCACAGGCTCTAAGTACACGCGCTTCAGTAGTTGTGGCTCATGGGCTCTAGAGCACAGGCTCAATAATTGCGGTGCACAGGCTTAGGTGCTCAGAGGCATGTAGAATCTTTCCAGATTAGGGATTGAACCCATGTCTCCTGCATTGGCAGGTGGATCTTTACCACTGAACCAACAGGGAAGCCGTCTCTTCCTTCTTGATACCAAATCCTACTTTTTAGAAGGAAAGCTAAAAATGCTAAAGTGAAAGTGAAGTCGATCAGTCGTGTCTGACTCTCAGTGACCCCATGGACTACAGCTCACCAGGCTTCTCCATCCATGGGATTTTCCAGGCAAGAGTACTGGAATGGGGTGCCATCGCCTTCTCCAAATAAACACTGAGCACTCTTTAAATATTATTTGTTGTTTAGTTGTTAAGTCATGTCTGACTCTTTGTGACTCCATGGACTGCAGCCCTCCAGGTTCCTCTGTCCATGGGATTTCCCAGACAAGAATACTGGAGTGGGTTGTCATTTCCTTCTTCAGGGAATTTTCCCGACCCAGGTATCAAAGCTGGGTCTCCTGTATTACAGGCAGATTCTGTACTGCTGAGCCACCTGGACAAAACTCTTTAAATGTTAGCTTGTTGCTGTTATTATGGTTCTTATCTACCCATTTATAGAATTATAGTCTGTATGATTATTTTAGTCCCTGTTTAATGCTGAAGATCTGCCTGATCCTATTTGTCTACTATTTTCTGATCTATTCTATACTTTATGTAAATTCTTCCTTTCTAATTTATAGTATATTTGGAAAACTCAGCAGTGGCCACAGGACTAGGAAAGGTCAGTTTTCATTCCAATCCCAAAGAAAGGAAATGCCAAAGAATGCTCAAACCACCGCACAATTGCACTCATCTCACACACTAGTAAAGTAAAGCTCAAAATTCTCCAAGCCAGGCTTCAGCAATACGTGAACCGTGAACTTCCAGGTGTTCAAGCTGGTTTTAGAAAAGGCAGAGGAACCAAGAATCAAATTGCCAATACTGGAGTGGGTTGCCATTTCCTTCTCCTGGGGAATCTTCCCAACCCAGGGATTGAACCCTGGTCTCCTGCACTGCAGGCAGGTTCTTTACCATCTTAGCCACCAGGGAACCTAGATAAAAGTGCTAAATACTTTCCTAATACCACTTGCAGCCAGGCGCAGGCCTGAGACTTTGCTCTGTCCAGTGGGACCTGTAAGGAAATCTGCTGGAGTCTTTTAAGAATATTCTCTCTGAGAAGGGAGCATCATGTGATGAAAAAGCCTCACATGCCTTCTGCTTTGAATTGATCCTGTGAGGATGTCAAGGACTTGTAGGAAAGCAGAAGAGATAGAAAGTTTGCAAAGTCCCAGAGAAACTGACTCCAGAACCCTAACATAATGGAGCCACTGAACCAGCTGTGGAACTACTACCTGCCCCAGTCTTTTTGGAAAGTAAGCAGAATCGGCCCCTTCATTAAGCTACTTTTAATCAGATATTCTATCTCTTGCAGCCTATGGCATCCTAACTGGATCACCCATTCTAACTGATCTATCCAAAATAAATCATGTCATAAGAACGGTTTAACAATGTTTTAAAGTAGAGATCTTTACGGCCCCATTCTCAGATCTTCAGCAAATAACAATAGACATATGTAATAAAAGGCAACTAAAAAACATAACCACTGGAAACTTAAAAAACCACATAAACAGAATGCCATTAGATATTTTCTCATAGAGGAAATAAAACATGAAATTACAAACTATCCAGAAAACAATGAAAATAACACTTTTTAACAAAACCTATGGAACAACACAATGTGTTTAGGTGAGTGCTAAGTCACTTCAGTCGTGTCCAACTCTGCAACCCTATGACTCTGCTAACCTATAGACTGTAGCCTGCCAGGTTTCTTTGTCCTTAGGGATTCTCCAGGCAAGAATACTGGAGTGGGTTGCCATACCCTCCTCCAGGGGATCTTCCTGATCCAGGGATCAAACCCGCATCTCTTATGTCTCCTGCATTGGCAGGCAGGTTCTTTACCACTGCTGCTGCTGCTGCTAAATCACTTCAGTCGTGTCCAACTCTGTGCGACCCCATAGATGGCCTCCTACCAGGCTCCTCTGTCCCTGGGATTCTCCAGGCAAGAACACTGGAGTGGGTTGACATTTCCTTCTCCAATGCATGAAGGTGAAAAGTGAAAGGAAGTCACAAAAGTGAAGTCGCTCAGTCATGTCCAACTCTTAGCGACCCCATGGACTGCAGCCTACCAGGCTCCTCCGTCCATGGGATTTTCCAGGCAAGAATTTTGGAGTGGGGTGCCATTGCCTTCTCCAATGCATGAAGGTGAAAAGTGAAGTCACTCAGTCGCTCAGTCGTGTCTTTATCACTAGCGCCACAGAAATGCCTGTGTGCGTGCTTAGTCACTTCAGTCGTATCCAACTCTCTGTCTTCCCGTGGACCATGGCCCACCAGGCCCCTCCGTCCATGAGATTCTCCAGGCAAGCACATTGCGGTGAGTTGCCATTTCCTTCTCCAGTGATAATGTAGGAAGTGAGTGAAGTGAGTGAAATGAAGTCACTCAGTTGTGTCCAACTCTTTGCGACCCCATGGACTGTAGCCTAACAACTCCTCCATCCATGGGATTTTCCAGGCAAGAGTACTGGAGTGGGTTACAGAAATGCCTAATCACCATCATTAACCTAAAAAGACTAAAACTAAAGGCAACTACCACTCATGCTGAAGACTCAGAGGCCAAAAATCAACAGCACACATCAATATGCTTAGTGAAAAAAGAAAACCATTTCAAATAAAATCAGAAATCAGACAGGAATGCTTGCTATGGCTATTATTATTTAACATTGTCATGAGAATGTCTGGCAAATGAAATAAACACTGGAAAAAAAGATACACTATTTTGGCTAATTATAGAATTGTATACTTAGGAAATCCAATAGACTAGTTTATGAAAAAAAAAAACAGCGAACAGTCATATCTTGTATAACTAACAAGAATATTTGATAAGGTAACTCTAAGATACAAAATAAATTTACAAACATCATTAGGCTTTTCTTATTCTGGCATAAACACCCAGAAACAAAAATGGGAGAAATATTCCATGTACAATAATGAAAAAAGCAATACAATATTATTATAGACTGAATGTATCCTCCCCAATTCACAGGTTAATAACTTCAGTTCCAATGTGACAGTTTCTGGATGTGGGCCTTTGAGAGGTAATTAGGTCGTGAGGGTAGAACCCAAATAAATTAGATTAGTGTCCTGATAAGAACAGGCCAGAGAGTTAGCTAGCTTTCTTTGTGCCAGTGGAAGGAAACAGTGAAAAAATCAACTGTCTGCAACCCAGAAGAGGGCTCTCACCAGAACCCGACCAAGCTTATACCCTGATCTTGCACTCCTAGGCTCCCTGACTCTGAGATCTCAGTTTCTGTTGTTTATAAACCACCCAGTCTAGATGCTTTGTTATAGCAGCCCAAACTGACAAAGAAGAGGAATAAACTCTGTAAGGAAAGCATAAAACTTATATGATGACAACCATAAAATCACACTGAAGGATACATTTTAAAATCTGAGCAAATGAAAAGATATCTATATTCTTTTTTATATATAATTAAATTTATTTTTAAAATTTATTTCTTTTTAATTGAAGGATAGTTGCTCTACAACATTGTGTTGGTTTCTGCCAAACATCAACATGAATCAGCCATAGGTAGATATCCATATTCTTAGATGGAAAGAGTTAATATCAATTCTCTTAATATCATTAAAAAATGTGCAATTAAAAAGCAAGTAAGATATGGGCTCCTAAAAGAGGAAAGAGACATTAGGTATTATAAAAGCTGAGGAAATTAGAATAAACTATTGGCTCTACTTAATACCAATGCATCAGTACTGGCTCATTAATTGTAATATATGTATTATACTAATGCAAAATGAAAATGGGGAAAATGTGAGGAGTACATAGAAACCCTCTGTACTATCTTCATAATTTTTCTGTAAATCTAAAACTGTTTTAAATAATAAAGTTTTATTTAAAAAATATTTAAGACAATTAAGTCTTTTTTATAAAAACCTAGTCTAATTAAATGGATAAAAGTATCTTATTAAAGTTTAGAGAGAAAAATAAATGCCCAAGAAAGAAAAAAAAGAATGAAAAAGAATAATGAAAGAAAATATACTATAAAGTCACTACAATTAAATCAATATAGAATATTAGTATAAGAATAGTACATCAAGCTTGGTGTATCTACTTGGTCACCTGATACAAAGAGCTGACTCACTGGAAAAGAACTTGATGCTGGGAAAGATTGAGGGCAGAGGGGAAATGGGGTGACAAAGGATGAGACGGTTGGATGGGATCATTGACTCAACGGACATGAGTTTGAGCAAACTCATGGAGAAAGTAACGGATAGGGAAGCCTGGAGTAGCGCAGTCCATGGGGTCACAAAGAGTCAGACACAACTGAGTGACTGAACAACAACCACAACAGCGAGATATATCAATCAGTGGACCAGAAGAGAACACCCAGAAAAAAATCCAGTTTATATGAGACTTTAACAAATGACAAAAATGTATTTCAAGTCAATGGGGAAAGAGTGACTACTTAATAAATGGTGCCGGCACAACTGGCAAGCCATCTGGTAGAAAATAGTCTTCACTCTTATAAATAAAAAACAAATTCCAGATGGAATAGATGCCTAGTATAATAAATACAGCCATTAAAAAATTAAAAGGAAAGCTAGGAAACAACACTTACAATCTGTTTTCTAAACCAGAAAGAAAAGACAGCCATATTTGAGTTTCTAAAAATGAAACACAATTTATGTGACAAAAGCTTTTATAAACAAAACTAATAGGCAAACGATAGATTTGGGAAAATACTTGAAAAAGAGGTAACCGGTAATGAGTTAATAGTCATCACCAATATACAAAGCACTCTTAAAAACTGGCAAGAGACAAACAATCCAGTGGGAAATTTGGTAAAAGATGCGAAAATGGAATCTATGAGAACAAATCCACACTGCATGAAGATGCTCCAACTAACTAGCAATTAGAGAAGCACAAATTACAGTAAAATATATACATATATACATTCCTCTACACCCAATCAGATGAAAGAAAAATGAGAGAGCAACAACTGTCAACAAGATAAAGAGAAAAAAAATTGTTTACAGCTGTTGAAAAGCAGTTGGGCAAATATTTTTAAATTAAAAGTACATTGACACTTCAACCAACAAATCACACTCCTGAAACCGATCCCACAAAAACAAAGTCACAAATAATATGTTTAGTACAGCATTGTTCTTACTTCAGGAAAAAAAAAAGTAACAAAATGAGTTTGCACTGTAAGGTAATAGATAACAATACATTTATACTGTGGAATATTAAGCAGACATTAAAAAGAATGACATATCTTTGGTATATCAATGGTATATCTTTGACTTGGAGGGATTCTTCTGGATGCATTTTTAAATGATAAAGGCAAGATGCATAGAGGTAGATACACCATGATCCCATTTTTAAAAAGTAAACATTGAACAAAACCCCAAAACATATGTGCACCTGAATGTGTTTGTGTGTGTGTGTGTGTGTGTGTGTGCATGCACGTGTGTTGTGTGAATGTGAATTTGTAGACGAACATGGAAGGAAACACACTTGCTAACAGAGATGATTGACAGTGTGGTGAGGAAGAAGAGTTTCTGAGGCTGAAAAGGAAAAATGGGCAGAATATATGTTATGATTACATTGATATTAAGGAAGGTAATGAAAAACTTGCTACAACATGGATTAGGATATATCATGATCGGCATGACTGTCCATCCTCCACATGGTCCCCATTCTCAAATTATTTCACAGTCATCTAGCACTTCTCATTCAGTGAACTAAAATATTAGTTCTGCATGTCAGTGTTTGTAAAGAATCTGTCTGCTAATGACGTGGGTTCGATCCGTGGATTGGGAAGATCCCATGAAGAAGAAAATGGCAACCCACTCCAGTATTCCTGCCTGGGAACTCTCATGGACAGAGGAGGCTGGCAGGCTACAGTCCAAATGGTCACAAAGAGTTGGACACAACTTAGCGAATAAACAACAATAACATCATGTAAGTATCATAGTCTTCTCATTTGTGCATTTTGTGACTACTGAAAAATATAATTTTCCATTAAATATTATCCCACATGTTATCAAATTGAACTTTGGACCCCACTCTTCAAGTTGATGTATAGTTTAAGCACAAATGCAAATATGTACTTATATATAAAGAAACTGGAAAAATAAGGAGTTGGTAGTTATATATTTCCTGATTGTTGAACGTCCATAAAGTAAAAAAAAAAAAGTAGTAACAGAAAAATATGCATAAAGCTTCCTATTTCAGTAAAAACAAGCAGAATCCTAATTATAAATGTACAATTAAATATTTTAAGTGAAAAAGAAAGCCTCAGAAAGGATTCACAAAGTCACTGGCCCAGGTTACATAAAAAGTAGGGAAGTAGAGGGGAGGGGGCGGCGATTACTAGCTTTGCTTTTATAGCTCTCTGCTTTTTATTACTTCATTTACTACAACCAGCAAAAAAGTATTGCTTTTGAAATCTGAAAATATGACATAAAGAAAACAAAAATAAATTGCAAACAACAAAATAAAATAAATTGGGTATTAATGAGTACCTATCTCATTTGATCTACTGTGTAGATTAAATGAGATAATCCATGTAAAGTATTTAGCATATTACCTAATATGTTGCAAATGCTCAATAAATAGGAGCTATACTACAAAGAGCAGTGGAACTCAGGAAACTGAAAAGACAAGGTCTCTGAAAATGACACTGTGTACACAAGACACTTTTCCTCTATGACTGAATCTGATGTCCTTTGCATTGCAAGGACTCTTACTATAGTAACTGTACAGCTCATCAAACATAACTTTAATTGACAGTACAAATAAACTTACAATTAGACAAATAAGATAATTAAACAATACAAAGGCAATGCCAATCTTTTTGCCTTGCAGGTTCTTTAAGAACTTCAAGAACCATTCTGAAGCACTGTGCTCCTGCTCCTGTCACAACCACTTAAGATGAGAAATGCTTGGCCCTTATATGATGGGAGACTGACCGAACACAGCTCATACAGATTAGAGAATGACACTAAAGTCCTTTCTGAGGGTCTGCCCAAGTGGGAAATTCATTCCTGAAAGCAGAAATTCCACTCTCAACTTTAAGAACTGCTTTGCTGGTCTGCATCAAAACATGTTAGTTTAGTGATAGTCTACAAATGAAAATTGGTCTATCAATTTATTCTTATTGTCCAACCAAACACTGAAATAAGTTCATAAATCACATGAGTGTGTTACTAGTCTTGTTACTTACATGGAATTGACTTTCTCTTCAGGGCCTTGCACTTGGCCTGTGACAGTGCCTTTGCTGGTATTCTTCACCCAGCCAACCACTCCGATTTTCCTAGCCTCATCTTCAGTGTACTGGTTTCAGGAGAAAACGAGAGAGACAAAGTCCAGCGTCACACTTGATCCTAACTTTCAAAGAAGTATGGTCACAAAAAAGCTGATTATTTTTTTTCTAAAATATAGTCTATGCCAAAATCTGTGTAGCTAACCTCTGGTAATATCTACATTTACAAGAACCTTCATTTAAATGGTTTGTTTTCTTTTGCTAAATTCCATATTCAGTAAAGACAAGCACATTGTGAGAAAATAAACTGATGGTGGGAATTATTTCAGAAAACAATATCCATGATTCTTTTGGAATCCATACAACTCAGTTGCATTGCCCTCATAATCTCCTAATGCTAAGCTACACTGTCAATCTAGGTTCCAAAGGATGATCACTCCAAGATACTCAATCACTGAGGAAAAATATCTAGTTACGATCAATACAAAGTACTGAAGGAGAAGATTCCAATGTTTTCTCTTGACTCTGTACTTGCCACAAATATTATAATTGTCTACGAGTAAATTTATTTCTCCAATCATTCTTTTTTAAAATTCTTTTCCCAATTCCAAATTTAGTTACGCTACTGGCACATGAAAACCCAGAAACATTTTCATTTTGAATTACTTTAACTACATCACAACAAAATTCTGTGGAACCAGTCTACTAGCACTTTTTAGAAACATGCTTTTCTCCTGTTTGGAGGCCAGGGTGACCAAGAGCTGTGCACTCTGTATGCCCAACTAAATGAAGCAATACAAACCAAGATGATTACAGCTAGGACTGCTTAAAGGCTGGTTCTGAAAATAAGTCTTCCCAGAGAATAATGAAAAAGGAAACAATCTGAATTTTAGGGGAGAGTCTATCTCAAATACGAGACTCGACTTATGACAACCTGTTCAAACTCTCAGAGGTTAGGAATTGGGACTTAGCTAGTGACTCCCAGCTTAAGCAGTAAGTGAGAATACATGCCACCTTTAACTTTTAGGAAAGGAGTACCAGATTTTAAAAATAGATATTCTTAAAGTATTTTAAAACAAGTAGATATTTTAAAATAAATATTTAAAAGGCAACAAGAGGTTTTAACTTTAAAAACCTAGGGGCTTCCCTGGTGGCTCAGATAGTAAAGAGTCTCCAGCGGGAGACTCAGGTTCTACCCCTGGGTCAGGAAGATCCCCTGAAGAAGGGGATGGCTACCCACTCCAGTATTCTTGCCTGGAGAATTCCACAGACAAAGGAGCCTGGTGGGCTCAAAGTGTGGGGTCACAAAGAGTCGGACACAACTGAGCAACTACCACTTTCTTTCACCTCAGAGTCACTTCCTTATTCCACATGGGCATTTCTCATTCTGCATTTCAGGATGTGTATCCTTGCTTGGAGAGATTCTTCCATCCAGGACAAGTGGAAGATCCCACACTTTGTATTAAACATGTGTGTGTGTTTGCTCAGTCACTTCAGCATTAAGCATATATAACCAAAATGTTTAACTTGATCACCCCCAGAGAGGTACTTTTGAAATTCACAGAAATATTAATGAAAAACTAGGAAGGCTGTAATGGACTGCTAGTCTGTAACTAGTCTATTTTTTAATAGACTGCTTTTAAAAGACAGTCTTCATAAAAATCTCAGCCAGTAATTTGAAAGAAATACAAATATTTCTTCATTTGCTGTCAAGGACAAGATTAGAACTAAGTATATAGATAACTGCTCTGTCTCTGTAACTAGAAATAACAGTGGAGGGAAGGCAGAGATGATGGAAGATAATAAGCAGATTGTACTGACTTACCATCCTGAAGCAAACACCTGTATGAAAGAAAGATGAAAAGAAATGTTAGTTTGTCTACCTTTAAAAAACTTATATATTTCCTGACTTAGCTGTTTAGTTTATTAAAAGAAAGTAAATAAAATAAACAAAACTTTTAATATCTGAATGCCTTCAGAAGGTGCTTTTTTAAAAAATTCTTTCCTTTTAAAACAAGAGAAAAGGAAGACTATTTTGGAGAAAAAGAACAATGTTCTGAAACTAAAGTACAATGAATTGCCAAACTGCATATCATTCTATTAAAATGCTAAATAAAACAAAATAATTACTACAAGAAGAGTTGAGTATGCTGGCATAAAATTTACCCACCCTCAGCTTTTAGAATGATTTCTTTAAATGCAAGGACTAAATTCAAGTTTAAATGTAATAAAACATTTCTATTTTAATTCCACATTCTGGAAAAGACAAAACTACAGAGACAGGACACTGATCTGTGATTGCCAAGGGCCGGAAGTGAGGAGAAGAAGGGTGCCAGAAAGGAGCACGAGGGAACTTTTGGGGGTGACTGGACTGTTTTATGTCTCAGCTGTGCTGATGGTGCTTACATGACTTATGAATCTATGATAATTCATTCAACTGTATACTAAAAAGGGTAAATCTTACTGAATGTAAATTATACCTCAATTATTAAACATTAGGAAAAATATTGGCAAATCACAGGGGATAGATCAAATCCATTTCAGAGAGGTCAATTGCTTTTCCAAACAGCATTTGAGCCTAGTTAAAATAATACAGAAGATGAGAGCAGTGGCTTAGATAATTTTATATAGTTTTGTAAGCAGACTTATAACAAGGAGTATTATTTGTTTCCTGAGGGGAGTGTACTGTGGTACCAGATGAATATGGAAAAAAAGAGTAGTGGAGCAATAAAGACTGGGTAGTATCACAAATGAAATGTGTATGGGGCTATAAAAAAGATTTTAAAAGAAACCTATAAAATGTGGAAGAATGATGAGTGAGGAATACTGATTTGAAAGAGAATCAGAAAGACAATCTATTTTATAGATGGAGGGAAAGACACAAGTTAATAGATATATTTAAAAGGAATGAGTGAAAAACTCAAGAGAAACTTCTGATCAACCAGACCATGTAAAGAGAGAAACAAAACAGGCAGAACTGTGGAGAAGCACGCAGTCATTGTATCCTGAGAGGGGATCCCGGAAGATGCTGACTGAGCAGAGTTAAAAGTTTGGGTCCAGGCATATTGTGCATATCCCTTCTGAGTTTCTCAACAGTGAACAGTCCCAAATAATGTTAGCACTAAGAAAAGAAAGCACATGCAAGAAACGTAGGCAGAAACTGGAAACACAGTCCAGCTCTTTCCTACTCTAACAGTGGTCCGGGAACCAGAGGCAATAGCATCACCTGAGAGGATTTTTAGAAAAGTCACTTTCTCAGGCTCCTAAAGAAACAGAAACTCTGCAGGTTGCATCCAGGAATCCAGTTTTAACATGCTCTCCAGGTAATTCCTCTGTCCACTACAGTTTAGAGGTTAGCTCCACCTTAAAGGAAGGTCTGGGAAAGGCTTGAAAAGGATTTATATTGCAGGTAAGGAATTGTATCACAAAGGGGAAAACTTCAACCTTGCAGAGTACTGCTGATCTGATGAGTCCCTCAATAACGTTGTTCAAATTCATGTTGGTAATAAATCATATACCTGCATATCAATACTGCTTCAGCTACTTCACAATTCAGCAACATTACATGAAAGAAACTACAAAGAAAAGGCAAGAAATCCCTGTGCTGTACTCTAACTGGACTTGGTGTTGGAGCAGAGCAGGCATAATCTGTCACTCAGGTTGCTCACTCCACCCTTAACTTCTTACTGCCAGAAACGCAGGAGCTGCCAGAAAGGGAGTAACAGCAAGCTGCCCATTTCCAAGCCCCACCCCACCCCACCCTGACTCCTGGTGAAGAGTGGCATCCTTTCAACATTTATTAATCCCCAGCAGCCTTTCCACCAGCTATCTGTAAGCAGATGACAAAAAGGCCACTTTCTTAAGGTGACAGGGTTTGAGGAATTTTTCTAAGAGGTATCCAACACAGTGCAAGGTGAAGGAAATTACCTACTCTTGTCTGTTACTGAAATAGTCTTTTCACACAAATAATGTAAGATTCAGCAACTCATAACAAGCACAATATTAGACATTGTAATTATCCACTTAACAAATATTCATTAATTGTCTAATTCTAAATGCAGAGAATAAGATGAGTAAAAAAGACAGTCCCTGGCATCTGGGAGCTTACTAGTGGGGAAGACAGACAAAATGGCAATTAAAATGTAGACCACAACAGATCCAAACTTTCAGTTATAAAATCATTAAGTTCTACAGATATAATATACAACATGATAAATATAATTAACATATGAAAGTCATTAAGAGAGTAAATCCTTAGAGTTCGCATCACAAGGAAAAAAATCTTTTTCATTTAATTTTGCACCTATATGAGATGACGGATATTCACGACTAAACTTACTATGATAATTTCATGATGTACATGTCACATCATTATGATGCATACCTTAAACTTATACAGTTGTTGTTGTTTAGTCTCTAAGTCGTGTCCAACTCTTTGCACCTCCATGGACTGCAGCATGCCAGGCTATTCTGTCCATGGGATTTCCCAGGTAAGAATAGTGGAGTGGGTTGCCATTTCCTTCTCCAGGGGATCTTCCTGACCCAGGGATCAAACCTCTGTCCCCTGCACTGGCAGGCGGATTCTTTACCACTGAGCCACCTGGGAAGCCCCCCCAAAACGTATACAGTACTATCAACTATATTTCAATAAAAATGGGGGGAAATTTTTAATAAACAGAACAATTATGAGTTGTAAAATGCATAAATCAGGATGCAAGTGGGAGTTCATAGGACAAACAAATGACAGTCCTTGGGTGATTTTTAGGGAAGGCTTATTGAAAATATGTTTAGAGTTGAGACTTGGATGATGAGTAAAATTTAGTATGATGAGACTGGAATAACATTACAAATGGAAGAACATGTGCCAAGTCCCAAAATCAAGAACATGGGTTATTCGGATACCATACATGGTCAAATATTCAAAACCATGGCATTGCACTCATTTTACCAATTATTTCTAGCCTCAAAGTTCGTTTATGGCTTGCTAAAAAAAATAGTTCTGTTTCGACTATTTCTAGAAAAACGGATAATAATGTCTTTACAGCCTCGTCCTCGTTATCCTAATCTCAGCTGACCCACAGTAATGGCCCCCTTCACTAATCTCTTTACGTCTAGCTCTGCCCTCCTACAGTCTAGTCTCCATAAAGCAGCCACAGTGGTTTTCTTTCCTTAAGTGAAATCACTGCTTCCACACCTTAAAACTCTCTGGTGGCTTCTCATTACACTCAAATATAGTCTGGTTACCACAGCCTCCAGGTCCCTTTCTAATCTCCATCTCATCTCTTAGGACTCTCCTTTGCTCATTCCATTCCAGCCTAATTTTTCTTCTTTGTGCCTCTCAAAATGCCAAGTGTATTCCTGCCTCAGAGCCTTTGCATTCACTATTGCCTCTGCCTGAAATGGTCTTCCCTCTGCTCTCCTCATAATTGGCTCCTTCTCATCGGTCACGTCTCTGCACCAATGTCCTCTCCACAGAGAAATATTCCCTAACCAATTTCTCTGAAACAGCAGTGCACCCCTGTATGTTTCTGGGATATGCATAACACCAATAACCATATGATATGATTATGGATTTGTTTACTTTTTAAAATTTCCTATCTATACTGTCAGTTATATTTGGGTCAAATTTTCTCTGTCTCATTCACCACTGGGTCCTCAATATCTAGACCAGACCTTTGCACGTAGTTGTTGAATAAATGAAAACAACATAGTTGCTGAATGACAGAACAACCAGCTGATAAATATTTAAGTGAAATGTTTCATTGTCCTGTAACAGTTTATTATTAACACTGCAAATATACATGCAACTATATTGATTAGAATTTAAATTTCATTTCAAAGTGATGAAATTACTGCACTCGATGCTGGAAAAAAATTATAAGAATTCTGTGTTGATTCTAGTATAACTTTACTACTTTATCTAAAGGATAATATAGAGTGCTTGGTGTATGTGTCTGTGTATTTATATAGTATATACTATAAAGGGTAGCAAAAAGTCACTAATTAATACTTAAGTTGAAAATCAAGAAATAGTAATATGAGTATGTTGCTTATAAATAACGGCTTACTGACCATAAAAATTGAAAAAAGAAATGGCTTAATTAGTTGTCTTATAGAACTTAAGAGGCCTTGGGACTAGGAGACTAGAGTAGGATATGGTGACTGTATTTGTAACCATGAATGGCAAGGGCACACACACATTTATTTAAAAAATCTTAATACAATAGAACTAAAGGACTATCCTTTACATTTAAGACAATTGTAGGCTGAGTTCATACTGCTTGACAAATTGGGTAGATAATACAAGTGTTACCCATTGCTTTAAGCAGTGATTCAACTGAAAAAACATAAGACTGAGATAAATCATATATGAAAGATTCAATATGTACTTAACAGAAATTCAGGTTGTCTTGGTTATAAATGAAATGTTTTGAGACTGAGACCATGGAGATCAAAGGTTTTCTGAAATATGTCCTTTTGCATCAAGACTTGAAAAATAATATCAAATGTAATTACTATGCTGTTAAATGTAATTACTATGCTGTTAAATGTAATTAATATATGAATATCTGTGGCAGACACTGTTAGCTGCCTACACAATATCCACTTTCCCCTTGTTTTCTAACAGAATTTTTATGTTACTTTGGGGCAGCAACATGCTCTTCTGCATTTCCCAATCTTCCTTCTAAGAGGGGGGGCCCATGAGATATAAGCTGAGACATCGGCTGAAGCTTTCAAGAAAGCTCACTGACAAGGGCTGACTCAGCCAGGGGTCCATCTTTGTATCCTCTCCTCCTGACTATATGGTGAGCGTAATGACTGGAGCTACAACAGCCATCTTGAAACCACGAGGGAAAGCCCAAGGAAATCGTAGAGACCTTGGCCGTGACATCCCTGAGGGATGGGGCAGGTGAGGAGTAGGGCATGAAAGGAACTGTGGGGCAGGAATTCTTTGGTGGGGGGTGATGGAAATGTTATAAATTACATAGTAATGATAGCGGCAAGTGCTTCCCAGATGACTCAGTGGTGATGAATCTGCCTCCAAAGCAGGAGATGCAAGAGATGTGGTTCAATCCCTGCGTTGGGAGGATCCCTTGGAGGAGGGCATGGCAACCCACTCCAGTATTCTTGCCAGGAAAACTCTATGGACAGAGGAGCCTGGCAGGCTACAGACCATGGAGTTGCCAAGAGTCAGACATGATTGACCTACTGAGCATGCACGTGTGCTGTAGATTTTACAGCTTATTTCTGGAGGAGAAAGTTTCTTTGCCCTTGTAATAGTTCCTTTAATGAGGAGAAATATCCATTCATGTGTCACTCCTGGCCACTCTCTACCTGTTCCTGACTCCTCGTTGGGGACATGCAGTCCAGTGGATAGGTTTGGAAGGAGAAGCATACATAGGCCAGGTGCTTCCTCCTTTTCTTTCTGGGAACTAGATATTCAAAGGAATCACCCCTTCTGCTCTGCCCATAGAGGAAGCCCTGCTGGTGTCTGGGGTGTTGTGTTCAATTCTGCAGTATAGATCATTATAACGTTCACTTGCCTGAAGACTGACACCACATCCCCAAAACTCTGCCTTACTCATTGTCTTGTGTGCGTGTGTGCGCGCGCGTGCATGCTAAGTCGTTTCAGTAGCGTCTGACTCTATGCAACCCTATGGGCTGTAGCCCGTGAGGCTCCTCTGTCCATGAGACTCTCTGGGCAAGAATACTCGAGTGGACTTGTCAATAATTCACATAATGAAGAGTGGTGGTGTTTACCGGGTCCCTCAACCACAACCCTTACTTTAAAGCCTTAGAAGGAATGTATATCAAGATGTGTCAAGACCTCCAGCCCATTAGCTTTCTGAAGCAGTGAACCACGTGGAAACTAACTGTTAAAGCTCTATAATACACTTGGAACTTTCCCAGAGTCTTTCTGAAAATCCTGGTCCCTAGTTTGAAGCATACTGTGTAACAGAGGGAGGTCCACATAGAAAAAAAGTGAATGTGGCCACAGTGGATCAGTATTGGCTGGAACTGAGCACTCTCAGGACTGGGCTTGTACTGGAGATGATGCTTCCCGAGCTTCCATGGCCTCTCTGCACTGCTTCCACCCTGCTTGCTAAAGAGAAGGGAAGCCGATGTGACACATGCAGGATTTTTACAGACACACTGCTCTAGAAACTGGGACAGACGTCAGGTGCTTTGGACATGAGTGACTCAAATACAATATGCCACTGAGTCCAGGCTCAATCAGCCGCAACGGGACCTTGCTTTGTGAAAAGATGTGTCAGGCAGGAACTCTGAGGTGAATATTTGCAAAGCAAATCATACTTTAAATCCACAAAAAAACATTAGTATTTTAAAAAACCATATGATGGACTTTAAACATCAGTGTCATTTCATGAAAAATCAAATTTTTGTATTAAATTGTACCCTCTTCATCTTGGGATTTGACTGCATGTGTCAATTTTGAATGCAGGAAGCCATCCAGTCATTACCTTACAAAGTAGCCCTTAATGATTTTAAACATCTTTAACTGTTAGGAATAAAATGGAATAAAATTCTGCCTCACCCCCATCTTTCACCATCCATCTGGGATCTGTCCCCTGGAGCTACACACCATGGCATGTTTCAAATAGTCTAAACAGCCATTATACTACTGTTTCTTCTCTAAGCCAACTATCCACAAGCACTTCAATTTAATTTGAGATACATGGGAGTCCATATCAGAAGCACAGCCCATAGGGAATATAAAAACAAGCTAGCTTGACCTTTAAAATGCCATCCTTATTGTCTCGGAAAAGAAAATGGCAACCCACTCCAGTATTCTTTCCTGGAAAATCCTGTGGACAGAGGAGCCTGGTGGGCTGCTGTCGATGGGGTTGCATGGAGTCGGACATGACTGCAGCGACTTAGCATGCTTGCATGCATTGGAGAAGGAAATAGCAACCCACTCAAGTATTCTTGCCTGGAGAATCCCAGGGATAGAGGAGCCTGGTGGGCTGCCATCTATGGGGTCACACAGAGTCGGACACAACTGAGGCAACTTAGCAGCAGTAGCAGCAGCCTTATTGTCGAGTTAGAGACACAGATATGTATAACAAATAAGTATAGTTGAAAAAAGAATGGATTTGGAGAAATAAAAACAAGAAATAGAACAGAATTACAAATGAAATGCTATAAGGAAAAAAATGAGAAAGATAATTAATCATATCTCTTGACTTTCATGTATTAAAACTTTCAACCTCTAAAAGCCAACTTTACCACCTACCTGTCTACATAGGAAAATCATGTACACCCAAATCATGTGGTTTCTAACCAAACTATTCAGAAATTCATCTCAATTTTCATTTTAAGAAATCTTAAAGAAAATTGTTATTTATCACTTTCCTGGTGGCTCAGAGGTTAAAGTGTCTACCTCCAATGCGGGAGACCCGGGTTTGATCCCTGGGTTGGGAAGATCCCCTGGAGAAGGAAATAGTAACCCACTCTAGTATTCTTGCCTGGAGAATCCCATGGATGGAGAAGCCTGGTAGGCTACAGTCCACAGGGTCGCAAAGAGTCGGACACGACTGAGTGACTTCACTATACACTACATTGTTGTAGTCCAGTAAGGTACTCCCATTCTAATCTGAGTCAACATCATCAAAATAAACTGTTGAATTTCTAATGTACAGGTAAACTAACATATTGCCACAATCCACTGCTACAAGTGTTGTTAGTATTCACCTGAGCATAGGTAAAGCATCTATACACCCTGCTTAATCAGTTCCTCTTTCAAAGTTACAGATTATATTATTCTCAATAGCTAATTATGTATAGGAACACAATAAACCATGCTGTAGATACGAACACTCTAAAAACACAGGTCAGTCCCCTCCCCCCTATCCCTCATCCTAAAGCCCCCAGTGCAGCAGAAGTTGCTGGGAAAAAACATGGAGCTTCTTGAGAATATGGAGATAAAGTAAAAGACAGAAAGGGAGGTGGAAAAAAAAGAGTAACTTAAGAGTGGACAAACACTGTCTCAGCCAGGTGATCAAGGTGTTAACATCAACAGTGGTAAGTCATGTTGATAGTGTGTACATTTGATACAGTGTGAAGAGAAAAGCATTTACCTCTGCGTCTTCCTCCTGATAACTCACAACCTTGGTCTTATAACAAAAATACTAGACAAATCCCAGTTTGGGAGCATTCTACAAGGTACCTAGCCTCAAGCCACTCCTCTAAACCACCAAGGTCATGGAAAACAAGGCAAGTCTGAGAAACTATCACAGCAGAAAGAAACCTAAGAGGACAAAATGACTAAATGCAATGTAATAACCCAGATGAATCCTGAACCCAAGAGGACTTTAGAAAACAGACTTTAGTTAAAAATAATATATCAGTGTTGGCTCACCAGTTCTGACAAAGGTACCGTACAGTGGAAGAAGTTTATCATAGGGGAAACTGGATGTGGAGTATACAAGAATTCTCTGTATCTTTCAAGGCAGTGGCACCCCACTCCACTATCTTTGCCTGGAAAATCCCATGGATGGAGGCACCTGGTAGGCTCCAGTCCATGGGGTTGCTAAGAGTCGAACACAACTGAGCGACTTCACTTTCACTTTTCACTTTCATGCATTGGAGAAGGTAATGGCAACCCACTCCAGTGTTCTTGCCTGGAGAATCCCAGGGATGGGGGAGCCTGGTGGGCTGCCGTCCATGGGGTTGCACAGAGTCAGACATGACTGAAGCGACTTAGCAGTTCTAACTTTTCTATAATTCTAAAACTTCTATAAAACAAAAAATTATTTTTTTTAAAAAAAAAGGGAAGGGATGAGAGTGCAGCAATGGAGGGCAGCTGCAGCCTGATGGAAGAAATGTCCACATACTGAAGTATGGGGAAGTCATGCTGGCTCATCTAACAGTTGCCTTGACTTCTATGCTAACTAAAGCAGTCTATTTGTGGGTTATCATATGTGCTTTAACCATTAAATTAAAGAGCATATTACCAAGAAGTAAAGTATATTCATGTTAAAAATTAAGATTAAGGGACTTCCTTGTCCATCAAGTGGTTAAGACTCTGCACTCCCACTGCAAGGGGCATGGGTTACATACATGGTTGGGGAACTAAGATCCTGCATGCCACACAGTGTGGTCAAAAATAATAAAATAATAAATAAAATAATAAAGATTAAATCCCTCCCTTTCTGGAACACCAATGCTGGTGCTCCTTCTATGATAAGACTTTCTTCCCAGGTGCTAAGGTTAGTGACTCACTGTGTACATGCCAATCTATTTCTTTGAAATCTTGAAGGAATGAATCCCTAATTTGTTACATGCTCTTTACTTTGATAAGATATAAAACTGTGCTGGAAATCATGCTTCTCCAGAGCAGTTCCTCAGAATTATCTGAGGGACTGTCTTCCAGGCTATAGTCTGGCTTCCTTAGTCTGGCTGAAATAAAACTCTGTCCTATTCCTATTATAGATTGCTTTTTGATTATTTCTGTCAACAAGGCTAGAGCTCTATGTGTGGACTTTGCAGAAGGGTCTGAGAAGTAAACCCATTATTTGTAATATTATTTCCATAAATAATTTCCCTGAGTTTCAAACAACCAACTTATAAACTATTTCTTGAAATGCAATCTGTTTGCAAATTAGGGTATGTGTATTTGAGAACAAGGAAGAGTATATTTGATTCCTGGAACATTTTGACTATAGTTTTGTCACCAAGGATGATTTAAATTCAAACATTCTAAATATTACAGCATACGTCTTTGGCTAGAAAGTATTTTCTGTCATAAGCTCCATCAAGCTAAATCAACTCATTGATCAATTTTCTATCAGGACAGGACAGTCATTTTCCATTTTTTCCATATTAATTTTTATATAATTTAAGCAATTTTCATTAAGAATAGTTTCATTTAAATATTTACATGACAATTTATCAGTCTATATTTTGTCTATATGTCCTTATATCTTCCTCCACGGTAAATTTACTTTCATAACCATTATTTCTAACAAGTCAGTATTCACTAAGATTTTTATTATTCTGTACTTTTAAAAGATGTCTTTATTTTTTCATTTTATATTATTAAATTAATTCTTAAAGTTTTTATTATTTACTGTCAACAATTTCTACACTATTATTATGACTCAGATAAAAAGCTAATGGTTTGTAATTATTCTTAGGTAAGCCACTAGAAAATTGTCAGCAGTTCTGTGAGACACAGAGAGACACAGGCTGGTGACACTGCCAATGAGTAATAGAGAGAGTCAGAGACCACAGTTTTGAATGTGCTGACTGCTCACTGACCAGGTCAAATATCCTTGGAGCCAGAATGATCATAAAAACATCCTTAGGGTCATCTGGAATGATCTAGATGTCCAGGTCCAAATGTCCTACATCAGTTTATGTACATGCTCAGTGCGTAGGTTAGGAGGAAGGCAAAATAAATATGGATTGAGAGGAGGAGCAGTAGGATATAGTGACTAAGAGCATGGGCTCTGGTCGCGGGTCAAATCCCAGTGCCACCACTTAACTCACTGTAACCTGGAAAAGTTATTTCACTATGTCTTAATTTCTCCATTTGTTAAATGAGGAAGCTGGTTGGGGTCATAGGGTTGAGGATTAACTGAGTACAGAGATGGCACATCCTAAATCCTCAGCAAATGTCAGTGTATATTTGTGCAAATATGTGACTATGGGTTTGTCCCACATACTAGGCCTTGATAAGCCAACAGTATTCATGTACTCTCACAACGTAATGACTGAAAGTGACTGAAAAACAACTCTCTTCCATTTAATACACTGTAAACAACAGAAGTTATTGCCCTAAATCTGATTTTTAAACCTGACTATTTATGTATGGGGCTTCCCAGGTGGCGCTAGTGGTAAAGAACCCACCTGCCAATGTAGGTGATGTAAGAGACTCAGGTTCAATCCCCGGCTCAGGAAGATCCTCTGAGGAAGGGCATGGCAACCCACTCCAGTATTCTTGCCTGGAGAATCCAATGGACAGAGGAGCCTGGCAGCCAATGGTCCATAGGGTCACAGAGTCAGACACAAACGACCGAGCCCACATGCTCAGCGTGGGGCTCAGGACGCTCAGCACAGGGAACACTCTCAGTAAATGCCACACGCGTGCATGTGCACACACACACTCAACTGCTCCCATATCTGTCTGGTAAACAAAATACTTTGTCAGTGACCTTTGTCACCATTTTCATATTTTATGTCATATTTTATGTGCTTCAGTGACTCTTTGTGTCTGTTTTCAATGTAGATTACCATGTCCCTGGGTATACTAAAGACATGGTAAGGCATGAGGGGTACAAGGCATGAATAATTTTAAGTAATCAATTTCTTTATCTTCAACTCCAATATATATATTTTTTCCCCTAAAACTTACCTGTCTTGAGGAAACAACAGTAGTCTGTCTTTATTTTCTTGTCTTATGTTCCTTTCCAGTCACCCTTTGAAAAAGGGGCCTATTTCTTTACAAAAGACATACTTTCACCCATTCTTTAGCTTATTCATGTACCTTTCCCCAAGATGCAAAAACCTCTAAGTACCAAAATACAAAGATAATTTAACCTTCTAATCAAGGTTTCATAAAACACCCTCAGCTTTCTCCTGAAGATATGAATTTCCAAATAAATTTATCTTCTAAATAATATTTATCATACTTTTATATGTACTTATATTATTTTCATCAAATGTATTCTAATAAGAGTTACAATAGTAACTTAAGCCAGAATAAAATGAAAAGAATAGAGCTTTATGGTCAAAGGAAATTAATATATTATACACACTTATATATGTACATACTGCTACTGCTAAGTCACTTCAGTCGTGTCTGACTCTGTGCAACCCCATAGATGGCAGCTCAACAGGCTCCCCCATCCCTGAAATTCTCTAGGCAAGAACACTGGAGTGGGTTGCCATTTCCTTCTCCAATGCATGAAAGTGAAAAGTGAAAGTGAAGTCGCTCAGTCCTGTCCAACTCTTAGCAACCCCATGGACTGTAGCTTACCAGGCTCCTCCACCCATGGGATTTTCCAGGCAAGAGTATTGGAGTGGGCTGCCATTGCCTTCTCCATATATGTACATACATACTGCAGAAAAGTTCAGTGGGTCACCAATCAGAACCACTCAAGCATAACACTCAGGTAAAATTCTGTGGAAGAAATTGAATGGAAATCAAATTCAAACAGAAAAAAAAGTATATGCAAACTTGGGTGCGATCTCAAAAACGACAAAATGATCTCTGTTCTTTTCCAAGTCAAACCATTTAATATCACAGTAATCCAAGTCTATGGCCCAACCAGTAATGCTGAAGAAGCTGAAGTTGAACGGTTCTATGAAGACCTACAAGATCTTGTAGAACTAATACCCCCAAAAAGATGTCCTTTTCATTATAGGGGCCTGGAATACAAAAGTAGGAAGTCAAGAAATACCTAGAATAACAGGCAAATTTGGCCTTGGAGTACAAAATGAAGCAGGGCAAAGGCTAATAGAGTTTTGCCAACAGAACGCACTGGTCATAGCAACACCCTCTTCCAACAACACAAGAGGCGACTCTACACATGGACATCACCACATGGTCAATACCAAAACCAGATTGATTATTTGCAGCCAAAGATGAAGAAGCTCTATACACGCAGCAAAAACAAGAATAGGAGCTGACTGTGCCTCAGATCATGAACTCCTTATTGCCAAATTCAGACTTAAATTGAAGAAAGTAGGGAAAACCACTAGACCATTCAGATATGACCTAAATCAAAAATCCCTTATGATTATACAGTGGAAGTGACAAATAGATTCAAGGGATTAGATCTGAGAGAGTGCCTGAAGAACTATGGACAGAAGTTCCTGGCATTGTACAGGAGGCAGGGATCAAGACCATCCCCAAGAAAAAGAAATGCAAAAGGCAAAAATGGTTGTCTGAGGAGGCCCTACAAATAGCTGAGGAAAGAAGAGAAGCTAAAGGCAAAGAAGAAAAGGAAAGATATACCCATCTGAATGCCGAGTTCCAAAGAATAGTAAGGAGAGATAAGAAAGTCTTCCTCAGTGATCAATGCTATGAAATAGAGGAAACAACTGAATGGGCAAAGACTAGAGATCTCTTCAAGAAAATTAGAGATATCAAGGGAATATTTCATGCAAAGATGGGCTTGAAAAAGGACAGAAATGGCATGAACCTAACAGAAGCAGAAGACATTAAGAAGAGGTGGCAGGAATACACAGACTATACAAAAGAAGATTTTCATGACCCAGTTAACCACAATGGTGTGATCACTCACCTAGAGCCAGACATCCTGGAATGTGAAGTCAAGTGGGCCTTAGGAAGGAAGCATCACTATGAACAAAGTTAGTGGAGATGATGGAATTCCAGCTGAGCTATTTCAAATCCTGAAAGATGATGCTGTGAGAGTGCTGCACTCAATATACCAGCAAATTTGGAAAACTCAGCAGTGGCCACAGGACTGGAAAATGTCAGTTTTCATTCCAATCCCAAGGAAAGGCAATGCCAAAGAATGTTCCAACTACCACACAATTGCACTCATGCTAGCAAAGTAATGCTCAAAATTCTTCAAGCCAGGCTTCAACAGTATGTGAACCATAAACTTCCAGATGTTCAAGTTGGATTTAGAAAAGGCAGAGAAACAAGAGATCAAATCGCCAACATCCACTGGATCATCAAAAAAGCAGGAGAGTTCCAGAAAAACATCTACTTCTGCTTTACTGACTATGCCGAAGCCTTTGACTGTGTGGATTACAACAAAATGTGGAAAATTCTTAAAAGAGATGGGAATATCAGACCACCTTACTTATCTCCTGAATCTGTATGCAGGTCAAAAAGCAACAGTTAGAACTGGGCACAGTTAGAACTGGGAACAACAGACTGGTTCCAAATTGAGAAAGAAGTACGTCAAGGCTCTATATTGTCACTTTGCTTATTTAACTTACATGCAGAGTGTATCATGCAAAATGCCGGGCTGGATGAAGTACAAGCTGGAATCAAGATTGTTGGGAGTAATATCAATAACCTCAGATATGTAGATGACACCACCCTTATGGCAGAAAGCGGAGAAGAACTAAAGAGCCTCTTGATGAAAGTGAAAGATAAGAATGAAAAAGATGGCTTAAAACTCAACATTCAGAAAACGAAGATCATGGCATCCAGTCCCATTCAGTTCAGTTCAGTTCAGTCACTCAGTCATGTCTGACTCTTTGTGACCCCATGAATCGCAGCAGGCCAGGCCTCCCGTCCATCACCAACTCCCGGAGTTCACTCTGACTCACTTCCATCGAGTCAGTGATACCATCCAGCCATCTCATCCTCTGTCGTCCCCTTTTCCTCCTGCCCCCAATCCTTCCCAGCATCAGAGTCTTTTTCAATGAGTCAACTTTTCGCATGAGGTGGCCAAAGTATTGGAGTTCAGCTTTAGCATCATTCCTTCCAAAGAAATCCCAGGGCTGATCTCCTTCAGAAGGGATTGGTTGACTCTCCTTGCAGTCCAAGGGACTCTTAAGAGTCTTCTCCAACACCACAGTTCAAAAGCATCAATTCTTCGGTGCTCAGCCTTCTTCACAGTCCAACTCTCACATCCATACATGACCACTGGAAAAACCATAGCCTTCACTATTACTTCATTGCAAATGTAAAGAAACAGTGAGAGATTTTATTTTTTGAGGTTCCAGAATCACTGCAGATGGTGACTGCAGCCATGAAATTAAAAGACACTTGCTCTTTGGAAGAAAAGCTATGACCAACCTAGACAGCATATTAAAAAGCAGAGACATTACTTTGTCCACAAAGCTAGTCTAGTCAAAGCTATGGTTTTTCCAGTAGTCATGTATGGATGTGAGAGTTGGACTATAAAGAAAGCTGAACACCGAAGAATTGATGCTTTTGAACTGTGGTGTTGGAGAAGACTCTTGAGAGTCCCTTGCAAGGAGATCCAACCAGTCCATCCTAAAGGAAATCAGTTCTGAATATTCTTTGGAAGGACTGATGCTGAGGCTGAAACTCCAATACTTTGGCCATCTGATGCAAAGAACTGACTCATTGGAAAAGACCCTAATGCCAGGAAGGATTGAAGGCAGGAGGAGAAGGGGATGACAGAGGATGAGATGGATGGATGGCATGGACATGAGTTTGAGCATGCTCCAGGAGTCGGTGATAGACAGGAAAGCCTGGCAAGCTGCAGGCCATGGAGTCCCAACGAGTCCAACAGGGCTCAGTGACTGAACTGTACACTTTCTGTTTTGAACGAATGATGGCAAATTTAACTCGCCACCATATTTATATTCCACTGGATAAATTTCAGTGATTTTTAACATTTTAATTTAGAAATAATGGTAGTTCCAATAAGCCAGACATTACATCCTTTGCAATGGTTTAAATTTATGACGGAACAAAAAAAAGATAACAACATAATTCCTTTAGGAGCTACACTGGCAAAAGTATTACCATCCTACAAAACGAAGCCTCCAACACCATCTAGGAGTCTATTCTGAAACAATTCAACCACAGTAGTTTCAGTGGCAAGTAACAGGGATCACTAGTTCAAAGGCCCCCCTCTTTTCCTCCCCGACTTCAGTTTGCCTTCTTGATCCGGACCCCTCGCACTCCCTTAGATGGCCCACTCCCCGCGCCCGGCTGATCCTTCTCCTCCCTGCCTTTCTCCCTAGGAGTCTCCGCTCTGCTCCCCCGCCCACCCCAGCGCTCCTGCGCATGCTCCCTTGGTCTCCTTCCCGCCGCTGTTGCTGTGTCATGGCGGGGCGGAAGTCCCAGCCACCGTGCGGCAGGGGCTCCTAAAGATGGGCTGTGCCTGTCGCAGCTTTCTATTCTTCCTCCCCAACCCCTCTTTGATCTCCCGCTGTAGGGCGGCCCCCTACCCTGCACTCTCCCGAACACTTCGTAGTCCACGGATTTGAGTGGCCCGGCGGTAGACATGGCGGCGGCGAGCCCTCTGCCGAGGAGCCGGAGCGGGGTCCGGGGCGCGGTGACTGCGGCGGCCGCGAGAGGGAGGGGGCACATGGGACCGCTTGGCGCACCCCGCGTCTGACACCGGCCCGGGACGCGACGCGCCGGGGTCACGCGTTGGGAGGTGGCAAATGAGACGGCGGGGACTGGGAGCGAGGGCAGCCCGGGACACCTGGAAGGCGGAGGCCGCTGGGCCCGCGGCGGCCGAGGGCTCCTTTCCCCGCCCCTCCCTCCTGGGGGACCCGACTCGCTTCCCGGGAGGGATGCCCGCTCCGCGGCCCTGCGGCTTAATAGGCCGCGGCGCTCCTTCCTCTGTGTTTGAAACAAAAGCCGGAGGCTCGGCCCAGATGTTGGTAGTTTGGTACCTAAAATGATTGCTTCTGAAATGAAAGATCTGCTAACCCAGTATTTGAGATTGGTTAGTAAGTCTTTATTAAACGTTTAGGTAACTGCCACAGCTAGGAAGTGATTTTGAGCCGTTGTTACGGTGGCAACAGCATCTGCTTCTCTATTAAGTCAGAAAGGCTTTGGGCCTGAATCCATATTCTAAATGGATTCTGATATACTCTAGGACAAGAAACTTTAAAAATCTAAACGTGTTAAACAAAAAATCTTGTCTGCTGTTAACGGATATAGCTTTTTTTAAGGTCTTTGTTCAGTAACACCCCCAATTGCCTGGAAGGTTAAAGCAGTATATACTTATAGAAAATTTTATTTCCTGGTGAGACTGTTAGGTCTTAAAGCAACCCACCACTCCAAAGAATGTGGATGCAGCTATTGATAATCTGCTGCCTTCTAGAATTACAAATCCTTTTACTTTTGAGAATTTGCCTTTTCAACATACTTATTGGTTTCAATACTTTGAATCTGGCCACAGAGTTAAAACTATCTTCTGCAATCTGGTTCAACAATTATGTACTAATTCTATTAGTAGCAAAAATGATCTAAAACTTGGTTAGAATGTGGTTAAACGATTTTAAAGTTAAATATATTCTGGAGGTGCTGATCCAGGTAATTTTATGTAATGAAGATCATGGTTTATTGCAGAGTCCTCATAACTTATTCTTCCTCTCATCTCCCTTTCAGTTCATCCCATGTAGATCCTAGAATCAGTGTAGGTCTCATGTCATTCTTTTCAGTGACACATCTTCAACGTCTCTACAGTGCATTTCAAATAAAACCATCTGATTCAGTGGACATGGATTTGAGTGAACCCAGGAGAGAGTGAAGGACAGAGGAGCCTGGTATTCTACAGTTCATGGGTTCACAAAAAAGTTAGTGAGGACTTGGCGAGTGACCGACTTCAGCATCCACTAATCTCTTATTACCTGCTTCTACCCATCTGTAGGTTTTATTGCTGTTTAGTCGCTAAGTCATGTCGGACTCTTTTGCAAACACATGGACTGTAGCCCGCCAGTCTCCTCAGTCAGTGGGATTTCCCAGGCAAGAATACTGGAGTCGGTGGCCATTTCCTTCTCCAGGGCAATCTTTCCGACTCGGATGGAACCTGCCTCTACTGCCTTGCAGGCTGATTCTTTAATCTTGCAGGTTATAGGTAGCCTATTTTAAAGACACTAGGATTATTCTGCTCTCTGAACACACCCTGACTTTTGAAAAAAAAAAAAAAAAAAACTTTGCTCTTGGATCTATTTTATCTGGAATACCTACTCTAGTTCCCAAATCTTCCCCTAGCCTGTTCAGTAACCTATGCAAGTACTTAGCAGATTTCATCCTAGTTATTTGCTATCTTGACCACTAGTACTTTGAATTCTAAGAAGTAAGATCTCAAATTGGGTCCTATTCCTATCACTGATCTTGTCACTGACTGGAAAGGTGGACATTTTCCTTTTCTTAATCTTTTACTTTTCTCCATGTTTACCCCAAAGTACCCTTCCCTGCCAACTATTTTGTAGCTGTATTGTAATTTTAGAAATGCAATGGCAACAACTGACATTTGCTTAGCTAAAAAATTGACTGTGTCTGCCAACAGCGGAACGTTAGTAAACAAAAATTATGTACCATTTCAGCATTGCCAATGCTGAAAGGATTGCCAATGATGTGTGATTCTAAGAATAAAAATTTTAAGTATATGTTGCTAATGCTTAAGCTAACTTTAAACAATAAAACATTTGTGCATAATTAGAGAAAATTTTCGGAGAAGGCAATGGCACCCCACTCCAGTACTCTTGCCTGGAAAATCCAATGGACGGAGGAGCCTGGTAGGCTGCAGTCCATGGGGTCGCTAAGTCAGACATGACTGAGCAACTTCACTTTCACTTTTTACTTTCATGCATTGGAGAAGGAAATGGCAACCCACTCCAGTGTTCTTGCCTAGAGAATCCCAGGGATGGGGGAGCCTAGTGGGTGCTGTCTATGGGGTAGCACAAACTTGGACACGACTGAAGTGACTTAGCAGCAGCAGTTTTCGGAGAAGGCAATGGCACCCCACTCCAGTACTCTTGCCTGGAAAATCCAATGGACGGAGGAGCCTGGTAGGCTGCAGTCCATGGGGTCGCTAAGTCAGACATGACTGAGCAACTTCACTTTCACTTTTTACTTTCATGCATTGGAGAAGGAAATGGCAACCCACTCCAGTGTTCTTGCCTAGAGAATCCCAGGGATGGGGGAGCCTAGTGGGCTGCTGTCTATGGGGTAGCACAAACTTGGACACGACTGAAGTGACTTAGCAGCAGCAGCAGAGAAAAATTTTAAAATAGAAGGAAAAAATCCGTAACCCTAACACAACTTTTATCATTTTTGTATATTCTCTTATATTTGTGTTTTAAGTAGTTAAAATCATAGTGTAAATTCAACTTTTATTCTTCCTTTTTCCATATTATAGTTTTTCCAATGAATATTTTAATAATTTCATGATATTCTATTAAGCAGGCATAACCATCTACTAAGTGCCTGTTGTTACATAATCTGCCTCTAATTTTTCACTACCTAAAAAATACTGTGAATGAAATATTCCTTCACACAGCATTTTTCCCCATATTTAAAAATTATCTAGGGTAAAATTTAAAATACCAATTCAGAAGGTACAAGCATGTATTCTCCCTGATGCACATTACCAAATCATTTTTCAAAGGGCTGTACTAACTGAAATGTATCATTGCCAACACTGTGTAAGTATATGATTATTTGGCTTCTGATAGAAACAAATGTAAGCAAGCTCTTCACAAAAATGATTAAATTAGGTAACAAGTTTTAATTTTCTAACCTGAGAAATAGCTTTGGAATAACTAGGCTTTGTGTTACTCCCAGTTCAATTGAAAACTTAGTCATAGCATTCCCTTCTTGAAGGCTTTGTGTGTGATGTAGGATCACATTTAAGGTAATACATAGAAGAGGAAAATCCTGCCTGTGTGATAAGCATGTAAAAAATGACCAAGTCCCAGAACCTGTGAAATAGGAACAGACAATACAGCCTCTGGGTCCAAATGACATCTGTACTGAGGAGGTGTCACCTGTAAATGACTATAATTTGTCAAAACAGTCAGTAGAGAGAGATTCCTAGAGTGATTTCTCAGAAATTTGGTATTGAGATATAACTGATGTCAGGGACGATGAAAATTACTTTATCCATGCAGACCCTAGAATCAACATAGGTCTCATGTCATTCTTTTCAGTGACGTAAGTTCAACATCTCTACAGTGTATTCCAAATAAAACTACCGACTCAATGGACATGAATTTGAGCAAACTCCTGGAGAGAGTTTGTCCTCCTGGAGGACAGAGGAGCCTGAAATGTTTTTGTAGTTTTCCAGTAGTCATGTATGGATATGAGAGTTGCACTAAAGAAAGCTGAGCACCAAAGAATTTATGCTTTTGAACTGTGGTGTTGGAGAAGGCTCTTGAGAGTCCCTTGGAATGGAAGGAGATCCAACCAGTCCATCCTAAAGGAAATCAGTCCTGAATATCCATGGGAAGGACTGATGCTGAAGCTGAAACTCCAATACTTTGGTCACCTGATGTGAAGAACTGACTCATTTGACAACACCCTGATGCTGGGAAAGATTGAAGGTGAGAGGAGAAGGGGATGACAGAGGATGAGATGGCTGGATGGCATCATCGACTCAATGGACACGAATCTGAGTAAACTCCGGGAGTTGGTAATGGACAGAGAGGCCTGGTGTGCTGCGGTCTAGGGGAACACAAAGAGTCGGACATGACTGAGTAACTGAACTGAACTGAACTGAGCATTGAAAGAGCAGGACTTAACAGGATACAAATCATTAACTGCCACAATTGAATCAGTTCAGTTCAGTTCAGTCTCTCAGTCATGTCCGACTCTTGCAACCCTGTGGACTTTAGCACACCAGGCTTCCCCGTCCATCACAACTCCCGGAGTTTACTCAGACTCATGTCCATTGAGGCAATGATACCGTCCAACCATTTCATCCTATGTCATCCCCTTCTCTTCCTGCCTTCAATCATTCCCAGCATCAGGGTCTTTTCAAATGAGTTCTTTGCATCAGATGGCCAAAGTATTGGAGTTTCAGCTTCAGCATCAGTCTTTCCAATGAATATTAAAGACTGATTTCCTTTAAGATGGACTAGTTGGATCTTCTTGCAGTCCAAGAGACTCTCAAGAGTCTTCTTAAACATCACAGTTCAAAGGCATCAATTCTTCAGTGCTCAGCTTTATAGTCCAACTCTACATCCATACATGACTACTGGAAAAACCAAAGCTTTGCTAGAGAAACATTTGTTGACAAAGTAATGTCTCTGGTTTTTAATATGCTGTCTAGGTTCATAACTTTTCTTCCAAGGAGCAAGTGTCCTTTAATTTCATGCCTGCAGTCCATCTGCAGTGATTTTGGAGCCCCCCAAAATAAAGTCTCTCACTGTTTCCATTGTTTACCCATCTATTTGCCATGAAGTGATGAACTATGGACGGAGGTTCATGACATTGTACAGGAGACAGGGATCAAGACCATCCCCATGGAAAAGAAATGCAAAAAAGCAAAATGGCTGTCTGAGGAGGCCTTAAAATAGCTGTGAAAAGAAGAGAAGCAAAAAGCCAAGGAGAATANAGTGCCAAAGAATTGATGCTTTTGAACGGTGGTGTTGGAGAAGACTCTTGAGAGTCCCTTGGACTGCAAGGAGAGTCAACCAGTCCATTCTAAAGGAGATCAGTCCTGAGTGTTCTTTGGAAGAAACGATGCTAAAGCTGAAACTCCAGTACTTTGGCCACTTCATGTGAAGAGTTGACTCATTGGAAAGACTCTGATGCTAAGAGGGATTGGGGGCAGGAGGAGAAGGGGATGAACAAGGATGAGATGGCTGGATGGCATCACCAACTCGATGGACAAGAGTCTGAGTGAAGTCCGGGAGTTGGTGATGGACAGGGAGGCCTGGCTTGCTGCAATTCATGGGGTCGCAAAGAGTCAGACGCGACTGAGCGACTGAACTGAACTGATGGGACTGGATATCA
Organism: Aepyceros melampus; assembly: GCA_006408695.1. Classification (NCBI taxonomy): domain Eukaryota; kingdom Metazoa; phylum Chordata; class Mammalia; order Artiodactyla; family Bovidae; genus Aepyceros; species Aepyceros melampus. The sequence continues at coordinate 29,127 of SJXQ01003576.1, read as the reverse complement.
TGATCTTTGTTTTCTGAATGTTGAGCTTTAAGCTAATTTTTTAACTCTCTTTCACATTCATCAAGAGGCTATTTAGTTCTTCACTTTCTGTGATAAGGGTGGTATCATCTTCATAGCTGAGGTTATTGATATTTCTCTCAGCAATCTTGATTCTAGCTTGTGCTTCATCCAGTTCAGCATTTCTCATGATGTACTCTGCATATAAAGTAAATAAGCAGGGTGACAATATACAGCTTTGACGTTCTCATATCCCAGTTTGGAACTAGTCTGTTCTGTGTCCAGTTCTAACTGTTGCTTCTTGACCTGCATACAGATTTCTCAGGAGGCAGGTGAGGTAGTCTGATATTCCCATCTCTTAACGATTTTTACACAGTTTCTTGTGATCCCACAGTCAAAGGCTTTGGCATAGTCAAAAAGCAGTAGATGTTTTTATGGAACTCTCTTGCTCTTTCAATGATCCAGCACAGGTTGGCGATTTGATCTCTGGTTCCTCTGCTTTTTCTAAATCCAGCTTGAACATCTGGAAGTTCACAGTTCATGTACTGTTGAAGCCTGGCTTGAAGAATTTTGAGCATTAGTTTGCTACTGTGTGAGATGAGTGCAATTGTGTGGTAGTTTGAGCATTCTTAGGCATTACCTTTGTTTGGGATTGGAATGACAACTGACCTTTTCCAGTCCTGTGGCCACTGCTGAGTTTTCCAAATTTGCTAGCATATTGAGTGCAACACTTTCACAGTGTCATCTTTTAAGATTGGAAATAGGGCAACTGGAATTCCATCACCTCCACTAGCTTTGTTCACAGTGATGCTTCCTAAAGCCCACTTGACCTCGCATTCCAGGATGTCTGGTTCTAGGTGAGTGATCACATCATCGTAATTATCTGGGTCATGAAGATCTTTGTATAGTTCTTCTGTGTATTCTTGCCACCTCTTAATATCTTCTGCTTCTGTTAGGTCCATACCATTTCTGTCCTTTATTGTGCCCATCTTTGCATGAAATGTTCCCTTGGTATATCCAATTTTCTTGAAGATATCTCTAGTCTTTATCATTCTATTGGTTTCCTCTATCTTAATATTGATCACTGAGGAAGGCTTTCTTATCTCTCCTTGCTTTTCTTTGGAACTCTGCATTCATATAGGTATATCTTTCTTTTTCTCCTTTGCCTTTCATTTCTCTTCTTTTCACAGCTATTTGTAAGGCCTCCTCAGACAACCATTTTGATTTTTTGCATTTCTTTTTCTTGAGGATGGTCTTGCTCCCTGTCTCCTGTACAATGTCCTGAACCTCCATCCGTAGTTATTCAGGCACTCTGTCTATCAGATCTAATCCCTTGAATCTATTTGTCATTTCAGCTGTATAATCATAAGGAATTTGATTTAGGTCATACCTGAATGGTCTAGTGGTTTTCCCTACTTTAAGTCTGAATTTGGCAATAAGGAATTCATGATCGGAGCCACAGTCAGCTCCTGCTCGGTTTTGCTGCCTGTATAGAGCTTCTTCATCTCTGGCTGCAAAGAATATAATCAATCTGATTTCAGTGTTGGCCATCTGGTGGTGTCCATGTGTAGAGTCTCTTGTGTTGTTGGCATAGGTGTTTGCTATGACCAGTGTGTTCTCTTAGCAAAACTCGTAGCCTTTGCCCTACTTCATTCTGTACTCCAAGGCCAAATTTGCCTGTTACTCCAGGTATTTCTTGACTTCCTACTTTTGCATTCCAGTCCCCTATAATGAAAAGGACATCTTTTTTGGGTGTTAGTTCTAAAAGGTCTCGTAGGTCTTCATAGAACCATTCAACTTCAACTTCTTGAAGGATTCCCTCGTGGAACCCATCTTTGCATGAAATGTTCCCTTGGTATCTCTAATTTTCTTGAAGAGATCTCTAGTCTTTCCTATTCTATTGTTTTCCTCTATTTCTTTGCATTGATCACTAAGGAAGGCTTTCTTATCTCTCCTTGCTATTCTTTAGAACTCTGCATTCAGATGGGTATATCTTTCCATTTCTCCTTGCCTTTAGCTTCTCTTCTTTTCTCAGCTATTTGTAAGGACTCTCAGACAACTAAATGCCTTTTTGCATTTCTTTTTCTTGGTGATGGTCTTTATCACTTGATCATTTCTATCATAGTCCAATTTGATATTCAAAACTGAGGAGTTCATTTTGCCTTAAAGCTGTTTTCTGCTCCCTGCTTGTGCAGGGGTAGGAGACTTGGGTGTGGTTGATTCCGCCCCTCGGCTTACTTCTTCCTAGATGAGAACTGGAGAGAACTGGAAGGAACAGGTAGGTGTTGATACTTGGGGCTCCCCACAAATAGTAAATATTCAATAGTGATTAATTCTTTTGCAGTTCCTTTCTGGTAGGGGGACTGTGGTAAAGCTTTTCTTCATGAGAAATTCCTGAGTTTTGTTCCCTTGATAGACCATACCTGCACTTTAGGTAGTCAGTCACACCCCTATCCTGGCTCTGTATTGAATGCTGCACCTCCATCCTCTTTCCTATGAGATAGACTAGCCCCCAGGTAGAAGGCCTCATTGGAGGGATTTCTTTAAAAATGATCACAAGACCAGACCCTTCCTTCCCATCACATCTAATTATGAGGACTCATATCTCTGCCCTACTTTGTGAGTTGGACTATAAGGAAAGCTGAGTGCCGAAGAATTGATGTTTTTGAACTGTGGTGTTGGAGAAGACTCTTAAGAGTTCCTTGGACTGCAAGGAGATACAACCAGTCCATCCTAAAGGAAATCAGTCCTGAATATTCATTGGAAGGATTGATGCTGAAGCTGAATCCAATACTTTGGCCACCTGATGTGAAGAACTGACTCATTGGAAAAGACCCTGATACCCGGAAAGATTGAAGGTAGGAGGGGAAGGGGATGACAGAGGATGAGATGGTTGGATGCCATGACTGACTCAATGAATATGAGCTTCAGTAAGCTCCAGGAGTTGGTGATGGGCAGGGAAGCCTGGCATGCTACCGTCCATGGGCTTCAAAGAGTCGGACACAACTGAACATCTGAACTGAACCAATACTCTGTCCTACTATTGATAGAAGTCACAGTTTGCTCTGAATTCAACCATCTCTTTTTGCTTCACTTGGCAGGCATTATTCAGGTCATAGACTGGCCTTTTTACTTTCCGTAAGTCTGGCCAGTCCATTCTAGCCTCAAGGAGTAAAGGCCAAGCTCTCAAAGTGGTTCTTTTAAAGACCCTCTCACTAGGCATGCAGTAAAGGGAAAACACCCCATTTCTCTCTCCCATGGTGGGAGAGGGGCAAAGAGGGAAAAACCATAGCTTCTCTGAAACTTTTCTCAAAGAAATCCTCTTGAGTCTGAGAAGGGTGCTGGGCTTAGGACCTTAAAAATTTGTTTTAAACACTCCTTTTGGACAATAGAGGTAGTTATAGCACCTCATAAAGTAGGACTTCGCTGGTGACTCAAACAGTTAAGCGTCTGTCTACAATGTGGGAAACCCGGGTTCGATCCCTGGGTCAGGAAGATCCCCTGGAGAAGGAAATGGCAATCCACTCCAGTACTATTGCCTGGAAAATCCCATGGACAGAGCAGCCTGGTAGGCTACAGTACATGGGGTCGCCAAGAGTCAGATGTGACTTCCTTTTCAAAGTGGGTGTAACTGTGGTTTTGTTTGAAGTCTCAGGTCTCAGATAAAACTGAGACAACAATCCTTTTTTTTAGATCAACAGAATTCAATATAAACTTTGGATCCTCATTTGAATTTATAAGTTTAAGAGACTATTTGTGAGACCATTTGGTGAAATTTGAGCACAAGCTGACTGTTAAATATTACAGAATTATTTTTAACTTTGCTGTGGGTATATTTTTTGGTAACAGCCCTATATGTTAGAGGTATGTAAGTGTTAGAGGGATCTTTGAAACTGTATTTGGGACTTGCTTTAAAACCCTCACAGTTGGGGGTAGGATAGAGTAGATAGAATGAGCTTAGTAAATTGGTACTAGTTATTGAAGTTGTGTCAGGGGTACATGGGGATTTATTATACTATTCTCTAATTTTTTATGCTTGAAATTTTTATGTAAGTTTTAAAATAAAATTTAAAAGGTAAGGATCCATTTTTATCCTGCAAAATATGTGACAAATAATCCTCACAACTGTCAAGGTCAAGAAAAACAAAGATGTCCTGAGAAACAATAACGGGAGCCTCAGGAGACATGATGACTAAATGTGTATTCTGGATGGGGTTCTGGAACAGAAGAATGGACTTTAGGTAAAAACTGAGGAAATCTGAATAAAGGATGAACTTTAGTTAATAGTAAGGCATCAGTACTGCTGCATTAACTATGACAAAAAAATGTACCACCCTAATGTATGACATTAATAATGAGAAACTGTGTGTAGGGTATTAGGGGAACTCTCTGTACTAGCTTCATAATGCTTTTAGAAATTTAAAACTGTCCTAAAATAAAAATGCTTCAAAAGTTCATTTTAATATCTTGTTATATACATAATTAACATTTCAAAATAATTTCTCACTGTAGTACATGAACAGCATGACTGATTTTAAAATATTTTAAAGTATTTCAGTGTACGGGACATGATTTAAATTTTTGATGAGCGTGTAAGTCATGCTCACACTAAGGATTAAACAGTTGATTCTCTAAGCATTAAAGCAGATCTTAACTGGATGTGTTAGTCACTCAGTCACGTCTTACTTTTTGTGACCCCATGACTGTAGCCCACCAGGCTCCTCTGTCCATGGAGTTCTCCAGGCAAGAATACTAGAGTGGGTTGCCATTTCCTACTTCAGGGGATTTTCACGACCCAGGGATTAAACCCATATCTCCCACATTGCAGGCAGATTCTTTATCAACTGAGCCACCAGGGAAGCCCTTCTTAACTGGATAAAGAAGCACAAATAGATAATTAAATATATAATCATACCTTGATTAATGAAAAGAATGTATTACAGAAACCATTATTTTCTAGAAGAAGAAGTTATATAAAATGCAAAACATATGGAGAAGTGAGGAAACTATAGAAAAGTATCATTTTGCTTAGCACTGTGTGCTTTAGAAAACATGAAATATGCATCTAGAGGTCTCAAGTAATGGAAGAGTAAAGTTAAGATTAGCTAAAGAGGGGACTAATCAGAGATACTGCTGGTTGGACACACTGCAAAGACAACAAATAGCAAAGGCAGGTTTTAAACAGAATGTGCCTAGGCTCTGCTATAACGTCAAAGACAAGGAAGAGGAGAAAGGAAAAGACACTAATTCAAAAAATTAGGCAACACTGACCCTTCCCCTCCTAATATCTCCCAGGCACAGACTTACAGACTTGAGCCAAACTCAGGTTTTCCTATGGAAGCAAGAAGCCTATCTGGGGAAGACATCCCTTAAGATTCCTCTTTAGAATGTGCGCGTATGTGCATGCACACGCACACACGCATGTACGTTTCCCTTCAGATTCCTTCTTAGAGTACACACACACACACACACACACAAATGCACACAGGTAAGTTTATTCCCTGAGAGGTATAACTATCAGATCTGGTCTAGTGTGACATCAAGGCTTCTCCAGTGTTTAAAACAGATATCGTCTATTTCATGATGCTTTTGCTAGATCACAGGATGTGTATACAGCATCCATCCCAATCTCTCTTGCTTTCCACTTCTCTAAAGTTGGGCAGTTTAGAGTTACATCCTTGCAGTTCGGGTACTTTCTGTGATAGAGGGTCAGACCATGCTAGATACGGAGGTGGGCGTGAGCGAGACTGAGGCCCTCTGCTGCTGGTTCTGTGATAAGCACAATGGAGGAATTTAGTTTTTCTGTGTCATTAACTGAGGTCACCATAACTGAAGCCTCTTGGCACTGAGGGTGCAGGACATCCATTTGACTGGTTAGTATCACGTACCAAGTTCTGGAGTAGCAGTTTCTTGGGTGTGGCAGAACATGGCAGCTTCCTAACAGTGGCAGGAAAGACAGTTTTAGAGCCAGCAATTCTCAATTCAGTACATGGTTTCTGAGTGCAGAAGAATCATTTGCCTGCCCCCCAACCCCCACGACTACCACCACACCACCCCCCTGCCACGGTGGTTCAGTTCTGCTGAGGAGTAGATCCTAAACCATCAGACTCAAAGTGGTTCTCAATCCTGGTTACACATTAGAATCACCAGGGGACCTCAGTAATTCTACACATGCCCTGAGGTTTTCATCCCCAGGTGGGGAATATCTCCTGGAGAAGGAAATGGCACCCCACTCCAGCCTGGAAAATCCCATGGACAGAGGAACCTGGTAGGCTACAGTCTATGGGGTCACAAAGAGTCGGACATGACTGAGTGACTTCACTTCCTGAGGTTTTCATTCAATATGGCTGCCATGGATTCCAGAATCTACATTTCTAAAAACAACCCAGATGCTTGGGACACAAAGCTAGGGTTGAGAACCACTGATTCAAAGATTCCTTCAGTAGTCCTCGCAATGATCCCATAAGCTACTTAATTGTTGTTGTTTAGTTGGTAAGTTGTGTCTGACTCTTTTGTGACCCCATGGATTGTAGCCTATCAGCCTCCTCTGTCCATGGGATTTTTCAGGCAAGAATACTGGAGTGGGTTGCCATTTCCTCCTCCAGGGGATCTTCCTGACACAAAGGGCAAACCTGTGTCTTCTGCATCACAGGCAGATTCTTTACTGCTGAACCATCAGGGAAGACCATAAGCTATTTAATACCCAGTATTAAATCTATTTTTGTTTTAACTATCTACAATGGTTATTTTTTTTTCATAACTGAACTTTACCAAATGCGATGTATAGGGGCAAAATCTTCACAATAGGAGTAGATCAAAGTTTAAGCAGAATGCAAGTTCAAATATGCCATCCCTCTCCTGCTCAATAAAGAAGCATTAAAATTTTCAGTGCTTACAAAGAAAAGAAATAAAGATTGTAAGCAAAACAAAACAAACAAACAAACAAAAAAAAAAATGACTGAGCCACTGAACTGAACTGAAACCATTCATTCATTGACATTTATCAAGGAATCTGTGAGAAATAGGTAAAATAATCCAATGAGATTATGCTAGTATATCTACATTACATACCAAAGAAGAAACAGTCACAAAGTTAATAACAAAACACTACATTAAAAGGAAATAATAGAAATGAGCTTTTGCCTCTCACTTCTTGATTATATACATTGTAGAGATGAATTGGGATTATTAACGTGACTTGAAATGCTTAGATCAGAGAAAAACCTACAGCCTATTTCCATGAAATAAAATTAGCCACCCTAGGAGACCAGGTTTCTGATTATAACAAGTAGTTTTGTGATGAGAGTATTATTAAATAGTTCTGCATAAGGTTTGATTTAAACTGTTTTTGAAACGTTTAAGTAAAAACGAAAGTAGACATTTTAATATAAGTGAAGGGACTCAAAAAAATTTTAAAAAAATGGGCTGGAGCTACAAACTTCTGTGTCTTCTAGCAGGACAGTATCTGAAGCTGTGTATGTGGACAGAGGGGCCTCCCTGGTGGTTTAAATGGCAAAGAATCTGCCTGCAATGCAGGAGAGAAGTACTATACAATGAAAGAAAATCAGATCCATTATAGTGTACTAAGTCTTGATAATGGTCAGCATTATTTGGGTGGTAGAGGAGACTTATTCTGTAACAAGGACAAAGAAAGAGTTCAATGGAAATAATTTGTTCAGTGAATGCAAGGAAAGAAAATGTCTCAATATAAGATTTTCAACAATATCTGAAGCTGAGAAGAGCTACCTATGTTTAGAAATGAACTGATACTTGAGAAGACAGCTCAAGTCTATGTTACAAGTAAGATGAGTTTAAGTGGAGAAATGAGCCTAAGAGCAAGAATAAGTGGGTGAATTTAATGCAGAAGATTGCTTACCTAGGTAAATGAAAATCAGAAGTCAAATAGGATGATGCCAAAATCAACATAGTTGTCAGTAACAGAAGCTGCTACCATCCTGAGGCTACAAGAAAAAAGGAGGGAGGAAGTTTCCCCAGCCTAGAAAGGCAAGGGAATTCATGTATGGGAATCTGGTACTGCAGTGGGCTTTTTCTAGTGAGAACTGGAGTGACAGAGAAAACTCTGCTACTCCCAGAAGGATCATCTGAGGTTGTGAGTTGGGGATTATAACAGACTTTAATAGTAACTAAAATTTTCAAATGTGCCTGTAATGTCAAACACTCATTGACTACAGCAGGTAGTGTGTGTGTGTGTGCACGCGCGTGCGCGTGCGCTCACTTAGTCCTGTTGGACTCTCAGTGACTCCATAGACTGTAGCCCACCTGGCTCCTCTGTCCCTGGGATTGTCCAGGCAAGAATACTGGAGTAAATTGCCATGTCCTCCTCTGGGGGATCTTCCAGCCCCAGGTATCAGATCGAATTCAGGTCTCTTGCATCTCCTGCAGTAGCAGGTAGAATCCTTAGCACTAGCACCCACTGGGAAGCTCAGCAGTTATCCTAATAATGTGCATTTAATTGGCTTCCCCCTCCCCCACCTCTTTCTTCTTGCTCCTTCCCTCCTTCCTTTTGGGATAAGCTCCTAAAGATTTACTTCATTCTCAAATTTACAATCTGCCCCATGTATAAGGCTCATCTTTGGAGAGAAATCCCCATTGACATTTTTTTGCTAAAAGTAGTCCCAAAGTCTGTCCCTGGGATTGTCCAGGCAAGAATACTGGAGTAAATTGCCATGTCCTCCTCTGGGGGATCTTCCAGCCCCAGGTATCAGATCGAATTCAGGTCTCTTGCATCTCCTGCAGTAGCAGGTAGAATCCTTAGCACTAGCACCCACTGGGAAGCTCAGCAGTTATCCTAATAATGTGCATTTAATTGGCTTCCCCCTCCCCCACCTCTTTCTTCTTGCTCCTTCCCTCCTTCCTTTTGGGATAAGCTCCTAAAGATTTACTTCATTCTCAAATTTACAATCTGCCCCATGTATAAGGCTCATCTTTGGAGAGAAATCCCCATTGACATTTTTTTGCTAAAAGTAGTCCCAAAGAGCAGAGAGCAGACTCTCAGTATAGAATCCTTGGTCTGGGTTAATTCCTGGGTAGAACCAGGCAAGAAAAACCTGGTTGCTAGAGTGGGTGTAATAACCAGGCCCTGCTGCAGCATCACAATGATTACCTATGGAGGTATGAAATGAGGTGCAGGTTAATGGGAACCATTAGCTTATGTTGCACTGTGTCCCAAGTATTTGAAGAATAAAGCAATTTCACACACACACCTCACTTGATAAGCTTGTATGCATTCTTTTAATCGTCATTTTTGATGTTATTGTTCAGTCACTCAGTCGTATCTAATTTTGCAGATTGAAAAAAATTAGATTCAAGGGGGGTTCCATTGTAGTAAGAATAACTGAAACCCAGGGCATCAGACTTCAGTTTGACATCACTCTGGCCCTTTGTGGCAGAGGTGAGAGTTTATCCTGCTGGTCATCACCTCTTTTACTTGTGTTTCTGTGTCCAGTGGTCAGCAAGCAGAGACCTGGAAGGTCAGTGTCAAAGTCAGGGAAGCCCTATCTGTGGAAGGGAGAGTCCTATCCCACCAGCTGGCCAGGAGCAGGAAGAGTAACATCAGGCTTGGTCTACCATCCTCACCAAGCCAGCTGCCAGTACAGATGGTCTACCTTGGGTTCCCAGAGACCCTGGAAAGTCAGAGTTCAGTCCTCCCAGGAAACTTTGTGTACAAACTTTAAATGTTACTATGTAAAATTTGTATATGTTAATCTTACCCTCCACCCCCTGCCCATTAAAAATCATCCCTTTCAGAAAGTATCTCTTATCACTGGTAAAAACTGTTGAAGCAGATAATATATTCTAAATATTCAATATTCAAAAATATTTGAGGTCCCCTGGGCCTCAAAACCTCTAAAGCCTGTCTCCAGCCTTGTGGCCCATAGGGCTCCTACCACTTGAGAGAAAATCATGGTGTCCAGAAACATAGAGGAGTGGGGGTCCTGAAAGCTGAGGGAGCCTTCTCAGGTGATATTTTCTTTCTTTAACACATTTTAACTATAGTTAATAATAAAACTAGGATAGATATATCAGCATTTAATTCTTTCTATTTAACCCTGAAATTGGGCTTCCCCAGTGGTGCTAGTGATAAAGAACCCTTTGCCAATGCAGAGGACATAAGAGAGGCAGGTTCAAGCCCTGGGTCAGGAAGATCTTCAGGAGGAGGGCACAGCAACCCACTCCAGTATTCTTGCCTGGAGAATCCCATGGAAAGAGAAGCCTGGTGGGCTACAGTCCATTGTGTCACAAAGAATCAGACACCACTGAAGTGACTTACCAGAAAAGGCTGAAGCAGCATTTTCATTCTCCACTTTCATTTTCAAGGACTGGTAATTTTCTAAAACTATTACCATTCGGGCTGACATTTTGTTTCAAGCCCAGAAGTGAAGTGTCCAGGAAACTTTCTCAAGCAGGGCTGAGTGCTAGAATGTACTCAAGAGTCACATTATNGCCACTCATCCCATGTCACACCACCTCATAAGTGACAAGGGCAGGACTCACTCTCTTCCTGTGAGAGCCTTACTTTGGGCTCTAATCTAAATATGCTCCATTCTAAACCATGGAATCCAGTCTGTAAGTTCAAAAACTACATTAAAAAGTTAATTCATGTCTCACAATTGATACCTACTACTCCTCTTTTTAAAAAAAATATAAAATTGTTATTTTTAATATATATTTATTTTAATTGAAGGTTAATTACTTTACAATTTTGTATTGGTTTTGCCATACATCAACATGAATCTGCCACAGGTATACATGTGTTCCCCATCTTGAACCCCCCTCCCTCCTCCCTCCCCGTATCCTGCCTCTGGGTCGTCCCAGTGCACCAGCCCCAAGCATCCAGTATCGTGCATTGAACCTGGACTGGCAATTTGTTTCATATATGATATTAAACATGTTTCAATGCCATTCTCCCAAATCAGCCCACCCTCTCCCATCCTCTCCACATCCTCTCCCAGCCTCTCCCATCCTCTCCACAGAGTCCATTTAGATTATAGTTGACACATAGCATTAGTTTTAGATGTTCAGCATAATAATCTGATATTTGTATGTACTGCAAAATGTTTATCAGAATGAATTTTGTTAACATCCATCACAACATAATTATTTTCCCTTGTATTGAGGAATGTTAAGATCCATCTCTTAGGAACTAAAAAAAAATATTTCTATAAGGAACATTGCTAAAATAATTTATTTTATTACATTATTTGATTCTGCGCTAGGCTTCGTCCCTCAGTTGCATCTATTGTGACCCTTTGGACTGTAGCCCACTAGGTTCCCCTGTCCGTGGGATTTTCTAGGCAGGAATATTGGAGTGGATTGTCATTTTCTCCAAAAGATTACCCTAATTCAGGGGCTGAATCCGTATGTCCTGTGTCTCTTGCATTGCAGGTGAATTCTTTACTACTCAGCCCCTAGGGAAATACCATAAATTTATGTGTAATTAATAAATATAAATCTTTATTAAATAGATTTGGAAGACCAAAGATGGGATAGATCTCACACTCTATGATGATAGCAGAGCCCAACTAAATGAAATATTCCTCTTCTTTCCTGGCACGGACTCCGTCAATGAAAAGCTTTGTTTACTGTTGGGCATTCCATGTGGAGCTAGTGGTAGAGAATCTGCCTGCCAATGCAGGAAACATAAGAGAGGAGGGTTTGGGAAGACCCCCTGGAGTAGGAAAGGGCAACCCGGTCCAGTATTCTTGCCTGGAAAATTCCATAGGCAGAGGAACCTGAAGGGCTACATTACAGGGGCCAACAATGACTTGGACATGACTGAGTGACTGAGCACTACATACACACATTTTTTTTTTTTTTACTCTAACCCTCCCAACTTCCTTTTCCTCTCCATAGAATTGCTTTCCTTCTCTTGCTCTGAAGGGACTTGCAAGTGGCTAGCCATTGTAACTGACCCCTAATTGCAATTCTCTACAGATCCTGAATAAAACCATCTTGGTTAGGGAAAGATCTGGCAGTTTATCTAAGGTCAATAGTTTTATATTCACTTTATTAACTGTGTCTATATAAGAATATGCTTTTGATTTTAAAACAACTATCAGTTTTATTTCAATAGGTATAAAATCACAAGGATTTTTTTGTATGCAATTATAAATTGCATATTTATATCGCTAGCAATTTAAAGTGCATTTTTACTCTGTAAGTTCCTTAACTTAATAAAAATACTTTTTAATAGAACTCTGTGTTCCATCAAAATGCAAATTTTCATATTAGTACAAAATTTGCATACATATTAACAAACTCCATTTTTTTCTTTAACATTAAATTTTTAGACCAAAATTATAACATTTACACAAATGACAGATTTTTTTCATCTTTGACAAAATGAATTTCCAAAAGTTGTAATTTGTTTGCATTATTTGATTGGAAAAAATAAAACTGTGATTGAAATAATTTACCTTTCTCATTGAGAGATCTAATGACACATATTAAATTGGTGTGTGCTCTTAGCTGTTTGTAAAGTATTTCTTATGTTAAGGGAGCCACTGTAAAAAATTAGTGCATGTATCTAGATGTTCTATTGATGAGAGGGAAATGTTTGGATAAACAATAAAATAAAAACGTGTGAAACATGGTAGTTTTCACAAAATCTGTCAATTATGCTGAAATATGGTTTTCACATGAATGGATTAAACTCAGGGAACACCAAATTGAATATGCTTTGAGTCATTGTAGTTCCCAAAACTGTCTTGAAAGTTTAAATTTAAAGAAAGTTCATCTGCTAAGGATTACAATTAGGTTTGTCAATAGAATTAGTAAGCAATATTTAGTTTCAGAAATGAAACCTGAGTCAGTTATACAAAAAAAATAAAATTATCACTTTAATTGTTTTATTTTAGTTTTAGCCTAAAGGTCAAATTTTGGGTTAAGAATCTCAGTGATTCTTAGGGTAAGAATCTCAGTGATTCTTAAAGTAATGTCTAGATCTATACAGGATTAGGACAAGCATCTCCCTGGAATGTGAGAGACCCGGGTTTGATCCCTGGGTTGGGAAGATCCCCTGGAGAAGGAAATGGCAATCCACTCCAGTACTCTTGCCTGGAGAATCCCACAGGGGAAGGAGCCTGGTAGGCTATAGTCCATGGGGTCTCAAAGAGTCGGACACAACTGAGTGACTTCATGCTCACATTCACACTACAGGATTAAGTTATTTTTCCTTCAGAAATTCAATAGTGGGATGATACAAATAAAACTTTTTAAAAACCATTAGACATATCTATATGTTCACATCTCCTTGTAGACTCTCATCTACAAATCATTACTTGCCATCTACCTCTATAAGGATTAAATTATGAGTCATTGCAGTTGCTAACCATCAACATCTCCTGAAAGGTGATTATGGTGATCAGGAATAACAGGTTGGGTATTCTGGGAAAAGTGGCAGAACAGGTCTTCAGATAGTAAGATATTTTCTGGAGAATATTTTATAAACCCAATTGTTGCATTGCCTTGTATTTAGAAAAGCACTAAAATACTTCACAGTGATGTCTGCTCCTTGTGACTAGCAACAACCTTCACAAGACAAACAGAAATCTTCAGCAAAATATGTACTTAATAGTAATACTTCCATTTCACTAAAATCACGTATACCCTGAATTTCTCCCCTACCACTTTGGAGTAGTTTCCCAGAACTACTGAAATGCTGTCTCCTGGGATATAGCCTTCATTTTGCCACAAATAAAGCTTAGCTCATTACAGTCACATTGCACATTTCTTTTCAGCTGTTGAGACTCTCAGCCATGATCTAAAATGGTCAGATCATAGTCTCATCTAACATTACTTTTGGGATGAGTTTATGTGAATTTTTACTTCTTCAGGTCATGTAAATACTTTATTTGTTCCAATCTGCTTAAAATGTATTGGAATGCAACTCTGTAGGCTGTTTTAAAGGCATTTTCTTTCTGTTAAAAGTATTTTTCTCTATCTTATAAAAATAGTTCAAATCTATTAAAGTTTCAAACAATTAAACAAGCACTTGCTTTTTTATGTGTATGCTGCTACTGCTGCTAAATCACTTCAGTCATGCCCGACTCTGTGCGACCCCATAGACAACAGCCCACTAGGCTCCTCTGTCTCTGGGATTCTCCAGGCTTGCCATTTCCTTCTCCAATGCATGATAGTGAAAAGCAAAAGTGAAGTCGCTCAGTCATGCCCGACTCTTAGCGATCCCATGGACTGCAGCCTACCAGGCTCCTCCATCCATGAGATTTTCCAGGCAAGAGTACTGGAATGGGGAGCCATTGCCTTCTCTGTATAGTGTCATAAAAAAATCAAAGAATAGCTCATATTAAGTAACAGTATATTTTGTGTACTCAAAAGGTTTTCAAAATGTTTGTTCCTTTCTTAAATGAATCTTCTGTTTTATTTGATTGTTATATTGAATCTTATACTCTGTCTAAATTAAACCTTGTTCCAAAAATCTCTGCTGTGCTGTTTTGGTTGCTCAGTCATTTCCGACTCTTTGAGGCCCCATGGACTATTGCCCATCAGGATCTTCTGTCCATAAAATTCTCCAGGCAAGAAGACTGGAGTGGATTGCCATTTCCTTCTCCAGGGTATCTTCCTGGCCCAGAGACTGAACACAAGTCTCCTGCATTGCAGACTAGAGTCGTTTACAATTGAGCCACCACTTTCATTAAGCCATAATGAGAAAAAAATATATATATATGTATATAGCTGAATCACTTTTCTGTAGAGCAGAAATTTTCACAACATTAAAAATCAACTATCCTTCAATTAAAAATAAAAATTAAAATAAATTATTCCAACTTTTAGAGATTCCAGAAAATTTCACAAGTGATATGTAAATATTCTGAAGACAGTTGAAATAAACAGAGTGGATATTTTTTCCCAGAAATGAATTAAATTACACAGCATACAGGGTGCACACACACACACACACACACACACACAAACATGCACACTTACTCAAATTTTAGCCAAAATTATGGATTGTAAATTATGTTTATTCTTGTCAAAATTATTACTAATATTATAGTCAAGGATTAAAGTCACTGGTTGCTTCCTCAATCTCTAGTTAAGTCAAAAGTCTGTATTTTTACAAGTATAAAATCAATGAAAGTATCATAAGCTTAAACTTAGCTGTTTTCTTACTCCTTGTAGTTCAAGTATATGTAAAGTGAATCTCAGTTTCTTAACATGATTTGTTGACTTGAGTAATATTTACTTTAAAAAAGTTATATATATTACATGATTTAATTAACTATTAAACAATAACTTCTTTCCATTCTCCATCTTAAAGAGTAATTATTTGTCTTTTATACTATGTTTCTGCATTTGAGCATAAAATTTTGAAATATGAAAAATTGGAATATGAAATATGAAAAGTGTATATTAAAATAAAATATTTATATTGTTTTCTGGAAAAAATAGTGTAAGTACAATAAAAACGTGAAAGTGAATGTGTTAGTCACTCAGTCATGTCCAGATCTTTTAAATTCCATGAACTATAGCCCACCAGGCATACCTCTCCATGGGATTCTCCAGAGAAGAATACTGGAGTGGGTTTCCATGCCCTCCTCCAGAGGGTATTTCTGACCAAGGATTTGAACCTGGGTTTCCTACATTACAGATGGATTCTTTATCATCTGAGCCACCAAGCAAGCCCAATACAATAAGAATTATCATCAATCATTATCATTATGATTACTAATGACTAGACATTCATAAAAATATTTTTATGTCACTGTTTATGATGATTTTTTTTGCTGAATGTTGTTCATTATATCTTTTCATTTTTTTCTTATAGCAATTGCTTTTTCATATGTTTATGTGGGAACTCTTCACTTTGATTCTAAATTTTAACAATTAATTCAAACAACTTTTAAAATATTTTTCTTCTTTCAATCACTGCCTTTTCCCCCTGAGTCCATCTTCCCAATTTTGATTTCTATCAAGGTTTCAAGTTTCCCTCATTCTCAATATCATAAAAGTTTTAAAAAATACAATTGAATTTATGTATAGGAAAAAATATAGATTTTTCTAAAAGTAAAAAGCTGATTTAGTGCTTCATGGTTTCAGACATCCACAATTCTTTCATTCTGATGCTAAAACAAATATGCCCTAGTATGTTATGGCATCTGTTCCCATCACTTCATGGCATATTGATGGGAAAAAATGGAAACAGCTACAGATTTTATTTTTTTGTGCTGGAAAATCACTGTGAATGGTAAATGCAGCCATGAAATTAAAAGATGTTTGTTCCTTGGAAGAGAAGCTATGAAAAACCTGTACAGCATATTAAAAAGCAGAGACATCACTTTGCTGACGATGGTCCATATAGTCAAAGCTATGGTCTTTTCAAAATCACTGCAGATGGTTATTGCAACTATGAAATAAAAGACGCTTACTCCTTGGAAGGAAAGTTATGACCAGCCTAGATAGCATATAAAAAAGCAGAGATATTACTTTGCCAACAAAGGTCTGTCTAGTCAAAGTTATGGCTTTTCCGGTGGTCATGTATAGATGTGAGAGTTGGACTGCGAAGAAAGCTGAGCTTTTGAACTGTGGTGTTGGAGAAGACTCTTGAGAGTCCCTTGAACTGCAAGGAGATCCAACCAGTCCATTCTAAGGGAGATCAGACCTGGGTGTTCTTTGGAAGGACTGATGTTGAGGCTGAAACTCCAATACTTTGGCCACCTCATGCAAAGAGTTAACTCATTGGAAAAGACCCTGATGCTGGGAGGGATTGAGGGCTTCAAGGTTTCAAGTTTCCCTCATTCTCAATATCATAAAAGTTTTAAAAAATACAATTGAATTTATGTATAGGAAAAAATATAGATTTTTCTAAAAGTAAAAAGCTGATTTAGTGCTTCATGGTTTCAGACATCCACAATTCTTTCATTCTGATGCTAAAACAAATATGCCCTAGTATGTTATGGCATCTGTTCCCATCACTTCATGGCATATTGATGGGAAAAAATGGAAACAGCTACAGATTTTATTTTTTTGTGCTGGAAAATCACTGTGAATGGTAAATGCAGCCATGAAATTAAAAGATGTTTGTTCCTTGAAGAGAAGCTATGAAAAACCTGTACAGCATATTAAAAAGCAGAGACATCACTTTGCTGACGATGGTCCATATAGTCAAAGCTATGGTCTTTTCAAAATCACTGCAGATGGTTATTGCAACTATGAAATAAAAGACGCTTACTCCTTGGAAGGAAAGTTATGACCAGCCTAGATAGCATATAAAAAAGCAGAGATATTACTTTGCCAACAAAGGTCTGTCTAGTCAAAGTTATGGTTTTTCCGGTGGTCATGTATAGATGTGAGAGTTGGACTGCGAAGAAAGCTGAGCTTTTGAACTGTGGTGTTGGAGAAGACTCTTGAGAGTCCCTTGAACTGCAAGGAGATCCAACCAGTCCATTCTAAGGGAGATCAGACCTGGGTGTTCTTTGGAAGGACTGATGTTGAGGCTGAAACTCCAATACTTTGGCCACCTCATGCAAAGAGTTAACTCATTGGAAAAGACCCTGATGCTGGGAGGGATTGAGGGCAGGAGAAGAAGGGGATAACAGGATGAGATGGCTGGATGGCATTACTGAGTCGATGGACATGAGTTTGAGTGAACTGAGGGAGTTGGTGATGGACAGGCAGGCCTGGGGTGCTGCAATTCATGGGGTCACAAAGAGTTGGACAAGACTGAGTGACTGAACTCATCTGACTGATGGTTTTTCCAGTAATCATGTATGGATGTGAGAACTGGACCATGGAGAAGGCTGAGTGCTGAAGAATTGATGTTTTTGAACTGTGGTGCTGGAGGAAACTCTTGAGAATTCCTTGGAGAGCAAAGAGATCAAACCAATCAATCCTAAAGGAAATAAACGCTGATTATTCATTGGAAGATCTGATGCTGAAGCTAAAGTGCCAGTACTTTTGCCACCTGATGTTAAGTACTGACTTACTGGAAAAGACCCTGATGCTAGGAAAGATTGAGGGCAAGAGAAGAAGTGGGCAAGAGGATGAGATGTTTGAATGGCATCACCGATGCAATGGACCTAAGTTGTGAAGAAATTCTGGGAGATAATGAAGACAGGAAAGCTTGGCCTGCTGCAGTTCATGGGGACACACAGACTTGGACACGAGTGAACAACAATGTTGTGATCAAAATGGAAGTGTCTTATGTAACAGCCACAAGATGTAGGAATTGATTTTAAAAACAAGGATGAAATGTAAATGTCACCAAAACTTCACACTCTGCCCTCCTATCATCACCATTGTGTGATCTCACATCTATTCCTACCTAGAAGTGAGGCTTAGAAAATGTGTGGTGTTCTGGGTAGGCCTGCATCTGTGGAAAACCAGAAACGTTTGTTAATAAAGAAGAAAGAAGGGGAGAGAGAGAGAGGAAGGAAAAAAAGAAATGAAGGAGGGAGGGAAGGAAAGAAAAATAGTTAAAAAGAGCAATTGAAATTCTCTGTCAATTTGGATTCCTAGTTATTTAAAAGTTTCATTTTTTAAATCAAAATTATGTGTATAATATTTACTTAACATTTTTCATATATATTCAGATTATTCTTTCTCAATTGATTGCTTTATTTATTTTTAATATAAATGTATGTATTTTTATTGGAGGTTAATTACTTTACAATATTGTATTGGTTTTGCCATACATCAACATGAATTCGCCATAGGTATACATGTGTTCCCCATCCTGAACACCCCCTCCCTCCTCCCTCCCTGTACCATCCCTCTGGGTCATCCCAGTGCACCAGCCCCGAGCTTCCAGTATCATGCTTTAAATTGCTATATTTAACATTGTCTTGCATCTGAAGTATCATTTATTCCTGATATATAGCTTCTTAATTTGGAGTGAAATATTCTTTTAATTATCTATTAATTCATTTTCTAAAATTTTTATTTAGAATTCAGTATATAGTGTCAAGTATGGAACTTATGTATATCCATATATAAATGCGTGTATAAAGATAAATATTTAATTTAGCTTTATATGTGTTATCTCAGAGTTTTTTGAGTTTTGAAATATACTTAATAATTTCAAAATGAATGTGAAATATTCAGAATTTATCTGAAATATATACACATATACACAAAACAAACACAAATCATGACTAAATTGGTGTCTCTACTGTTCTTTGGAGGAATTAAAACTATATTAAAAATCAGCTAGTTTTCAAATTTATTCGTATTGCTTGCACCTTGTACTATTTTATGTAACTTAGTTTTTACCCATGTCATCTCCATGACACACTTCCCATTTATAATTCTCTTTTTACCTATTTGTATTTCTGCAATTAATTTTTTGTTAATTAATTGTCAAGTACTTATCTATTATGCTTCAAAAACAACCAAGCTGCTGCATTTACTTATCAAATTTATTTTGTTTTGACTCACATTATCCCTGCTGTGATGTCAGGGGAAAGAATATGAATGACACACACTGGGCTTTGTGTGATGAGGTTGTACGACCCTGGGATATGAGTAGCATAGTATCTCAGTAGACATAATTGTGCCTCTTTATATCCTTAGAGGCACAATACGTATCAGAACTCTTTGCATCTTCTCAGACTGAAAGTGTACCCATTAAACAATAATTTCACATTTTCCTCTCCCCTAAGTCCTTAAGCAACCACTGTTCTACTCTCTGTCTCTATGAATTTGACTACTCTAGGTACCTTATATGGAGAAGGCAATGGCACCCCACTCCAGTGCTCTTGCCTGGAAAAATCCCATGGATGGAGGAGCCTGGTGGGCTGCAGTCCATGGGGTCGCCAGGAGTCGGACACGACTGAGCAACTTCACTTTATATCCTTAGAGAAGGAAATTATAGGTTTATTATATGTAGGTAGGTCTCTGGGGTTGCACAGTCAGACACGACTGAAGCGACTTAGCAGCAGCAGCAGCAGCATCAGCAGGCACTTCTGCAGGCTTCCCAGGTGGCACTAGTGGGAAAGCACTGCTTGTCAATGCAGGAGATATAAGAGACATGGGTTCAATCCCTGAATTGAGAAGATCTCCTGGAGAAGGAAATGGCAACCCATTCCAGTATTCTTCCCTGGAGAATCCTACAGAGAGAAGAGCTTGGCAGGCCACACAGTCCATAGTGTCGCAAAACAGCCAGACACAACTGAGTGACTAAACAACAACCACAAATTCCTTTTGCATGGGTGCAGACACTGGGATTCCCTTGAGACTGTAAATTTTTTCAAGATTATTTTGAGTGTTTAAATTTTCCCATGATTCCCCTCTGCTGAAGGGTGATCAGGAGGGGGAGGGAGGTGGATTGTGCTAGATACATTTTATATCATAGACCACATCATTTGAGCCTCAGTGGGCAAAATGTTTATTAAAAAAAAAAAAAACTGAAGATTTTAATGAGGAACTCTAAAATATGGTGTGGAAGATAGCACATAGAAAAAGAAAACTGAGATCTACATAGGTCAATCAGAGGGCAAAGTGTAGCATACAATAGGGAGATTATGTTTCTCTTATATGCTTAACTCAAAGAACATTGTGTCAACTCAAGGAAGTTCAAATTAATAGCAAAGAATCTAACAGTGAACAGCATCAACAGAGAAGCAAGAAAAAATCCTTGATATAAGAGCAGAGAGTTGCTACAAAAAATACTTGCATGCGGGAAACAAAACAATAACAATAACAAAAAAAAATGTTGCCAAGAGGCTCTAGGTGTGTATTTTATTACTGCAAGAGGTAGTAGCCAAAAACAAAACAAAACAAAACAAAACTGTGATGTATTTGCTGCTCTTAACAAAGAGAAGTGAGGTCTTTGTGAACTCATGAACACAGGCTGCTGACTGTTTTGATTAAGTGTGGCAGAAGTGATGCCAAGTGACATCCAAGGAAAGATTAGAAAAAGCCTTACAGCTTGGCCTTTTGACAAGCTGGCACTATTAGAAGAGTGACTCTCTGAACAGGGTGCTCAGACTCTCCTTTTCTGGCCCCCATGGCAGACCATGAGAAGTTCAAGCCACATAGAAAAGCCACATGCAGATATTCTGATCAGAGGTATTAGCTGAGTTTAGCCAGAGAGTAATCTCAACCCAAGCATTAGATATTTATAAAAAAAGAAAAGAATGAAACAGCTTCAAGTTTATTCCAGCCCTTACTTTCTGTGTCACTCACTGGTCACCAGATGACGCTCCACACATTGTGCAGCAGGAACAAGCTGTTAATATCTCTGTTGTGCCCTCCCTAAATCCCTGATGAGAGAAACCATAACCATAATCAAATAATGTTTTATACCTCTAAATTGGGATAATTTATAATGCAAACAAGTAACCAGAACAAATGTGAGGTAGCCAGGATAGAAATTTTTGCAATAGGCTGAAGACAGAAAGAATACATGGAACCCAAGAACAGGAAATTTGCATTATTTATATACATACTTACCTTGGGGCTTCCCAGGGGGTGCTAGTGGTAAACAACTCACCTGCCAATGCGAATCTTCCATTTCCCTGGAAGAGGGAATGGCAATTCACTCCAGTGTTCTTGCCTGGAGAATCCCAGGGACAGGGGAGCCTGGTGGGCTGCTGTCTGTGGGGTCGCACAGAGTCGGACACGACTGAAGTGACTTAGCATAGCATAGCCTAGCATGTACATTGAGTCAGTTATGCCAGTTCATTCTCTGTTGCTCCCTTCACCTCTTGTCCTCAATCTTCCCCAGCATCAGGGTTTTTTTCCAATGAGTCAGTTCTTCTCATCAGGTGGCCAAAGTATTGGAGCTTCAGCTGCAACATCAGCTCTTCCAACGAATATTCAGGGTTGATTTCCTTTAAGACTGACTGTTTTTGATCTCCTTACAGTCCAAGGAACTCTCAAGAGTCGTCTCAAGCACCACAATTAAAAAGCGTCAATGCTTCAGCACTCAGCCTTCTTTATGATTGAACTCTCACATCCATATATGATTACCATAAAAACCATAGCTTTGATTACACAGAACTTTGTTGGCAAAGTGACGTCTCTGCTTTTTAATACACTGTCTAGGTTTGTCTTAGCTTTTGTTCCAAGGTGCAGGTGTCTTTGAATTTCCTGACTGCAGTCATGGGGTCTGCAGTGAATTTTGAGCCCAAGAAAATAAAATCTGTCACTACTTCTAATTTTTCTCCTTTGTTTGGCTATGAAGTGATGGGACCAGATACCATGATTTTAGTTTATTGTCACATCCATATATGATTACCATAAAAACCATAGCTTTGATTACACAGAACTTTGTTGGCAAAGTGACGTCTCTGCTTTTTAATACACTGTCTAGGTTTGTCTTAGCTTTTGTTCCAAGGTGCAGGTGTCTTTGAATTTCCTGACTGCAGTCATGGGGTCTGCAGTGAATTTTGAGCCCAAGAAAATAAAATCTGTCACTACTTCTAATTTTTCTCCTTTGTTTGGCTATGAAGTGATGGGACCAGATACCATGATTTTAGTTTATTGAATGTTGAGTTTCAAGCCAGATTTTTCACTCTCCTTTTTCACCCTTATCAGGAGGCTCTTTAGTTCCTCTTCACTTTCTGCCATCAATGTGGTATCATCTGCATATCTGAGGTTGTTGATATTTGTCCTGGCAAACTTAATTCCAGTTTATGATTCATCCAGCCAGCATTTCTCATGATGCACTCTGCATTTAAGGTAAATAAGATGGGTGACAATATATAGCCTTGTCATACTCCTTTCCCAATTTTGAACCAATCTGTTGTACCATGTCCAGTTTTAATTGTTGTTTCTTGACCCACATACAGGATTATCAGAAGACAGGTAAGGTGGCCTGGAATTCCCATCTGTTTCATAATTATCCACAGTATGTTGTGATCCACAGAGTCAAAGGCTTTAGTGTAGTAAATTAAGTAAATGTTTTGCTGAAACACCCTTACTTTTGTCCATGGGATTTTCCCCACAAGAATACTGGAATGGATTCCTATGTCCTCTTCTGGGGCATCTTCCCAACTGAGGGATCGAACCTATGTCTCCTTCATTGCAGGCAGATTCTTTACCACACAACCACCCTTGCTGTGTATACATTCCATGAAGTACTATTGAATATGAGAAGGAAGGAAATCCTGGCATCATCCAGAGCATGGAAGTTCCTTGAGAGCAATATGATAAGTTGATTAAGTCAGACTAAAAACATATTCAAAAACAGAGACATTACTTTGCCGACTAAGGTCCGTCTAGTCAAGGCTATGGTTTTTCCAGTAGTCATGTATGGATGTGAGAGTTGGACTGTGAAAAAGGCTGAGCATCGAAGAATTGATGCTTTTGAAGTGTGGTGTTGGAGAAGACTCTTGAGAGTCCCTTGGACTGCAAGGAGATCCAACCAGTCCATTCTGAAGGAGATCAACCCTGGGATTTCTTTGGAAGGAATGATGCTAAAACTGAAACTCCAATACTTTGGGCACCTTATGCAAAGAGTTGACTCATTGGAAAAGACCCTGATGCTGGGAGGGATTGGGGGCAGGAGGAGAAGGGGATGATAGAGGATGAGATGGTTGGATGGCATCACGGACTCAATGGACGTGAGTTTGAGACAAACTGCTGGAGTTGGTGATGGACAGGGCGCCCTGGCATGCTGTGATTCATGGGGTCGCAAAGAGTCGGACATGACTGAGCGACTGAACTGAACTGAAGAACAACAAATACTGTATTATCTCACTTATATGTGGAATAATAATAAAATAATAAAATGTTCAGAGAATAGAATAGAGTGACAGTTACCAGGGGCTGGGATTGGGGAGAAACAAAGATATTTGTCAAAAAGTAAAAATTTCCAAGTAATAATATTAACAAGCTCTGCGACTCTATTTTAATACATTTTTAAAAGTGGCTAAAACAGCAGATCTTAAATGTTTTCCTCAAAAAAGTAATCGTATGATATTATGAAGGTTTTAAATAAATTCACAGTATTTTTTATATAAATATATGAAAATATTTTACAGTTTAATCATACACAATATTATATGTCAACCATATGTAAACAAAGCTGAGGGAAAAGATTAGGTTATAAAGAGACTATGGATTCTATACTGTGAGCAGTCTTGCTACTTATCTGGAAATGTAGCCAGAATGTTCTGTAAGTTCTGCATAGTAAAGACCTGAAGAAAGTTTCCTACCAGCACACAGTTTGGAACTGAGACACAAGTCCAACAAGTTCAAAAGGAAATTGGTTCAGTTCAGTCACTTAGTCATGCCCAACCAGTCAATCGTAAAGGAAATCAGTCCTGAATATTCACTGGAAGGACTGATGCTGAAGCTGAAGCTCTAATAATTTGGCCATCTGATGCGAAGAACTGACTCATTGGAAAAGACCCCAATGCTGGGAAAGATTGAAGGCAGGAGGAGAAGGGGATGACAGAAGATGAGCTCACTGGATGGCATCATAAACTCGATGGACATGAGACTGAGCAAACTCTGAGAGTTGGTAATGGACAGGGAAGCCTGACGTGCTTCATCCCACGAGGTCACAAAGAGTTGGACACGACTGACTGAACTGAATTGTGTGATTTACTCATTCATCTTTCTTCTGCTCTCTTTTGTTGTGCACATAACTTATGCTTATTCATATATTTCCCATTTATTTTTGTCTTTATTCCTTCCTGCACATTTGAACTTCCATCTGGTATCCTTTAACTTGAGAATGAAATTATATATATACATATATATATATATCATGTAGCGAAGTTCTAGTTGAGATGAGTTAAATTACATTTTTTTAAATTTACTTTTTAAATGTATTTAGTTTGTCTTCATTGTTTTTATGGTTATTTTTTCCCAGGGTATAAATTCCTAGGTTTACTGCTTATATATATATATAAGTTTAATATATATTATATAATATATATAATATATTATATTGTATACAAAGCTTTATATATATTATATTTATACATTAACATATAATATATATATATAATTTTATATATATATATACACACACATATACTGTGATGAAGTTCTAGTTGAGACAAGTTAAATTGCATTTTCTTAAATTTACTTTTTAAATGTATTTAGTTTGTCTTCATTTATTTATGGTTATTTTTTTCCAGGGTATAAATTCCTAGGTTTACAACTTATTTTGATTTCAGCACAGTTTTCTTTCTTTACTTTTGCTCTGATGAAACTTTAGGTAACATATTTTTTTTATTTCATTATTTTTAATGTGTTCTTCCCTCCAAGCCAACCATTTCTATGATTTCCTTTTTATATTTAGCTCTCAGCCTTTTGATTTTGATGTACCTCATTTAATTTTCTTTGTATTTATCTTATTTTGAATAGAGTGAGCTTCTTGGATCCCTGAGTTGAGGCACTAACAACATTTTGGAAAAATTCTTGGCCACTGTCTCTCCAAATATGTCTTGTATATGCTCTCTTCCTAGGTCTCCAATCACATGCATACTAGAATATTTGATATTTTCTACAGATCTTGGATATTCTGTTTACATTTACTGAATTGTTTTTAATTCCTCTTCATTGACATAATGTAGAAACTAGCTTTAAATTGGCTGATATACTTTTTCTTCTGTTGCATCTAACCCATTGTGAATTTACTGATGGATTGCTTTTACTAACATTATGAAATTTTTCAATTCTCATATTTCCATTTGCTTCCTTTTATAGTTTCCATTTCTACATTGAAAAATCACTATCTTTTTATGCATTTATCATTTTTCCAGGAGGTGGTTTACTTTATATTTTTCATACTTTAAAGGTTTTATTACCCCAAAATCTTTTTCCATCAGTACATTTTTCTCTTGATTGTGAGTATATGTTTGTGGTACTTGGTAATTGCACAGTCTTCTTTGTATGTGGGCCAATGTCTAAAACAAAACAAAACAAAATACTGGATGATGATATAAATAATATGATTTCCAGAAAAAGGCATACCTCATATTCTATCTAGATGCTAGCATGTAAGGCCAATATATAGTCAGTAGCTTAGAAACATCTGGACTTTTTATAGCTATTGTTAGATTCAGTTCACTAACTTCAAACTTATTGAGGGTATAATTAAGCCCTATCTTCAGTAGAAATCAGATCTAATGAAATCTAAGTATCTTATGCTGATTTACAGTTCTGTATAATTGTTCTCTATTATGGGTGGGGGTCCTTTTTGTTTTGCAACCCAGTGCCAGAATTTGTTTTTGTTTTTTTTGGGGGGAGGCGGGTGTTGTTTCTGTTGATGTTTTCTATGTCCTCTACTCCTGTCTCAGTTTTTAGATTTCTCAAATCCCTCTCCTTACCACACTTGCTGGTCCATGGTAGTTGGCTGACAGCATAAGCCATTCTTTTTCAGGGAGTATATGTCTGTGTCCTCCTTTTCTGTCCAAAATACTGAGTTTCAGGTAGCTGCTTTTTACACTGGGAAAAAGCCCTTTATACCTTTTGGGGCACCTGTTTCAACTCTACTTCCTGGTTCCCAGCTATTGACATCCTCTTCAAATTTATTATATTTGCTGAAGATAGTCAGGGTATGTATTTGCATGTAAGAGGAGACTCACTTAGTGACCGGAGATACTCAGAATCCTACTTCATCTTGCTGGCTTACATCTGGCCATTAAGTGTCTCTGTGTTTCTTTTTCTTTCCTTGCCTCGTGTGTTCACTTATTATTCTGTTATGTTTCCAGAATGAACATAACTCAAGAAAGTTTCTCCTACAAAAGACAATTCTTTATTTGGATTTACTTTATTTAGATTTTCTTACACTTAGTGCTCTGACAGGAAGAAGAGGGTTATGATTTTTAACTTATAATGGCTGATCTGATTGTTCTAGTGAGGGTAATGGTCATTTGTAACCACATCCTAATGAGATAAAAAACATGTCAATGTATGGCAAAACCAATACAGTATTGTAAAGTAAAATAAAGTAAAAATAAAAATGAAAATAAATAAACATTAAATTTAATAAACATTTTATTTTAATTTACTTGCAAATAAAAGCATCAATTGCTGATTTAATTGTTTTGTTTCTTCTTTTTTTCTTTTGCCATACCACAGAGCCTATGGTCTTTCCCTGACCAGGGATCGAACTTATGCTTTCTGCAGTGGAACCGCAGTCTTAACCACTGGACGAGGGAAGTCCATTGTCATTACTTTTTTTTTTTTTAAAGATTTGTTGATGTTCTGTTTCTCCATTTGCAATTCTGTAGCACTTGAAAAGTTTAATTTTCAACATAGGAGTAACTTCTTCAAATGAGTTATAACACTTTCAGTATAACAAATGGATCATTTAAGTTCTCAGTTTATATATTCAGTTTCACTTTGCTAAGTGCTTTTTCCTAATATTTTTCTATGATATGTTAGCCTGTATATAAACCTGAAATTCAAATATTGAAACTATTGGTAGAAATATCCAAAAGTTAAGCCAATTCACTGTTATATTTACAAGGAATTCCCTCTAAAAATGGTAATGTAAAGAAAAAAAAAATCAAGTCATGGTAAAGAAGTCAAATATAAAGCTTAGCAGAAAAAATTTCTTCTTTATTACAAATATTTGCATCTTTAACAACAGGCTAAAATTACTTAAAAGGACTAATATAGCTTACTTAGTTCTATATTTCATTCCTTCATGTTCTTCTTCTTTTTTTTTTTTTTTAATGAGAGAAAATTTGTGGTGGTATTTACCAGAGAAGCATATGTATACACTTTAGGATACTTGTAAAATATGAAGATTCTGAGAAGTTTGTGAAAGTAAAATATTGGTTTTAAAGGTATTTTTCTTTTATTAATACATTAATATTTTCTATCTTTACTATGAATGGAATTTTGAAAAAACCCTGATGAAAAAGAATATGTATGTATGCATTTTAATTAAGCTATTTTTATTCCATTTTATTTCAAATGTATATACCCTTCAAACAGATGCATCAAATATTAAAATCTTTCCAAACCTGTTATATTTCTATTTTTCTTTTTGCTAAATCATTGTAGATGTCAAGACCTTTCATTCCTAAATTATCTGACATGTATCTTTCAGAAAAAAAAGGACATTAGTTCCTATGTAATGATAACAAAATTACTACACATCACTTTCAAAATCAATAGTGATACAACAGTACAATCAAAGAAAATCCCCAGCTGGATTCACCATTTCTTTTTTATCTTTTAATTTTTCAATTCAGTCCATACATTGCACATTTCTATAAAGTCTCTTTTAACCCTTTCAGGTTAAACCATTCCCATTGCTTCCCATTGCTTCTCTCTATTCTTTATGGCCTTAAACTTTTGAAGAGTCCAGACCAGTTACCCTAGAATATGTCTTGCATTGCCAATTTATCTCTGTCTCTGACTTCATTCTGGTCAGTAATTTCTGGGAAGAGCATTAAATAGATGATGCCTTTCACTCCTGCTTTATGACATTCTAGGAAGTTGTTCAGTATTAACAACAGATAATTTGATCAAAATTTTATCAAAAGGAGGAGAATGATAGATTTCGCTCTTATAAGGATATATTTTAATGTGCAATTAAAAATAAATTATAAGGTGATTTTCTGAAACTGTATAAGTGGTCTGTTCCTCAAAAACATTCACATTATGAATTTAGCATATCTTGATTATTTTTGCCTGAATCTTTGCTTGATAATCTTTGCTTTAAATTACCTT
The DNA here is from genome assembly GCA_006408695.1 of Aepyceros melampus. Taxonomy (NCBI): domain Eukaryota; kingdom Metazoa; phylum Chordata; class Mammalia; order Artiodactyla; family Bovidae; genus Aepyceros; species Aepyceros melampus. Next base: position 504 of record SJXQ01003576.1, on the reverse strand, counting down.
AAAAATGGTGATTTTAAAAATGTTATTTGCTATACATTTATTGAGTTTCTCCACTCTTTACTCTCTCTTTCTTCATGGATTCAATTAATTTTTAGTTAATTCAATTTGCTATAATTTATTAGTGTCATGATTATTTTTTATATTCAAATTGTCCTCAACATGATCAATTAAAGTCACTTCTATTTAGTGTTATATCCCACTTTTTTTTAAATGCTATTGAGATATGAAAAGACAAAAAGAATAGTGCATAAACAATTTTATTTCTTGATAATTTTTTACAAAGGGAATGAATATTTTAATCTGTTAATCAGGTTAAGAAATATATTTTATAAAATATCTGCAATTCTCTTCATATCTCCTCACAAATGCAGTCCCTACAGTGAGCCATGGTCCTGACTTCCAGGTTTTCAGGATGGTCAGAAAAAGCTATTCCATTTCACAGGCCTGGTATTTATTCTTCTTAACATGAAAAACAAATGCAACAGTCATTTGGTCATAAAAACT
>SJXQ01003575.1:132079-166723 GCA_006408695.1 Aepyceros melampus | reverse complement strand
ATTTTTCTCCCTTTATTTCTTGATGAGTCTGGCTAATGGTTTGTCAATTTTATTTATCCTTTCAAAGAACCAGCTTTTGCCATTGTTGATTTTTGCTATGGTCTCTTTTGTTTCTTTTGCTTTTATTTCTGCCTTAATTTTTATTATTTCTTTCCTTCTACTAGCTCTGGGGTTCTCCATTTCTTTCTTTTCTAGTTGCTTTAGGTGTAAAGTTAGTTTTTTGACTTTTTCTCATTTCTTGAGGTATGTCTGTATTGCTATGAACTTTCCTCTTAGCACTGCTTTTATAGTGTCCCACAGGTTTTGGGTTGTTGTGTTTTCATTATCATTTGTTTCTGTGCATATTTTGATTTCTTTTTTCATTTCTTCTATGATTTGTTGATTATTCCGAAGTGTGTTGTTCAGCCTACATATGTTGGAATTTTTAATAGTTTTTCTCCTGTAATTGAGATCTAATTTTAATGCATTATGGTCCGAAAAGATGCTTGGAATGATTTCAATTTTCTTGAATTTATCAAGGTTAGCTTTATGGCCCAGAATGTGATCTATCTTGGAGAAGGTTCCGTGAACACTTGAGAAAAAGGTGAAATTCATTGTTTTGGGGTGAAGTGTTCTATGGATATCAATTAGGTCTAATTGGTCTATTGTATCATTTAAACTTTGTGTTTCTTTGTTAACTTTCTGTTTAGTTGATCTGTCCATAGGAGTGAGTGGGGTATTAAAGTCTCCCACTATTATTGTGTTATTGTTAATTTCCCCTTTCATAGTTGTTAGTATTTGTCTTACATATTGCGGTGCTCCTATGTTGGGTGCATATATATTTATAATTGTTATATCTTCTTCTTGGATTGATCCTTTAATCATTATGTAGTGGCCTTCTTTGTCTCTTTTCACAGCCTTTGTTTTAAAGTCTATTTTATCGGATATGAGTATTGCCACTCCTGCTTTCTTTTGGTCTCTATTTGCATGGAATATCTGTTTACATCCCTTCACTTTTAGTCTGTATGTGTCCCTTGTTTTGAGGTGGGTCTCTTGTAGGCAGCATATATATGGGTTTTGTTTTTGTATCCATTCAGCCAGTCTTTGCCTCTTAGTTGGGGCATTCAACCCATTTACATTTAAGGTAATTATTGATAAGTATGATCCCGTTGCCATTTACTTTATTGTTTTGGGTTCAGGTTTATTCATCCTCAGAGTCTTTTCAAATGAGTCAGCTCTTCGCATCAGGTGGCCAAAGTATTGGAGTTTCAGCTACAGCATCAGTATTTCCAATGAACACCCAGGACTGATTTCCTTTAGGATGGGCTAGTTGAATCTCCTTACAGTCCAAGGGACTCTGAAGAGTCTTCTCCAATACCATAATCCAAGAGCATCAATTATTCTGCACTCAGCTTTATAGTCCAACTCTCACATCCATACCTGACTATCATAGCCTTGACTAGATGGACCTTTGTTGACAAAGTAATGTCTCTGCTTTTTAATATGCTGTCTAGGTTGGTCATAACTTTCCTTCCAAGAAGTAAGCATCTTTTATTTTTATTTATTTATTTATTTTTGTGTCTTTTAGTTTCATGGCTGCAATCACCATCTGAAGTGATTTTGGAGCCCCCAAAAATAAACTCAGCCACTATTTCTACTGTTTCCCCATCTATTTCCCACGAAGTGATGGGACCAGATGCCATCTTCTTAGTTTTCTGAATGTTGAGCTTTAAGTCAACTTTTTCACTCTCCTCTTTCACGTTCATCAAGAGGCTTTTTAGTTCCTCTTCACTATTTGCCACAAGAGTGGTATCATCTGCATATCTGAGGTTATTGATATTTCTCCCAGAAATCTTGATTCCAGCATGTGCTTCTTCCAGCCCAGCATTTCTCATGATGTACTCTGAATATAAGTTAAATATACAGCCTTGACATACTCCTTTTCCTATTTGGAACAAGTCTGTTGTTCCATGTTCAGTTCTAACTGTTGCTTCCTCACCTGCATACAGGTTTCTCAAGAGGCAGGTCAGGTGGTGTGGTACTCCCATCTCTTTCAGAATTTTCTACAGTTTATTGTGATCTACACAGTCAATATGCTTTGGCATAGGCAATAAAGCAGAAATAGATTTTTTTTCTGAAACTCTGTTTCTTTTTTGATGATCCAGCAGATGTTGTCAATTTGATCCCTGGTTCCTCTGCCTTTTCTAATACAAGCTGGAACATTTGGAAGTTGACAGTTAATCTATTGCTGGAGCCTGTCTTGGAGAATTTTCAGCGTGTAAGATGAGTGCATTTGTGCTGTAGTTTCAGCATTCTTTGGCATTGCCTTTCTTTGTGATTGGAATAAAAACAGACCTTATCAATTCCTGTGGCCACTGTTGAGTTTTCCAAATTTGCTGCCATATTAAGTACAGCATTTTCACAGCATCATCTTTTAGGATTTGAAATAGCTCAACTGGAATTCCATCACCTCCACTAGCTTTGTTCATAGTGATGCTCCTAAATCCCACTAGACTTCACATTCCAGACTTCTGGCTCTAAGTGAGTGATCACACCATCATGATTATCTGGGTCGTGAAGATCTTTTTTGTACAGTTCTTCTGTGTATTCTTGCCACCTCTTCTTAATATCTTCTGTTTCTGTTAGGTCCATACCATTTCTGTCCTTTACCAAGCCCATCTTTGCATGAAATATTCCTTTGGTATCTCTAATTTTCTTGAAGAGATCTCTAGTCTTTCCCATTCGATTGTTTTCCTCTATTTTTCTGCATTGTTTATTGAGGAAGGCTTTCTTATCTCTCCTTGCTCTTCTTGGAAGTTTGTATTCAGATGCTTATATCTCTCCTTTTTTCCTTTGCATTTTGCTTCTCCTATTTTCACAGCTATTCGTAAGGCCTCCCCAGACAGCCATTTTGCCTTTTTGCATTTCTTTTTCTTGGGGATGGTCTTGATCCCTGTCTCCTACACAATGTCGTAAACCTCTGTCCATAGTTCATCAGGCCCTCTGTCTATCAGATCTAGTCCCTTAAATCTCTTTCTTATTTCCAGTGTATAGTCATTAAGGATTTGATTTAGGTCATACCTGAATGGTCTAGTGGTTTTCCCTATTTTCTTCAATTTAAGTCTGAATTTGGCAATAAGGAGTTCCTGGTCTTGTTTTTAGTGACTGCATAGAGCTTCTCCATCTTTGGCTGCAAAGGATGTAATCAATCTGATTTTCGTGTTGGCCATCTGGTGATGTCCATGTGTAGAGTCTTCTCTTGCATTGTTGGAAAAAGGTGTTTGCTATGATCAGTGCATTCTCTTGGCAAAACTCTATTAGTCTTTGCCCTGTTTCATTCTGTATTTCAAGGCAAAATTTGCCTGTTACTCCTGGTGTTTCTTCACTTCCTAGTTTTACATTTCAGTCCCCTATAGTGAAAAAGGCATCTTTTTTGGGTGTTAGTTCTAGAAGGTCTTGTAAGTCTTCATAGAACTGTTCAACTTCAACTTCTTCAACACTACTGGTTGAGGCATAGACTGGATTACTGTGATATAGAATGGCTTGCCTTGGAAACAAACAGAGATCATTCTGTTGGTTTTGAGATTGCATCCAAGTACTGGGAATGGAACAACAGACTGGTTCCAAACAGGAAAAGGAGTATGTGGAGGCTGCATATTGTCACCCTGCTTATTTAACTTATAGGCAAAGTACATCATGAGAAATGATGGTCTGGTAGAAGCACATGCTGGAATCAAGACTGCTGGCAGAAATATCAATAACCTCAGATATACAGATGATGCCACCCTTGTGGTAGAATGTGAAGAACTAAAGAGACTCTCGATGAAAGTGAAAGAGGAGGGTGAAAAGTTGGCTTAAAGCTCAACATTCAGAAAACTAAGATCATGGCATCTGGTCTCATCACTTCATGGCAAATAGATGGGGAGACAGTGGAAACAGTAGCTGCCTTATTTTGGGAGGGGCTCCAAAATCACTGCAGATGGTGATTGCACCCATGAAATTAAAAGACACTTATTCCTTGGAAATAAGTTATGACCAACCAAGACAGCATATTAAAAACCAAAGACATTACTTTGTCAACAAAGTCCATCTAGTCAATGATATGGTTTTACCAGTACTCACATATGGATGTGAGAGCTGGACTATAAAGAAAGCTGAAGGCTGAAGTGATGCTTTTGTATTATGGTGTTGGAGAAGACTCCTGAGGGTCCCTTGGATGGCAAGGAGATCCAACCAGTCCATCCTAAAGCAGATCAGTCTTGGGTGTTCATTGGAAGGAATGATGTTGAAGCTGAAACTCCAATACTTTGGCCACTTGTTGCAAAGAGCTGACTCATTTGAAAAGACCCTGATGCTGGGAAAGCTTGAGGGCAGGATCAGAAGAGGAGGACAGAGAATGAGATATTTAGAAGCCATCACTGACTCAATGGAAATGGGTTTGGGTAGACTATGTCAGTTTGTGATGGACAGGGATCCCTGGCGTGCTGCAGTTCATGGGGTTGCAAAGAGTCGGACACAAGTGATCAACTGAACTGAACTGAAGTTCTTTTCAGCTAGATCTCATGTCCTTCACAAAAATGAACTCAAAAATAGATCACGGACCTAATTGAAAAATGCAAAACTATAAAATTTCTATGCTTGGGGCTGGTGCACTTGGATGACCCAGAGAGATGATATGGGGAGAGTGGTGGGAGGGGGGTTCAGGGTTGGGAACTCATGTACACCTGTGGCGGATTCATGTCAATGTATGGCAAATCCAATAGAGTATTGTAAGTAAAAACAATAAAAATAAAAATAAAAAATAAAGAGCACACACACAAAAATAAAATAAAATAATAAAAATAAAATAAAATTTCTAGATGATAACATAGGAAAGAATCTACATAACCATGTGCTTGACAATTACTTTTTGATATACTATGAATCAGAGAAGGTGATAGCACCCCACTCCAGTACTCTTGCCTGGAAAATCCCTTGGACGGAGGAGCCTGGACTGCAGTCCATGGGGTCGTGAAGAGTCGGATACTGCTGAGTGACTTCACTTTCACTTTTCACTTTCATGCACTGGAGAAGGAAATGGCAATCCACGCCAGTATTCTTGCCTGGAGAGTCCCAGGGACGGGGGAGCCTTGCGGGCTGCCATCTATGGGCTTGCACAGAGTCCAACACGACTGAAGCGACTTAGCAGCTGCAGCAGCAGCATACTATCAATGGCATGATGAATGAAATAAAGAATCAAGAAACTGGACTTCATCAAAGTTAATTTCTCTTCTGAAAAATTCAATATCAAGAAAGTTAGAAGACAAAACACAAACTGAGAAAATACTTGCAAAAGTCATATCTGATTAGGGCTGTAAATATCAACAGTAAGAAAACAATGCCATTAAAAAAAAAAAATGAGCCAAAGATGCTCCACCTCATAAGTCCTCAGGGAAATGAAGATTAAAACAGTGGTGAGATTCCATCACATACCAATAGAATGGCCAAAGTTGAGACCACTGACAACACCAAATATTAGAGTGGTTGTGGACTAACAGGAACTATCATTTTTTTGCTAGTGGGATGCAAAATGTTATAGCCACTCTGGAAGACAGTTTGGTAGTTTCTTACAAAACAAAACAGTCCTACATGATCCTGTAATGGGGATCCTCATCAGTTACCCAAAGGATTTGAAACTTTATGTTCACACAACTAACCTGCCAATGAATATTGACTGTAGGTTTATTCACAATTACCACAACTTGGAAGTGCCGGTACTCACCTCAGTATGTGAACAGATAAACTGGTACATTCTGATAATGGAATAACTCAGTACTAAAATGAAATAAGCTATCAAGCCATGAGAAGATATTAGTAAAATAAATCAATCTGAAAAACTTGTACTATCTATGATTCTAACTATGTTTTTTTTTTGAAAAGACACTATGGAAATGATTAAAAGATTGGTGGTTGGCCANGTGGTCAAACAAGAGATGGCAAGGGTGAACGTCGACATTCTAGGAATCAGCGAACTAAAATGGACTGGAATGGGTGAATTTAACTCAGATGACTATTATATCTTTCTTCCTACTCTACCAAAAAGGTTCTATACCTGGACCTAGAATCCTGCTACTGTTGGAACAATGGCCCAGGTATGTCATGATCTGGCTTAACTCTTGTGGGCCGTCTGGGAAATTATCCACCATTTATTTCCACAAGAGGATACATTCTGAGTTCCAGTTAGTCAACTTTCCAATGCATTTTTTGGAAGGCAATCAGGTTTTAAATTGCGAATGGCCTGAAGTGCCTCATTAGTGTTCCTGTGTGCCAATGCATGTAATCCTATTGAGAATGTGCTTTAAGAAATCATTCAGCAAAAATCAGAAATGCATATATACTAAAGAAAGTAATGATCTTTATCATATTGTTAGGGTACAGGGAAGATGTACTGGTTGGGGCAGGTATTTCTGTATTAATAGTTAAAAGAGACTAATTCAAAGCAAAATAAGCTGAAAGACCAATTATAATTTCAAAATACTGAATGGCATGTCTATTTTAGTTAAGAGTTTCCGTATGTAGCTGTAGGACTGAATTTAGTTCTGCACCTTTGGAAAGTCCTCAATTTTTTTCTTTGTAAGCTTAACATACATCAATCTCTCTCTCTCTCCCCCTTCACCCACTGGCACCCATTCCTGTATGTTTTGGCTTAGCCTTTCCCATAGTACATAGCTGTGATTGTGAAAATTATGTGCAATGGTTTAAAAAATTTGCAAGGAGACATACAATGTTAAATGTTAAGTTGTATTCCATTTACAATGTTGCATTTCCAAGCATAATATAATACAAACAAAAATACTGATTACTAATTTCTAAATCATAGTTCTTTTTATCATCTACTTTATATTCTATGCATTTTTATTCTTTTCATCTGACATCTGCTGGTAATCTGTTTGTCAATTAAAGTTGAGGTCTCTTGAGAGTCCCTTGGACTGCAAGGAGATCCAACCAGTCCATCCTAAAGGAAACAGTCCTGAATATTCATTGGAAGGACTGATGCTGAAGCTGAAACTCCAATACTTTGGCCACCTGATGCGAAGAGCTGACTCATTTGAAAAGACCCTGATGCTGGGAAAGATTGAGGGTACGAGGAGAAGGGGACGACAGAGGATGAGATGGCTGGATGGCATCACTGACTCAATGGACATGGGTTTGGGTGGACTCCAGGAGTTGGTGAATGGACAGGGAGGGCTGGTGTGCTGCGGTTCGTGGGGTCACAAAGAGCTGGACACAACTGAGCGACTGAACTGAACTGAATACTTCCTTTAGAGTTGTCTATTAATGGATTTTGCTTTTCTCAAATAAAAATGTTATCCTCCCAGACCTTTTCATTTAGGTAACACTGTTCTTCATTTGGTGACTTCCCAGGTGGCACAGAGGTAAAGAATTCGCTTGCCAATGCAGGAGATGCAAGAGACCTGGGTTCGATCCCTGGGTCAGGAAGATCTTGAGTAGGAGACGGCAACCCACCCCAGAATTCTTGCCTTGGAAATTCCATGGACAGAGGAGCCTGGTGGGCTACAGCAGTCCACAGGGTCGCAAAGAGTTGGACATGATGGAGCACACATGCCTTGCACGCACTTCATTCTATTGGGAGAATGAAGGCCTTCCTCCTAAGTTCTTCTGAGAAGACAGGGTTATACACACTGACTTTTGTTTTAAAAATGATATCCTAGGAAACTACCTGCCAAGCAAAGTCAAGACAGTGGGGGTCAAGGTCTATGGTGGGGTGGTGGCAACTGAGTGAGACCTGCAGGACACAATTCACCCAGGACACCTTAAGTCTCCCTCTTACACTCACTTCATTGGCCAACTCATCCTCAGAAAGTGACTGCAAATCTTCTGTCTGCAGGAAGAGAGAAAAGTCTAAACTGTGAGGAATGTGCAATTATTTATAACTGACTTTTAGCTATTTGTTTTTGTTTGTTTGACTTCCATATACTCTCATGATAAGAGGTGAGTGATCAAAGCTTCATCTGCTTCCCCTCATACTCCCCATCACTTGCATTATCACTTACACCTCCTCCTCTTCCCCCATCATGGAAAAACTGTCTTCCACAAAACCGGTCCCTGGTGCCAAAAAGGTTGGGGATTGTTTATCCATTCTCATCATTCTTTTTCCTGTCTAGTGTCTCCATGTCAGTTTTTGCAGACTTCTACTAGGCCATTTAATGACATTGTATTATAACTTGTTTTTATTCAAATATAGTTTGGTGTGCACCCTTTCTCCTAGCTAGAATGTAAGCTTCTAAAATGCAGAAACCATGATTTTTTTTTTCATTTTTGTATCATGGAGCTTCATTCACTATATGTCTTAAGTTAACTGAGAAAAATAAGAAAATAACTATTTTCCAGGGAAAACTAACATCGCTTCACTGCTACCTACTCATTGCATTATAGTTTTTGTCAGAGAAGCAAGATGATACCAGGGTTCTAAGAGAGGAATGAAACAGAATATACAACATTTGATTGCATGTATGAGGGGAGAACATAATCTTTCTTATTCAGATAATGAGGTGCTATGCAGGAAGGACAAATCCAGACAGGACCCCTCTACCCACCCACCCAGCCACCTGAAGTGGCTGTCTTCAGCTGTTGGAGAATTGTGTGTGGCTGGGGTGGGCTGGCAGCCTGGATGAAAGGAGGATTCTGAAATGCAAAGTAGGAAGACAACCAAGGGAGACCTTATCAACCTTAGTCCTGTTCTGCTTTAAGACTTTTTTTTCTTTTTTTGGTCAAGTTTTATATTAGGGTAAAGTTGGTTGGAAAGATAGTGCTAAGTTGTGTCTGACTCTTGCAATGCTATGGACTGTAGACCCCCAGGCTCCTCTGTCCATGGGTTTCCCCCAGCAAGAATACTGGAGTGGGTTGCATTTCCTTCTCCAGGGGAACTTCTGGACCCAGGAATTGAACCCAGGTCTCCTGCATTGCAGACAGATGCTTCACCAACTGAGCCACAAGGGAAGCCCTTGGTTGGAAAACTATAGAAGATGACACCTGCTTTATACCCCTCTTTATACACCTGCTTTATATGTGTTCAAATAAAGACACTGAAGCTGGGAGGCAAGATGGCGGGACAGATGGCCAACTTTGGATGGCTGCGAGGAGGTGGGATGGGCTGCCCTCCTCCACCTCCTGTTTCTCCTGGCAAGTTTATGCATTTGTCACAGTGTGAAAAGGTGGGAAAACAATGCCAGGGAGGATGCTTGAATATATAGGTTGAAGGCAAAAATGTAATGACACTATGTAAACCAGCAAATGCCAAAGGCCACTTCCTTCAAGTGCAAGAAGATGCTGACTTGGATCTTATTCCGGTATGAATATTCTTACCACGTCTTAGTTGTGAATTTGAAGTCCTGGGGTCACGGGTGTGTCTGGCATGTGACTGGGTTGTCAGCAGGGGTGGGGAGTGAGAGGTGCAGACAGGACATACTGAAATTGCCAGCTGTCTTTAAGAGAACCAGCCTCCAGGGTCTAGGCTCTGTCCCCATGGAGTTTGTGCTCTGTGGGATTCCCCCAAGAGGTGCATGGAGATGAGAATGGCATTCCCTTGGATTTCAACCTGTAGAATCCCAGTGGGATGTGATTGGAGAACCAGGTGAGGGAGAGTAGGAGACTCTGGGGCCACAGAGCAGAAACCCTACACTGCAGTCCACAGGGCTCAGCAGTTTAACCCCTGAGGGATGCTAAGTGGTGGCGGAGGCCCGTGACCTATCATCAGCTCCTTCATCTTTAGATATTGATGGAATGGATTTGAGTGATTCGATAGCCCCATCAAAATGATGAGCACTCTAGTACTATAAAGCATGTATATCTGCGAAGATTTGTTTTAAGCCCAATATTTTGCTTCTTGCTGCAAGAAAAAGTTTAGAAAGCAGCCCTGTGCCTTCAGGCTTTAGTGATCCGGGAGGAAAGCACATGGAGCCACATGTTTTGCTCCTAGATTGAAAGGGAAAACCATTCCTGAGCCAAAGGAGCAACGTGTGCTTCGCTGAGGGCAGAGGGTGTGAATTTTATCATCCCTTGAAACCTGCATGGGGCTTAACTGAATATTGCTTTCTGGATAGAATGCCATCGGAAGAGAAGCAAATCCCTCATGAATAGACTCATTCTCTTGTGATCCTAACTGCAAAGGTAGTATGGCATTCATTTAATAAAGGCAGATTTCAGCAGTCCGGAGTTGTATCAATCTGCTGTTGGCTCATTCAGAAAACTGTTTCAAGTCTTATTAAATTATTAGATGTGTGCTCTTCTTACCCCTGAGCAAAGAAAACACATGGAAATGTGGCTGGGATATCTAAGACTAAGGCATATATTATGCAAATATAAAATCAAGACCCGTTAGCAAATGCCACAATTTTGGGACAGAGACTCAAGAATTATTCATCTCTCTAATTTTTGGCTACCAGGGTCTTAAAAATAAATCACAGCTTGAAATCCTTCATCATTAGAAGATCATTCCTAAGTTTTACTGTTCAAGAGGTTCTCAAGGCAAAAATACTAAATTGTTCCCTTCCTCAGCGGACCACAATTTAGAAAAAACAGAGGAATCAGAGATCAAATAGCCAACAACAGTGGGTCACGGAGAAAGCAAGGGAATTCCAGAAAAGCATCTACTTCTGCTTCTCTGACTACATTAAAGCCTTTGACTGTGTGGATTACAACAAACTGTGGAAAATTCTTCAAGAGGTGGGAATACCACAACACCTTTCCTGCCTCCTGAGAAACCTGTATGCAGGACAAGAAGCAATAATTAGAACTAGACATGGAACAACAGACTATTCCAAATTGGAAAAGAACTACATCAAGGCTGTATAATGTTACCCTGCTTATTTAACTTATATGCAAAGTACATCATGTGAAATGACAAGCTGGATGAATCCCACATTGAAATCAAGATTTCCAGGAGAAATACCAACAACCTCAGATATGCAGATGATACCATTCTAATGGCAGAAAGCAAAGAGGTACTAAAGAGCCTCTTGATGAGGGTGAAAGTGTAAAAGCTGGCTTAAAACTCAACATTCAAAAAACTAAGATCATGGCATGCAATCCCTCATTTCATGGCAAATAGATGGAGAAACAAGGGGAAAAGTTACAGACTTCATTTTATTGGCTCCAAAATTACTGCAGATGGTGGCTGCAGCCATGAAATTAAAAGATTCTTGCTCCTTGGAAGAAAAGCTATGAACAACCTAGACAGCATATTGAAAAGCAGAAACATCACTTTGCCAACAAAGGTCTGTAGAGTCAAAGCTATAGTTTTTCCAGTAGTCATATATGGATGTGAGAGTTGGACCATAAGAAAAGCTGAGTGCCCATGAATTGATGCTTTTGAACTGTGGTGCTGGAGAAGACTCTTGAGAGTCCCTTGGACTGCAAGATCAAATCAGTCAAATCCTAAAGGAAATCAGTCCTGGATGTTCATTGGAAGGACTGATGTTAAAGCTGAAACTCCAATACTTTGACCAGCTGATGTGAAGAGCCAACTCATTGGAAAAGACTCTGATGCTGGGAAAGATTGAAGGCAGGAGGAGAAGGGGATGACAGAGGATGAGATGGCTGGATGGCATCACGGACTCAATGGATGTGAGTTTGAGCAAACTCCAGGAAATGGTGAAGGACTAGAAAGCCTGGCGTGTGCAGTCCATGGGGTCGCAAAGACTGGGACATGACTGAGTGACTGAACAACAACAAATCCCAACATTATCTGCATGTGCTATGGAAGGACTTCTCCTAGTAGAAGCAGGGCTGCCATATTGCACAACTCCAAGGCAGCATTTCGGAGAAGGCAATGGCAGCCCACTCCAGTATGCTTGCCTGGAGAATCCCATGTACAGAGGAGCCTGGTAGGCTACAGTCCATGGGGTCGCTAAGAGTCAGACATGACTGAGTGACTTCACTTTCTCTTTTCACTTTTATGCATTGGAGAAGGAAATGGTAACCCACTCCAGTATTCTTGCCTGGAAAATCCCAGGGACAGAGGAGCCTGCTGGGCTGCTGTCTATGGGGTCGCACAGAGTCGGACATGACTGACGTGACTTAGCAGCAGCAGCAGCAAGGCAGAGCTCAATTTGCACAGTATAAGCGATGAAATGTTTTTCGCTATTTCCTGGAAATCTGGTTGTCACAATGACTCCTCCTATTGACTCCCATCTATCTTTCAGTATGGATATAATACACCCAAATCCACTCTGATAACAAACTAAGAAAATTAAATCACAGTGAAAACCTACAGAAAATGTGGGAGAAAATAACTCAAAGTAACTAAAAGTTATCTCTAACCTAGGTCTATGGTTTCAGAGATGAGAAAACAAGGGTCACACAAACATCCATTAAATACCTATAATACTTAACTACAGGCTTCCCAGGTGGGGCAATGGTAAAGAATCCACCTACCAATGCAGGAGACATGGGTTTGATCCCTGGGTCAGGAAGATCCCTTGGAGTAAGAAATGGCAACCCACTCCAGTGTTCTTTCCTGGAAAATTCCATGGACAAAGGGAGCCTGGCGGGCTACAGTCTATGGGGTTGCAGAATTGAACACAATTTTAATAGCTGCATAGTGGCCTATCCTATTAAATAGATACAATAATTAATGAATTACATCTTAAATAAACTTAAAATTTTTTGAAAATTTTGTTGTTATGGCAATTCCTCAGACTACTATTCACTGAAGAGTTGAGACAGTGCTATTTTTATATGTGATGGACCAGAAGTTCAATAATATATCAGCACTAGAATTTTAGAACCCCACTTTTAAGGTATCAGTAGTCAGTAACACATAAAGCATGCATGTTTTAAGTAGGTATTTTATTTAAGAATTATCCTCCTTAAGTGTTCAGTCTGAGGTAGGTCCTATGCTAAGAGATCAGTGCATAGCATCTCATGTAATCCTTAGGATTACATGTCCTAGGACTTAGGTTGGATAATTACAAGATATCTAATAGATAATGTGGGTTTGGCTCCAGACCTCAGCAAGAAAGTCAATATTGAAATAAAATGAGTGACAGGAATTTCTGTTTTCCCAGTGCACAGTGTATCTTGTGCATTAGTATTAAGTCTAAAAACACAACGTACATACATTAAAATACTTAATTCTAATCAATGGAGCCATCATTGGAGCCTTCTTTTTGCAATGGTAACATGAAAGATTACTGATCATAGATCTCTTTAAAAATAATAACAATAACAATGAAAAAGTTGGAAATATTCTAAGAATCACCAAAGTGTGGGACTTCCCTGATGGCCCAGTGGATAAGAATCCACTTGCCAATGCAGGGGACACGGGTTCGATCCCTGGTCCTGGAGGATTCCACATGCTGCAGAGGAAGAAACCTGTAAGCCCATAACTACTGAGCCCATGTGCCTAGAGCCCATACTCTGCAAAAAGAGAAGCCACTGCAATGAGAAGCACATGCCTGACAGTGAAGAGTAGCCCCCACCCACTGCAACTAGAGAAAGCCCACACTGTGATGAAGCCCCAGTGCAGCCTAAATAAATAAATAAAGGTTTAATAATAAAAAAAGAATTACCAAAATGTTACACAGAGAGAAAAAGAGAAAATGAGATTAGAAAAATGGTGCTGATGGACTTTCCTCATGCAGGGTTGCCACAAACTCCCAATTTGCAAAAAACACAGTATTTGCAAAACACAAATTGAAGTGCAATAAAATGAGATACACCTGTACTCCCAATTAGCCAGATGAGGAATCTGAAGTTGACAGTGACCAAAAGACTCGCCCCAGGTACACAGGTAGTGAGAAGCATGTTCAGGAACCAATTCAAGTCCTCTAACATCAGGGCCATTGTCATATTGCCACTTCTTGCCTTGAAGATAATAAAACAGAGTTTCTAGCAAGAAAAAATGTAAACACAGGACAATGAAAACAAGGTCGGGGGACAAAGTTTATGAGGCACTTTTTTCTTTTCTCATTGTATTTTCAAGAAAATATGGATATTATATTAATAAATTAATGGTTTAGATGTTTTGAGTTCACTTAAATGTGTATGACTGTTATTTATTAAAATACTAATAATCCATTGGGTTTCCCAGGTGGCTCAGTGGTAAAGAATCTTCTTGTCATTGAAGGAGACACAGGAGACATGGATTTGAGCCCTGGTCAGGAAGATGCCCTGGAATAAGAAATGGCAACCCACTCCAGTATTTCTTGCCTGGAAAATCCATGAACAGAGGAGCCTAGCAGGTTACTATGGTCCATGAAATCACAGAGTAAGAAACGACTGACCATGCATACATGCATACAATAATCCACTAAGTTTAAATAATCAAAAACATAATAAATATAATACACCTAAACATTAAAAATGTAAATTTCAATATCAACCCGCCCTCCCCCCAGATAAAGGCAAATCATTATATTTGTCCTATAGTGGAATTACTGGGTGAAGAAGTGTTGGTTCATATACTTGGGAATTTCCTGGATGAAATCTGAACTGGTTACTGGCCACAGAGGTCAAGGAGAGACAGAAGAGAGAGACAGACCATGCTCCATTTGAGAGGCTCCATTGAGAGGCTCCATCGAGAGGCAGCAGGTGGGACAAGGCAGGAAACTTCAAAGTCTCACATTCAAGGGGCTGTGCAACGAATAGATCTCCACATCTGTCCACCAAATCTTAAAAGCTTATAGAGAGGCCTCATTGGGGTTCAGCCACCGACTCACTTTGGTAGGTCTCAACAACGTGTTACTCTCTGAAGGCGAGTCCCCAAAACCATCTCCTACCCAGAGCACTGGGCAGAAGGTACACTCCAACCGAGGAGTGTGGTTCCTCCCACTGCCCGTGTGCAGCTCATGGGGGAAGGGGCGGGGTCAGCCCACCATCCTGTCCCCTGGATGACCTCCTCCAACGAGGACAGAGGTACAGCTTAATATTTTTAATATTTGTTGCCAAATTTTACTTCAAAAAGTTTCTATTTTCCTTCTAATTTTTCTTGCTGATACTCTTGTGGAATTGGGAGTAGGTCTTTTTCTTAGTTCCCCAAAAATAATTCCTCAGGAGTACCTCTTTAAACTTTTTGTTTTAATTCTGTGCCCATTTGATAGTGGAAATTGATCTTCCTTGTTGTTTGAATTTGAATTTCTTGACTAATTATGAGGTTTGACTTTTCTTGTTGTATGTACTGTATTTGTCCCTGTGTAAACTTCCTATTCTTTGACTTTGCTAAATTTTTTTTATTGGGGTGTTTTATATATTTTTGTCCTTGTTGTAAGAGTTTTTCCTAAATGTATTGAGGATATTAACCTTCAGTTTGACATACATATTGCAATCTCCTCCTACAACTCCAAGTTTGTTGTTTGCGTTTTAATTTTACTTATAGTGTTTTTTTTCTATAGATGCTTTAGCTTTATAGTTTTAAGTCAAGTGAACGCTTCTTGAAAGTTATTTCCTTTCATGAATTCTGCTTTTGCATGCATAGCTGATTTCTGGTGGCTCTTTTGTATTTTTCAAGCCTTCAGTGTATGTTAATTTACATAATTACCTGGGGCAGATGCTGTTTGGGAGAACATTATCTCATTAAAATGACCTGTTGGTTTTCTTTCTGAGGTTCCTGTGTCTGCCCTTTATAGTGAGGTACACTTTTATTTTTCTTACAAATGCCCCAATCCACTGTTGATCCCAGAAACACCATTTAGTGGAGCAACGAACAATTACTCTTTTGCTGAAGCTTGCTGCCTCAAAGTCATTTTCAGGTTATTAAGAAATGATGGAATTAGTTGAACAGGCTGGACCTCTTTTGGTGAAGATTAGAGAGAGAATGTACACAGTTTCTGAAAGGCGATCTTGCCTGAGAGAAATGATAATGCCTGAAATAAAAGGCTGCCCTCGCATCTCCTGTGGGCCCTCAGCGCATTTTAATCCTAATTAAAGAAGAAGTCCAAGAGAGAGTTTCCAGAAGGAGCTGATTATAACCACAGCTCCATATGGAACTCATCAAGGGTTACCACCGCAGCTGTGGCGCATTAGCACATGAGACTCGCACTGGAAATGTCTCCGTCAAAGCATCCATTGAAAAATGGTTTGTTAAACTTGGCTGTGTGGGAGTCCTCTGGTGTTCTTAATACCACAGGGACAAGTTGTGTTCTACCAGGAGGCCCCCTGATTCCTTTAAGCGTTGTTCTGCATTTTTGTGCATTGATATTGCAGAAACCTTTTGGATTGCTAGGATGCCCCGGTTGTGTGCCTGATGGAGGGCTTGGTATTCAGTTTTGGATCTTTATCCTGGGGCAGTGGGCTTGGATTGTTATCCACAAAGGGAAGTTGGAAAACAGAAATGCAGTGGCTTCTGGGCCACAGGTTGCTGAGGGGCTGGTGAAGTGCATGATGAGATCAGAGGGTCACTGGAGATGAGCATGCCTGTGTGCTCAGTCACTTCAGTCGTGTCCAATCTTTGCGACATTATGGACTGGAGCCCACCAGGCTCCTCTGTCCATGGGACTCTCCAGGCAAGAATTCTGGAGTGGGTGGCCATTCCCTTTTCCAGGGGATCTTCCCAACCAGAGGACTGAACCTGTGTCTGCCTGTGTCTCCTGCCTTGCTGATGGATTCTTTACCCACTGAACCACCAGGGAAGTCCATAAATATCGTCAGATCGCCCTGGAACAATTTGGTGAGCTTCTGCCACTCACAACAGAGAGACTAGAGATCCACTTGTTATTTCAAAACTGGAATAAGGTTTGGCATTGCCTTGGAAGCAAAACGTAGGTGCTTTAATGGTTAAGATGTTTTTTTCTTCTTCTCTTACCACTCAAACTGGGACACTAGTTTGTACCAGTAGTAACTCAAATGAACAAAGACCAGTATGAAATGGACAGGAGAGAAAAAGCACATGTCACTGAAAACTAAAGATCATCTCACATCTCATTTTAGCTAATATTTCCTTTTCCCACCTTCTCACCAATTGAACTCTTAAAGGCTACAGGTGAAGGTAGGGGCAGAAGAAGCATGAGATTACCAACATCCTGAACTCCCTGCTAGGAGAGCCATTCAGAGTGCCAGCAGATTCAAAGGGAGATGGGGAGAGAGGATACCCATGGGCAGTGGCCAGGACAAGGAGACCAGAGTGGGTGCTGACACCCTTTTTGGGTCTTGAGGGAGGATATGCGTTTTATTCTTCTGTGGGGCTTTGGGCTCTAAGAACAATTGTGAAGTTGGTATCTGGAGACATCTAGGGGGTTTACTCTGGTTAGACAGGCCCCAGAGTCATGGATGACCCCTTTCTCTAGGCCAACAGCTCACCACTCGTCATTCTTGGATAAGAAGGGTTGTATGAAAACCTCCCAAGTACAAGGTGGCATTATATATAGGTTGGGACAGTCCCAAGGGGACTGAGGATGCATTGCCATACTGGGTTTATAGAGTCAAGGCAGGCTGGCAGACATTTGAGAATGGAGGGGGTACTCCAGACCCAAAAATAGTTGTGCCTGTGGCCTATCTTGCTGTGTAATGCCACCAACTTTCCAAAACATGAAAAGCTGAGCTTGTGAGATAAGCAATTCAGAGGCCTTATGTTAATCAACAGGGAAAAGATGATGTTTTATTTTAGAGTTGTGTGTGGTGAGGCATACCTTTTCTCAACCAGGTGTCAAACAGCTAAGTTAACTGCAAAGATTCTAGTCAAAAAATATTCTAGCCTTGAGAATGAAGCGGTAACAGGCTTGGGCATAAGCTTTTAGGTCATAACTTCTGAGAAAGCTACTGATAAATTTAAAACAAAATATCAGGTGTTTTATAAATTTATTTCCAAAGGATATTATACTTTTACAACTTTATATAAGTCTTAAGTAGTTTTTCATAATTCAGAATAGGAACTGTTAATAATCATATCGAAGATCTCTTATAACAGTCTTTTAAGATGTTCTGTTCTTAAGGAACTACTTTATAGCACAGGGGATATACTGCTCCATGTTATGCGGCAGCCTGGATGGGAGGGGAGTTGGGGGAGAATGGATACATGTATATGTATGGATGAGGCCCTTCACTGTTCACCTGAAACTATCACAACATTGTTATTTGGCTATACCCCAATACAAAATAAAAAGTTTAAAAGTAAAAACAACAAAAAATAAATAAAATACCAAGCTATAGCTACACATACTGGGCTTCCCTGGTGGTTCAGACAGTAAAGAACTGCCCACAAAGCTGGAGACCCAGGTTCAATCCCTGGGTTGAAAAGATCTCCTGGAGAAGGAATGGCTACCCACTCCAGTATTCTTGCCTGGAGAATTCCATGGACAGAGGAGCCTGGCAGGCCCCAGTCCATGGGAGTCACAAAGAGTCAGAAATGACTGAGTGACTGATGCTTTCACTTTCATTAATATTGTTAAAGAATTTTCAAAGCCATACTGTCAAATTGAAAAATAAATTGAAGGAAAATACATAAAAAAGAAATTTTGTTTTCAATTCATTTGAATAAATGTAAGAAGAAAAATCATTGTAATTTATTATTTACTGTAAGGAATTAGCTTTCACAATCATGGAAGCCGAGAAGACCTACAGTTGTCTGCCAGCCAGAGACCCACAAGAGCCAGCACTGTACTTCGGTCTGAGGTCTGAGAACTGGGGGAGCCGATGGTGTAAGCCCTAGTCCAAGGGCAGGAGAAGATAAGTCCCAGCTAAGTAGTGAGGCAGGGAATAGGGTCAGGTTCTTCCTTCCTTCATCTTTTTTTCTATCCCAGACATGAATGGATTGGATGATTTTGTACCCACATCAGGGAGAGAATCTGCTTCACAGGGTCCATGGATTCAAGGGCCAGCGTCTCCCAAAACTCCCTCCCAGGCATCCCCAGGAATGCTAGATCTCAGTACCTCATGGCCAGGTGAGTAGACAAAAAATTAACCATCATAATCATGTTTGTGAAAAAACTCTTAGAAGTATTTTATTCTTTGGATTATAGGAGCAACATACTTCAAATGAGAGGATATAGGAAAACAGAATCTTTCACATTGTTGTTGTTGCTCTTTAGTTGCCAAGTCACGTCTGACTCTTCGCGATCCCATGGACTTTAAGCCCACCAGGCTCCTTTGTCCATGGGATTTTCCAGGGAACAATACTGGAGTGGGTTGCCATTTCCTCCTCCAAGGGATCTTCCTGACCCATGGATTGAACCTGAGTCTCTTTCATTGGCAGGTGGATTCTTTACACTGATTCACCTGGGAAGCCCATCTTTCACATTAGAGGTACTAAAAACTTCATTTGTGCAGATCCAAGTGCATACCATATAATTAGAGGAAGTTGAGTTTTTGCCAGTGTCAATCATTCTGTTTTAATAAGGACCTTGTGATGGAATTGACTAGCATCATGGAAAGTAACATTTGTTGAAAGTCATGACTTTATAATGCAACACATTAGTATAAACATCATCAGTATTACTGTTGTGAACTTGACCAGTTGCTTTCTCAAAAAAAAAAAAAGGTCTGCAGTTTAGTTAACTGTATTTGCTATATAAATAAAAACACCCCTCCCCCAAACTAGTGGTTAAGCAAAGTAGATGCTTCTGCTCCTATAAACGTCCAGTGTGTATGTTCATCATGGTTAACTTTCCTTGAGCCGTGATTTGGAGATAAAGGCTCCTTCAGTCTTTAGGTCTCAACATCCCCTGTGGTCTTAAGTCTTTCTCTCCTTGCTGAAGGAGGAAAAGGCAACATAGAAGGCTCATCTGCTTCTGTCCAAAATATTCAAAATGGCCTAGCCTGGCTGATGCTGGCGCACATCCATGGACAAGACCTTGCCACAGACTCACACCTGCTCTGCGTACACCTGCGCAGAGCCACCTGCAGCCCCTCCTCACTTCGGGAAGCAGAGCCTGGACCATACAGAACCTTGTCTCTTGGTTGCTGCCTGACTCCAGCGGATCAGTCAGCACTTCTTTGTTGCTGCTGTTGTTCAGTCGCTCCGTCATGTCCAGCTCTGCGACCCTGGGGATTGTAGCTGCCAGGCTCCTCTGTCCAAGATTACTGGAGTGGATTGAGCATTTGTTGTAGAGTGTAACTTCTGTCCTAGAGTCAGTGTAGAGCATGGCCTCAGTGAGTAATTGTCCTTCTGGGGAAGATTTATTAACATATTGCCTGGGAAAAATAAGCTCAATTTAAAAAATAAAAACAAACTAAATACTCTTCAATAAGAATTCTAATCTAAAAGATGATAAGGGCTATGGATTTCATTTTATTTTTGAGACAGCGAGGTTGTTTTGTTTCATACTTTTATTCTTGGCTTTACATCAGGTGATTATATTATTTATCTATCATAGATAAATATAAATCTATCAAGGTATTTATCCATCATAAATATTGCATTTAGATATATGCAACTTAAGGAATTAGTAATAATAGTGAGGTACTGTGTGTAAAGAATTAACATATTTCTTTATGAGTAATGCTAATAATTTAAATTACACCTGTTGGAGAAGGAAATGGCAACCCACTCCAGTATTCTTCCTTGGAGAATCTCATGGACTGAGGAGCCTGGTGGGCTGCAGTCCATGGGGTCACAAAGAGTCTGACACGACTGAGTGACTTTACTTACTTACTTTACTTACTAATAGTAAAGTGATTTGATAAACTCAATGACAGAGTATCTCATTAGGCAGTTGTGAGACAACTTCAACAAGAACCGGATGACCTTGTAAGAAGGCAGTCTATGTTGGAGGCTTCACTGAAAGTCATGTCACGTTATTGTGCTACGTTAGAAGCTGAGGCACAGGAGTTGAAGAACAATTGTATACTATTAAAAAGAATACATTTGAATCAGTTCTAATGAGGTGGATGATGCTGGAGCCGATTATACAGAGTGAAGTAAGCCAGAAAGAAAAACACCAATACAGTATACTTACACATATATATGGAATTTAGAATGATGGTAATGATAAACCTATATGCAAGACAGCAAAAGAGACACAGATGTATAGAACGGCCTTTTGGACTCTGTGGGAGAGGGAGAGGGTGGGATGGGTTGGCAGAGTGGCAGTGTAACATGTGTGATATCATAAGTGAAACGAATCTCCAGTCCAGGTTTGATGCAGGTTGCAGGATCCTTGGGACTGATGCATGGGGATGATCCAGAGAGAGGGTGTGGGGCGGGAGGGGGGAGGTGGGGGTCAGGATTGAGAGTTCATGCACACTCATGGCTGATTCATGTCGATGTGTAGCAAAACGAATACAGTATTGTAAAGCAGAACAAACTAAAAAATAAAAATTAATTAAAGAAAAAAAAAGTAAAAAAGAAAAAGAACAATTGTATACTACAACTACATCAACCACAAGTCAATTGCAAGAAACAAAAGATCAACATACAGAGGCCGTGAGATGTGCTGAAAAAACACAGGATCACATCCAAAAGCTTGAAATAGAAAATGCCGAGTTACAAACTACAGTCAAAGAGCAAGCGGGCAAAATCGAGCAGCTTCAGGAAAATCCTGTTAAGTACAAGATCGATTGATGATCTTCAAGCAGAGCTGGAAACTGCACATTCAGAATGTCTGCACCTGAATGCAGAAAATCAAGTTCTTCAAGAGGAGCTATTATCAATGAAAGAATGGCAAGAGAAATGTGAAAAACTAGAGGAGAATAACAAGAAGTTGGAGGAAAAAATAGTGAACCTCAGAAGTCATATAGAAATGAATATGATAGAATACAGTCAAGTAGAGCAGTATAAACAGGAGGTTGAAGAAAGAGTGAGACAGGTTCTAGTAGAGAAATTAAGAGAAGTCCACGTGTTTTTACAGATACAAGCAGCATCTCAAGAAAGCTTAAAGCAGTTACAAGAGAATAATATTGCTTCCATAATAAGTCAGATGGAACTCAGAATTAAAGAGTTGGAATCTGAACTCTCCAAGACGAAAACTTCTCAAGCAGAGTTGAAAATATATAGGAAACTCTACCTAGAAGAACTACAAGTTAGAAAGTCATTGGAAAATAAGCTAGACATGACTCAGAAGAGGCTGGCAGTGACCACCACCGAACTTGAGGTGGAGAAGCAGCAGAACAGATCTTTATTCAACACTGTTAGCACAAGGCCAGTCCTGGAGCCCCCTTGTGTTGGAAATTTCAATAATCTTTAGTGCTCAACAGAAACCTTACTCCAAGAGCACACGTAGGGTTTTCTACCTCAATGTCACGCCCTTCGAATAACAACATGGAGACTAACTTGACTGAGATGTGGCGGGAGTTGGACAGGAGTATAACTAGAGCACCAAGAGAAGTTGATGCTCAGTTTGCATCTGATGCCTTTCGAGCGTCTTCTTGAAGATCTACAGATGGGTCAACTGTGTGTGATGACCGCTTTTGTAAACAGAAGAACAAGATATACAGATTTGGAAGGAAAAACACATGATTTAGAAAGATAAATAGGAAAAGTTTCTTTACTGGACCGTTTCCAGGACATTTCATTGTTTCCCATTCAACATGATGAGAAAATCTTAAAAAAAAAAAATAAATTACACCTGCAAAATTAGATTATTCATTTTTCTGTGTGTTGAGTACATCACTTTAAAAATGTCTGTGTTGGTCTATTGTCATTTATATACACATTAGTAACATCTAGCCTGTATTTTTCAAAGTAGTAGATATCAGAATTTTCTGGCAATGTGATGGTTTTGCACTCAAAATTTTTTATTTTGATACCAGACTGCTACTGCCGTAGGTTAAGTAGTCACACTCTTTTGAAATCAGAGGAGGAAAGTAGTCTACCAGTCACTGAAAAGGGGAATTAGAAAGGCATGTTGAATAAATTAAATACTTCAACATTTTTAATAACCTCCACATAGTTGCCATGTTTATAATTCAGGGAAGGAAATATTTCAGAGCTATCCATTGATTAAAAATTATTCTGATCATTAAGCACTATATTCATAAAACCACACACACGTGGATAGTACCTGAGGTAACAACAAATGCAATATCTGGGTGACATCTAAACACCATGTAAGTAGAGAGAATTTAGAACACAAATGAAGCTCTAAGATATTCAGTCTCACTTCTGAGTGGATTTCCCTTTGACTGCCTTTGGACTCTGGCTTCTCAGAACATTTTAGTGGCCATAGTCTCTAATTTTCAATATTAAAACCTGTTTTCTTTCAAATCTTAATTAGGATCTTAAAGAAATGGAAAAAATAAAAACTATCAGGAGTTTTTTTCCTTATGGTAATAGAACTATTTAATACATAAAATTCTAGAAGGAAAAAACAATAACATAAAGGTGGTTTGGAAATTTTTTTGCCACGTTTGGGGCAGTGACATTTTGCATTCTAGGGAAGTAATGCATATTTCATTCTTCACTGTTTGAAAAACCTATCCTAACTAAGTCTTAATTCAGAAATTTCTTAATTTCTTAATTCAGAAATTTGAGACTCACGTAGTCAGTCACACTCTTGAAGATTATGGAAAAAACTCTAAAGACAGGAAGTAAAGATGCCTTAAAAGAGGTTAACCTCCTGATGAAATTTTGTGATCAGTTGTGAAACCAAGGGTCATCATCTGTCAGCTATTAATACATAATAAACTGTCACTCGCTTTTGCTGATCAAGCTACCTTCGTTTTCAAAAACTTGTTTGTCCTCTGAGCATCATGTAGTCTTACTATTTGCACATAAATAGTAAGATGTTTGCCCCAATTGTATTTTCAGAAACTTGGAGTCAGCTGTGTCCAGTATGAGCTGGTTGAGACTGGCTAGGACAACGGACTCTCCTACTGGGCATGTGCCAGTGTCCCCTCTGTGACCTTTGACGTCAGAGGGCCAGGAGCTCCACCCTCAAAACATGGCAACACCACAAGTTCTGGGCATGTGGGCCAAGAAGAAGCCTGTAGCCTGGTTATGTCTGCACAGAACGATGATGATCACACCTTTTCCTTATTTCCACTCACCTTTCCCCAGGCTCCACACATATTACAGCTCCATCCCATAATTATCCCAAGCCCCTTGCTTTTGGAGAGGTGGGTTTGGGATCAGTTCTCCCATCTCCTCTCTTGGCTGCAGTGTGAATAAACTCTTTGCTGCAAACCTCAGTGTCTTAGTCCTTGGCTTGCTGCACATTGGGTGAGTGAACCTGGTTTGGTAACACTTATAAAATACAGATTCTGTTGGTGTCAGATGCATAACAACTACACCATGCGTCAGCTGATAATGTTCACTTTATATAACTTCATAACATCTTTGAAATTTTTACAGACCTGATTGTTTTCTAACTAGGAAGGGGTGCCTGCATGCTCAGTCTCTCAGTCGTGTTCCACTCTTTGCAACCCCATGGATGTAGCCAGTCAGACTCCTCTGTCTATGGATTTCCCAGGCAAGAGTACCAGAGGGTGTTGCCATTTGTTCCTCCAGGAATGTTCCTGACCCAGGGATTGAACCCTGTTTCCTATGCCTCCTGCACTGGCAGGAGCTCCCTGGGGAGCCTAACTAGGAAAGAATAGAGGCTTTCATTCAGGAGTGAGGGTGGGATAAAGCAGCCTTCAAAAGCCCCAGGAAGAGCTGACACAAATATAGGCAGGGTTAGGTTTGGAAGTATTGGTGTTCTGGAGCTGGAATGGGGGGTGCAGGTAGAGCTAAGTGAGGAGAGGGTATGCCCAGAAGAGCCGGCACCCTGAGGAGCTCTAGACTGTGCCCATGGAGACTTCATTCCCATCAGTGGTCTTTCTAGTTGTATTTCAATGCAAGATGTTGAGTGGCCGTGGCTTTCCAGCTGCACTGTTGTGCTTCAAACTGGCAGGGCAGTATAGCGAATAGTGGTAGTCAGTTTGTCTCTGTAAGCAAAACCCCTTCCAGCAATGAGGAATAAATGAAACGTTCAACAAATGGCCTCACGAATAAAAAGAGGACTATGAATGCAGGACATGGATGATAAAAAGCGGTTAAAGAATAAGATCAGTGAAAACTGGCATAACTGAGAAAGGCTTTATAGTTTATAGTGAGACTCTTGGCCCCAGGTCTTGCAGGACAGGTAGGATTTACACAGCTGAAAAGAGAGCCCTGGCTAGATCTGCAGATCCAGGAACAACAGGAGAAAAGGCAAAAAACTGATAACAGGCATGATAATATACATGCAGTATTTAATATGGTAATACTTAAACCCACAGCAGTGCATGTTCAACCATGCATATCTGGAGTTAGAAGTGACTCCTTAGGTGCCAGGTTGTAACCTCTGAGTCAGGGGTTCTTTATTTCTTGTTTGTTCTTTGTTCACACATATGACTATCAATAAGGTTGAATTTGGGCACAAATGGGGAAACCAATAGTAATAACTACTTTAGAAAAAACTATAAAGAATTTTAGATTCTTTAAAATTTGGAAAGGCGAGCTCTATCAAGTGTATTTAATTATTTAGTGTCAAAATTCAAGAATAT
Source organism: Aepyceros melampus (assembly GCA_006408695.1). Taxonomy (NCBI): domain Eukaryota; kingdom Metazoa; phylum Chordata; class Mammalia; order Artiodactyla; family Bovidae; genus Aepyceros; species Aepyceros melampus. Next base: position 141,349 of record SJXQ01003575.1, on the reverse strand, counting down.
ATGAAACAAACCACTCTGTGTTGCCTCAATATTTTGGCGATTCAGTAAACCATAAAACCTTTTCCTTGAAGCATGATATAGATAAAGTGTAATTTCTTTAAAATATCCAAATTCCCTTAGTAGGTTGTGAGTTTCTTTAGAGGAGGACCTAATTCCTTGCAAGCATTAGCATAAAGAAACTCTTCAATAAATGTATGTTTGGTGGTGAATAGATTCATAATAGGTTTAAAATTTAATAAATGAGTAACCAGATTTGAATTTAGGGGCTTGGAAAGAAGTCCTTGATTAGAAATGATGATGACGAATAGATATTTTTTGAGGGGAGCATACTTGGTAACTTTGAGCCTCAAGTAGAACACAAGGAAGATACAGAAAATATAAGAATGATTCAATGGGAGAAGTTTGAAGAATAATTCTGATCAAGGTAAGGGATAGATGAAATGACAGACTTGGATGAATTTTAGAAACGAAGAAAAAATGTCAGATGGAGTTAAGTGATAGAGATCATAAGATGTATTGGAATGATGAAAAGAAAAGTTATTATCATCACTTGCAAAAGTGCAGTTCCTAGATTAGGTAAAATATAAGAGATAAAATCAGATTAAACTGACTTTTATTATGCATATATGCTCACTTGTGTTCCGCTCTTTGCAACCCCATGAACTGGAGACTGCCAGGCTCCTCTGTCCACAGGATTTTCCAGGCAGGAATACTGGAGTGGATCGCCATTCCCTCCTCGAAGGGATCTCCCTAACTGAGGGATTGAACTGGCATCTCTTGCACTGCAGGCAGATTCTTTACTGCTGAGCCACTGGGAAAGCTGATTTTTTAAAAATAATAATATTGTTTAAAATTTTAGAAATCAGCTTAGTTTATATGAACATATACCCAAACATTAACTACATAATTTATATTATAGATATACTATTTGTGCTATATAAGTAATTGAGAAATAAACTTTTGTCAGTACTTTATGATAAAATGATCTGTTTGTCTTGGAAAAATAATAAATCTGTCCCTTTTTCCTTGCATAAAAACTGGAGAGTACTTATTGTTTCTTTTCCCCCTTAGGTTCACTCTTGTCTCACAGAACATGCATTTTCAGTTTTATTTCAAGAGAACATCCATGAATTTTTATTTCTTTATCTTTGTCAACATTTTTATTTCCCTGGGGGATGTTTCTGAGAATCCATTTTTACTTGTATGCAACCAGAGGACCTCTATTGGTCAAGGTCATGAACGTCCCCAGTGTAATTTCCTCCTGAAATTACGGAGAACACAGGAGGTCTGCCACTTTCTTGGAGGGAAAAATATTAACACCCTCACCTCTTGCTCCCAATATAAGATTCTGAGTAGGAGTGAGTTACATCCTGAAGGGACATTAATTCTTTTATACCTCTCTAGTCACTTGGTAAATTACTTCCTCCATTACCCAGAACAGTGCTTGGCGATTTCAAGGAATGAATACTTCTAAAGGAGAGAAATGCTTATAAACCCATTATGAAAGTGGTTTCTTTCAAATTTTGTTTTAAATACAGATTATTGTATGTTTGTACATACACATATCTGTAGCTATTGTGAGTATATGTATGCATTTATATTATATAAAAGGATACTAGAGATTTCAATTATACCTTTGTATTAGGCTCTCCGTTTTCTTTCTATAATAGAAATCAACATAAATGTAGCTAAATGAGATCAGGGCTTTTCAGTCTTGGCACTGTCAGCATTTTGAAGGATATGATTTTTGGTAGTGGGTGTTGTCCTGTGTATTGTGGGATGTTCAGCAACATCCTTGGGTTGACAGAGAATGAGGTGGTAGGATGGCATCACTGACTCAATGGGCATGAGTTTGAGTGAACTCCAGGAGATGGTGAAGGACAGGGAAGCCTGGCATGATGCAATTCATGGTGCCACAAAGAGTTGGATACGACTTGGCAACTGAAAAACAACTATGACAACTGGGTTCTATACCCAAGTGCCAGAAGCAGCCACACTATCCCTGCTGTGCCAACCCAAACTGTCACCTGACACTGCCAGATGTCCCCTAAGGGCAAAGATTGTCCCTTATTGAGAATCACTGAGCTAGATAGAAACATATGTCTCACATGGGGAGTCCATGCTGGCTTGGTGACTGCACTGGAGCCCAGGCTCCTCGCTTTGCCATATCTTGGACCTGCCATCCTCGAATGACCCTATAGATCTCACTCAAGTATCCCAATTCTAGTGGGGCAAGGACTATGTGTACTGGTAAACTGACTTTCAGAAAAAAAACCAAAAGAACCTGACTGGGAGTTTAAGGGGGAGGGGGTCTGATTTGTAGTGTTGTGTATTTCTATGCTGTAAATATTCCTTCCAAGGCTGCTGTTAAACTACCAATTGTCTAACAACTGGCTTGCAAAATTCTTGCATATTTAACAATCACTTCTCATAAGGCAGTGTTAGCTGGTGGCAGCATACCACCCAGATATGGAAGAAGCAGAGGAAAGAGAGAGTACAACCTTCTGTCTCAGGGCAAAATGAGGTTCCACTTCTGTTCACCTCCATAGGTCAGAACATAGTCACATGTCCATCCTAGCTGTGAGGGAGACTGGGATGCTGTGTGTATTCTGGACAGCATCTACCCAGCCAAAGAACCAGGAGTCTATCCCTAGGAGATAGAGACAGAGAGAATGTTTACTGTAGGAAAACCATCAGCCTCTGCCATGGTATCACTTAAAAACTAACCAGAGATCTGAATGAATTTTATCTAAGAGGATCTTAGGAATTTCAGCATTTAAAGTGTAATACGTGAGAAGAGATACATCACAGACTTCCCTGAACAGTTGAAGATTCCCTCTGCAGCTAACAACAGAGGATGTTAAGTGATTGTTCTTACAAGTTTTTAAATTGAAGGGAAATACATTTCCCTTTAAAATTCTACACTTTTAGCTCAAGTTGTTTGAAGTTGGTGACCTGTGTACTTCACCTTTTGGACATACTAGAATATAAATATGGGATTTTAGAATTAGAAAAGGATTAATGATAATAGTAATTATTATAATAGATGCATATAATAGTATGTGCCAATCCTGTCTAAATACTTTACATATTTTTATGCTCTTTTAATCTTTAATCTCACAACAACCCTATGTAGTAGGCACCATTATAATTCTTATTTTTAGGCAATATTGAGGCACAGATAGGCTAAGTAACTTACCCAAGGACACACAGCAATAAGAAGTGGGGCTAGGATTTTTAGAGATCATCTCTTCTAATGCTCTCTTGTGCATTCTTCTCTATTTAACTTTCAACCTTCCACCTCCAGGAGAGGTGCTGGAAGGGTTAAAAACTGCATTTCCCAGATGTTTTTGCAGCTGGGGTTTGGGTACACTTTACCTTCAAATCATCAGCTTTCTGATGTGAAGTGGCTTAGTGGCAGCAGGGTTAGCCATAGGAGCCTTTATTTACTGGCCACCTCTAAGGTGTTTCAGACCCTTACTGGTTCTGAAAACATGATAGGTTTTTTTTCCCCTCATTTGAAATATAATAGCATTTTCCTTTTAGGATTATTTTGAGGATGGAATGGCTTATTGGGATATTGGTTTGGTGCTAATAACAGAACCAAAGTAATAATTGCTTAATCAAGATGAAAATTTATTTCTCTGTAATATTGACGTCCTGATGTGCATGCATGCTCCCTTCAAAGGGCTTCTCTGGTGATTCAGTGAGCAAAAGTCTGCCTGCAATGCACGAGACACGGGTTCAATCCCTGGGTTGGGAAGATCCCCTGGAGAAGGAAATGGTAACCCACTCCAGTATTCTTGCCTAGAGAATCCCATGGAGACAGGAATCTGGTGGGCTACAGTCCATAGGGACTCTTTAGGTTAAATAATAATAATAATCCACTCTACTGTTCTTAAGGAAATTGTAAAGTGACTTGAATGCAGACATTTAAGAGTAAAAACCTAGACATTTTCTTCACGTGTGCTTTTCTTTTGTTTTAGCCAATGTGCTATTCTTGCAAACTTTTAATTCTTTGGGAAATACCACTCTTCTCTGCAAAGAAATCACCTGGGTGCATGATGTCTATAACCTGGAGATTATGTTCATAACAATGTGTATGAATAGTCACCAGAGAGAAGCTAGGCTGGACATAGGTAGGCAGGAGTTTCGCTTCACTCTGCAGACTGGCAGAAATCCCCAACCTTTTTGACACCAGGGACCAGTTTCACAGAAGACAGTTTTCCACAGACCAGGAAGTGGGGAGAGTTGCCAGATGATTCAAGTACATTACATTTATTGTCTGAAAAAATGTGAAAGTGTTAGTCACTTAGTCATGTCCGACTGTTTGTGACTCCATGGACTGTAGTCCACCAGGCTCCTCTGCCCATGGATTCTCCAGGCTAGAATGTTGGAGTGGGTAGCCATTTCCTTCTCCAGGGGATCTTCCCAACCCAAGGACTGAACCTGTGTCTCCTGCATCGCAGGCAGATTCTTTACCGTCTGAGCCACCGGGAAAGCCTATTTATTGTGTACTTAATTTATTTCTATTACTATTACACCAGCTCCACCTCAGATCATCAGGCTTTAGATCCCAGAAGTTGGGAACCCCTGCCTGGAGAATCCCAGGGACGACGGAGCTTGGTGGGCTGCATAGTCCAGCCTATGGGATCACATAAAGTCGGACACGACTGAAGCGACTTAGCAGCAGCAGCAGCAGCTCTATAGGAAATACACTCAGAATTACTTGGCTAAACTTAACCTGGGATTAGATTCTAGAAGGTTCCCCACACCAAAGAGCGGTATGGTCCAGGGTGTCACTAGTGCCATGAAAGGAAGAACAGTAGGCCTAGACGGGCTAAATATTGTGTCCAAGGATGCACAGCCAGCTCGAGGCTGAGCAGGACATCACTCCCAGATGGCTCTGGAAAGACTGGTTTCTGCACCCAGTCTGTGATTCAGGCCCAGGGGCACTTAGGTCTTGATGCCATGCCCAAGTCTGACTTTTCCCCATCAACTAAGCATTGTTGCTAATTTTGCCATACCATTGAGTTCAACTGTTGTATAAAGAGCTCGGTGGTTTTTTCCACCCCCCTCCAATACAATTTCATTTAAGAATTGAAATTGGGCTTATTGAATTTTATTTTTGGCTGTGGGTTGAAGTGCTTTTAGAAATGGTTCTCAGATTGGCTCTGTCTAATTAAGGATGAGGGCATTGTGTTCTAGAATATTTTCACTCACTGTGGAAGTACCCATGTATTATCCTAAGTGTCTATCACTGTCTCTTGTCACTTTTTAAAAAATCAATTCATTCCTTCCACTAATTTTTATTTCAGAGATATCTTTTGGTTCACAAATATGAATAATCTTTGAAATCACGAAAATAACCTAGAAAGGATTGGATGTACTTGAGAAGGCAAGATTCAGTTCTGATTCTAGGTTTGACAAATTAGAGACATGACTAGATACAAATAGGTACACAGAATGATATAATATACCATAATATATACAAGGATACAAGTGTACAATGCACAATTATTTATCAAGAAAGAAGAAATGAGCAACTAAAGGTAACAACTGCTTATATTAATGCTTATGGTCATATTTCTGATTAGAAATTCAATTTTACCACAGTTTTCACCTAAGAAACCATCTTTAAGAATTGAGGTATAATTGATGCACAACATTATATTAGTTTCAGGTGTGCAACATAATGATTCAATATTTTTAGTGATTGTGAAACATATATAAGAAGTCTAGTTAACAACTTGTCACCATAGGTAGTTATAGAGTTCTTTCACTGGGACAGGAACTTTTTAAATTTACTCTCTTAACAACTTTCAGATATACAGTGTAGTATTATTGCCTATAGTCACCACATTGTACATTACATCTCCATAATTTGTTTATATTATAACTGAGAGTTTTTACCTTTTAGCTCCCTTCACCCATTTTACCTGCTCTCTAACCCTGCCTCTGGCAACCACTACTCCGCTCTCTGTATTGATCTGATGAGCTTAGGGGTTTTTTTTTCTTCTTTTTTTTAGGTTCCATGTATAAATGATATCGTGAGGTTTTTGTCTTTCTTTGTGAGACTGTTTCCACTTAGCATAATGCTGTCAAGTTCCATTCATGTTGTTGCAAATGGCAAGGTTCATTCTTATTTATGGCTGTGTAACATTCTGATTTCTCCCCATCAGGGTAGGCTCTCTGAAATTTAAATCTGAAAATGCCATTATCCTGCTTACAATTCAAGTTTTCCATTAACTTTCCAAAGCACCTATAGAAAAATACAAGATTGCCTCCAACCTTGTAAATATCCTCTCCCCCACAGGCTGCACAGCTTCAGGCCAAATAGAACTATTTGTAATTTCCCTCACTAGCCACCCTTTTCCATTGCATTTGGAGGAAACTCACTGCAGTTTGTGTGCTCAATCAACTCACTTATCTTTTAGAACACAAATAATGCTGTTTTTGTGGACCTTCCCATTCATATATGCCCTCTATGTTCTCCTAATAATCTCTGCATGTTTCTGTGACAACACTTAACTGTATTGTATTTTAATGATCTATTTACACATCTGACTTTCCCATTGAGTTTTGGACTCCTGTTCATCAGGACCTTGTTTTGTTCATATTTGAATCCTCCATATGTTATACACTTTCTGGTATATAGTTGATGCTCATATTTTGAGGGCAAAAAATTAAATAAGTGAATATATGTTGTATAAATATAAATTATACAAAAGAGTCAAATTTCATCAGTCACTTTCAAGAACTCCTCTTAACTGACTTAGTCTTTTTAAATTATTTATTTTTGGCTGCTCTGGGTCTTCCTTGCTGCATTTGGGCTTTCTCTAGTTGTGGCCATGGGGAACTACTTTTCGTTGTAGTGTGTGAGCTTCTCATCGCAGTGGCTTGCAGTGGCTTTCTCTTGTCGAGCATGGGCTGCAGGGCATGGGCTCAGTAGTTGCGGCTCCCAGGTTCTAGAGCACAGGCTTGTGTTGTGGTACATGAGCTTAGTTGCTCCACCACATGTGGGATCTTCACAGAGCAGGGATGGAACCCACGTCCCCTGCACCAGCAGGCAGATTCTTAACCACTGGACCACCAGGAAAGTCCAACTTTGTCTTTTTTGTTAAAGCACTCTGTAAAGAGATTTATCTCACAGTTTGGTGTGGCATATTTAAAAATGTAATTGAGGTTATTATTATAAGCTAACCACTTTCCTATATTCATTTTTGTGGCTATCAAAGGAATATTTTGATAAGCAAACAGAATATAAATGTATACTCAATCTCAAATAAGCATGACTTAAAGTGATGTGCTATTTCAAAATTTCATTGGCCAGAAAGCACATTTGCAGTATCCAATAATCTGGTGGTAAATTACTACTAGAGCAATATTTTAAATACCTGATTCTTAAAAGATCTTTTATCAACCAGAAATATAGGCTAGTTTCCACTAGATGATTTAATATTTTAAATGTACATTTAAGAGAAGTTGAGCTTAAATGCAGTCATGCTTACTTTGCAGGAAAAATAACTTTCTCTCAGAAATGTCCTTCTGGTAATTTTCTTGTCCATGTAATTAGTTACCAGTGAGAGCCTTGCTGTTTAGCTAGTATTTATTGTCAATTCCTTCCCTGACAAATTTCAGGGGTTAAATTCACAATTCCTTGTGGAATATTTGCTGTATAATATTTACCAAGGAAAAACAAGGAAGACAATTATCTTATGAGGAGCTGCCCTAATCTGAGATATTATTTTTTAGTCTTTTTGAAAATTGAAATGCAGTTGATTTACAATATGATGTTAGTTTCAGTCATACAGTATAATGATGATGAGGTATTATTTTGAAACAACAGAAAATATTGTGGTTTCCAGATACCAAAGAGGCAGTAAAAAATTGAAATGCTTGGACATTTGACAAAACCAAATTCTAAATGGAACAAGTCAAACTGCAGTGTCTTGGAGTCATCTTCTTATCAGACTTCACACATCCAGGGATCATTAGAAATGGGCTATCTAAGTTTTATTTTAAAATTTACCATAAATTTGTGACTTTCATTTGTGAAATGAGAAGAATTACTTGTTTGTTTACCCAGTAGAGTCAAGGCAGCATTTAAAGAAGTTAATCTAAACTCCTAACAGGTACAAAGTCCTTCTTCTCTTACTCAGAATGAATTTAGATAGAAAGGTTGTTGACATACAGTAAATAGACTGCCAGATATTTCTCCAGCTAAAATGGGTTTATTTAGGGTTGGGAGAGAATTGTAATTCTAGGTCTGCAGACATGGAGAGTCATGTGCAAGTTCTTCCAGGGCAAGAGAAGACCACTTTAAAAGAGGAAAAAGGCAGTTAGGAGGGCTGCATTGGAGAAGGAAATAGCAACCCACTCCAGTGCTCTTGCCTGGAGAATCTCAGGGACAGGGGAGCCTGGTGGGCTGCCGTCTATGGGGTCGCACAGAGTCAGACACGACCTAAGCGACTTAGCCACAGTGAACAAAAAACCCATTGCTTTTCTTTTTTGGGGGCGGTTAGTATATTTATTTATTTATTTTAATTTTTTTTACTTTATTTTGCTTTACAATACTGTATTGGTTTTGCCATACATTGACATGAATCCATCACAGGTGTACATGAGTTCCCAATCCTGAACCCCTCTCCCACCTCCCACCCCATATCATCTCTCTGGATCTTCTCCGTGTACCAGCCCCAAGCATCCTGTATCCTGCATCAATCATAGACTGGCAATTCGTTTCTTACATGATAGTATACATGTTTCAATGCCATTCTCCCAAATCATCCCACCCTCTCCCTCTCCCTCAGAGTCCAAAAGTCCATTCTATACATCTGTGTCTCTTTTGCTGTCTCGCATACAGGGTTATCATTACCATCTTTCTAAATTCCATATATATGTGTTAGTATCTGTATTGGTGTTTTTCTTTCTGGCTTACCTCACTCTGTATAATCGGCTCCAGTTTTATCCCCCTCATTAGAACTGATTCAAAAGTATTCTTTTTAATGGCTGAGTAATACTCCATTGTGTATATGTACCACAGCTTTCTTATCCATTCATTGGCTGAGTCCTTGCCAGGAAAGAAGAGACTTTCCCTTTCCTGTTGGCTCAGCTCTGGCTGGAGTGTGTGAGAGCTCCCCCTGCTGGCATCCTGGCTCTATTTAATTGAGGTTCCAATAGTCTTGCCTGGAGAATCCCACGGACAGAGGAACTTAATGGGGTATAGTCTACAGGGTCACATAGAATTGGACAGGACTGGAGCGACTA
>SJXQ01003575.1:105327-131863 GCA_006408695.1 Aepyceros melampus | reverse complement strand
CAGGCTCAGGACCTGGTAGCTCAGTGGTAAAGAGTCTACTTGTAATGCAGGAGACTTGGGTTCAATCCCTGAGTGGGAAAGATCCCCTGGAAAGGGCAATGGCAACCTACTCCAGTATTCTTGCCTGGGAAATTCCATGGAGAAAAGAGCCTGGTGGGCTATAGTCCATGGAGTGGCAAAATAGTTGGACACAACTGAGCAACTAAACACCAACACACTCAGGACCCCTAATGAGATGGACCAAAATAGAAATAAACTGAGAAAAAGTTAAACTCTGGCTGGAAATGAACAGGTACTTTACAGTCACATCAAGTAATTTAAATATAAGGCTCCTTTTTAAAAAGTTTGGAAAATTATCATTTCATATTTGCAAGAGCATTTTAAAAGTTTATGTCAAAGATTGAACATCACTTCTAAAAAAAAGCTTTCATATGCTGCTGCTGCTGCTAAGTCGCTTCAGTTGTGTCCGACTCTGTGCAACCCCATAGACAGCAGCCCACTGGGCAAGAATTCTGGAGTGGGTTGCCATTTCCTTCTCCAATGCATGAAAGTGAAAAGGGAAAGTGAAGTCGCTCAGTCGTGTCCGACTCTTAGCGACCCCATGGACTGCAGCCTACCAGGCTCCTCTGTCCATGGGATTTTCCAGGCAAGATTATGTTATGAGGTAAATGTTCAGAGGTTATGTCTGACAGGAATCCACTGGAGGGCAGTATGTAGTAAGAGTTATGACTTGCCTGGACTATTGATTTGTTTCAGAACATAAACTGAATATCACATTGCAGCTCAATTTTTTACAATGACATACAGTTCTGCTGTCTGTTTTAAAGTTTAAAAAGATTTCCCACATTTAGTGCCTGAATAAGTCTATGTATTTCGATTGGATGTGATGAACGATAGGGCTGATTATATATTGAAAGCGTTTCTGTCTTACTGGTAAATCAAGAAGCATGAATTCAAGTTTCTGCACTCATTGAGCAGTGATGTATTTCAGTCCAGCTAGATTTTAATTGATACTCTATTTCCCCGGGAAGAAATCAGGTTTCCGGAGACAGCTGTCATTAATTGAAGTTAGGTCACACTGCATGACAAACCTTCACCCCAGAACACTGAGTGCAATGTTCTGGATCGTATCAGCTGCCATTCCTTCCATGACGAAATGTATTTAATTTGATTTCTGAGTATTAATGACACACCTGTGAGATAGAGTTTGGAATTTAGTCTGCTCATTTAACTGTAAAGAAATACTATATTTGATTCAAAAGTCATCTTCTGGTTATAATAATACTTGCCCCCTCATCCGTAGTTCCTTCCTTCCTCCATCCATTCACCCATTCAGCCATTAATTTATTCAATATTTATTGTTCCTCCACAATTCTATGTGCTATACAACCTTGTGATAGTTCAGAAGTATTGAATAGGAAATAGACTTTTCTCAGAATATCAGGATTTGGTGAATTTTGAAAGTGTTTGTCGCTCAGTCACGTCCGATTCTTTGCAACCCCATGGACCATACCCCACCAGGCTTCTCTATCCATGGAATTCTCCAGGTAAGAATACTGGAGTGGGTTGCCATTCCCTTCTCCAGGGGATATTCCCAACCTGGGGATCAAACCTGGGTCTTCTGCATTGCAGGCAGATTCTTTACCATCTGAGCCACCAGAGGAGTCCCTGAACTTTAGGTCATCCTCAAATAAAGGTGAAAGTGAAGTAACTCAGTCATGTCCAACTCTTTGTGACCCCATGGACTATACCCCACCAGGCCCCTCTGTCCATGGGATTGTCCAGGCAAGAATACTGGCATGGGTTTCCATGCTCTTCTCCAATAGATCTTCCTGACCCAGGGATTGAACCCGAGTTTCTTATGTCTCCTGCATTTGCAGACAGGTTCTTTACCACCTGGGAAGCCCAGCCAAGGTACATTTTTCCTCAAGTGCAGGGTTTCCAAGTAAAGCAAAAGTCAGCTTGGAAAATAGCTGATTTGAAGATGGCTTTTTGCTTTTGTGAAAGAGAAGATATACTGGACTTAATCAAGGGAATGTTTTTATCAGGCTTTTGCAATAGAAAGACTGTTCATTGAGGAATGCCTCAGAGATGGACTAAAGAGCTTGGGATTTCATAAAACAAGGGAGTCATTGAAGAAAGGTGGAAGTATGTCATTGCTCCCAATCTGCAAGGGAAGACTCCTTTGCCTGGTTGGCCATTTCTTGGAACCCAAAAGAATCACAAAATGGTGGAAGGATCTTGACCCTGTTGCTGCTTCCCAGGAGCACCAGGCTCAAATAAAGCTCAATATTGTCAGTCTCCACTTTGTTTTCAATACATAGAATAGCATCCCTTGCTGAATAACTGAGAGGCAATCATAAAGTTCCCAAGTGAAACAGAGTTGGGGCTAGGAGATAGTGTTGACAGGACTCTGGTTGGCAATGTTTCTGCAAAATCATCTGAACCATCTCTTGGGACCTGGTGGCAAAGTTCAGCTGTTTTGGAGTGCTGGATCAGGTGTCTTCCAAGAAGGATGCCTAAAATGAAGAAGAGATAAATTAATAGCAAAGGTTATGTTAAAATAAAAAGCCAAGAGTTGTATGCTGAGATTAACCAGATAAGTGGATTCCAAAACAATGGTAGATAAAATGGCAGGCAGGATCACTTGTTGAGTTTATTGAGTCTCCAGAACTGGAATGTCAAGGCTTTTGGTGGTGTTGTCCACAGTTCCAGTTGCCTCTCTTTTATGTTCACCCATGACCCTAGTATTTCCTGGGACTTCCCTAGTGGCTCAGACAGGACTCTACCTTTGCATCCAGAAGGAAATCTGGCCCATGCACAGTCTGCTGAGGTAGAGCATACTTTGCGGTTTATATCAAGTCCTTGAGCTTCAGCCCAAGGGGCTTCTTCATATTCTCAAGGAAAGAACAAGCCGCCGGGCAACCTAGCGTCCCACTAGAGATCTGGGCAGTTATCTAGGCAGACTGTGTATGCCATGTGCTTAGTCATGTCTGACTGTTTGCAACCCCATGGACTGTAGCCCACCAGGCTCTTCTGTCCATGGAATTTTCCAGGCAAGAATACTAGTGGGTTGCCATGTCCTACCCCAGGGGATATTCCTGATTCAGGGATTGAACTCTCATCTCCTATGTCTCCTGCGTTGCAGGTGAATTCTTTACCCACTGAGACATTAGGAAAGCCCTCTAGACAGATTACACAGATAATAAAGTAACCTTCTACAGCTCTTCTTAGAGCTTGCCAATAATCCAAGAAAAATATTCCATTTTAACAGAGAGAAGACAAAATTCTAATTAATACCAATATAATAATTAATATGAAATCTCTTTTTGAAAATCTCATAAATAAACTCATGATGGGCCGAATAATGACCCCTTTCAAAGACATCCACTGCCTAATCCTTGCAACCTGTGAATATGTTATGTTATATGCAGGAGGCAATTATGGTTGTAGATGAATTAAGATTGGAATTTAAGGCAAGTCATTTGACCTTAAAATGACAAGAGTATCCTGGACTATCTGGTGGTCACAATGTAATCATGACGATCATTTATTTATTTATTTTTAAAAGAATGTGTGTGAAGCGTATTCTGATACAGTGGTTTTCTTTCTTTTTTAGAAAATATTTATTTATTTGGCTGAATCAGGTCTTAGTTGCATCATGAGGGACCTTTTGTTGAGGCATGCTGGCTCAGTAGTTGAGGCACAGTGGTATGTGGAATTTTAGTCCCCTAAAAGGGGATCGAACCCATGAACCCTGAATTGCAAGGTGGATTCTTAACCACGGGACCACCAGGGAAGTCCCACAGTGTGTGTGTTAGTTGCTCAGTCATGTCCATGTCCTCTTCGTGACCCTGTGGACTATAGCCTGCCAGGATCCTCTGTCCATGGAATTCTCTAGGCAAGGATACTGGAGTAGGTTGCCATTCCCTTCTCCAGAGAATCGTCCTGACCCAGGGATTGAACCTCGGTCCCCTGCACTGCAGGCAGATTCTTTACCATCTGAGCCATCAGGGAAATCCAGAAGTCCCACAATGATCATTTAAATGTGGAAGAAGGAGATAAGGGAGTCCAGTGTTGGAGTGAGGCCTATGAGGAAGACACTGCTTCTTGCTGACTTTGAAGCCGCAGGGGGGCCATCAATCAAGGATTCCAGGCAACTCTACCATCTTGAAAAGGGAAGAAAACGGATTCTCCTCTATAGTTTCCAGGAAGAATTTGGCCCTGCTGATATCTTGATTTTTTCCCAGTGAGACTCATTTTTGAACTTATGAACCATAAGATAATAAATTTGGGTCAGTTTAGGCTACAAAACTTGTGATAATTTGTTACAGCTGTGATAGGAAACTAATATACCCAGCATTTTAAAGCAGCTTTGACCATAAAACCAACAACAAAATTCCCTTTCAGCAAAACTTCCACTGCTTTCTATACACATTCAGGATGTGTCCTGCATTTTTCTCTTCTCATTCTAGAATAGTCATTCCCCTTTAGGACAAAACTACTCTCATTTCCTTGATACACATGTACCCCTTATAGCACAATTTCTCAAAGGAGCATTTTTTAAGAGACACAAGTGCTTACCATATCTATCTATATCATAAAAATAAGAGATAAAATAAACTTAAACTTGTGCTTAGTAATTAATGTTTCAGTATTCTATCTTAGAAATTATCTAGACATCCAATGAACATTTATTAACTCTATTTAATACCAGCACAGAGTTTAAGTTGCCTAAAAATCTTGGAAATTGTCATCAGGTTGACGTTGTTCGGTCAATAGATCACGTTCAACTCTTTTGTGACCCCATGGACCATAGTCTGCCAGGCTCTTCTGCTCATGGAATTTCCCATGGAACTCTATTTAATACCAGCACAGAGTTTAAGTTGCCTAAAAATCTTGGAAATTGTCATCAGGTTGACGTTGTTCGGTCAATAGATCACGTTCAACTCTTTTGTGACCCCATGGACCATAGTCTGCCAGGCTCTTCTGCTCATGGAATTTCCCATGGAATTCTATTTAATACCAGCACAGAGTTTAAGTTGCCTAAAAATCTTGGAAATTGTCATCAGGTTGACGTTGTTCGGTCAATAGATCACGTTCAACTCTTTGTGACCCCATGGACCATAGTCTGCCAGGCTCTTCTGCTCATGGAATTTCCCATGGAATTCTATTTAATACCAGCACAGAGTTTAAGTTGCCTAAAAATCTTGGAAATTGTCATCAGGTTGACGTTGTTCGGTCAATAGATCACGTTCAACTCTTTTGTGACCCCATGGACCATAGTCTGCCAGGCTCTTCTGCTCATGGAATTTCCCATGGAATAATACTGGAGTGGGTTGCCATTTTCTTTTCCAGGGGATCTTTCTGAGCCAGGGATTGAATCCACATCCCCTGCATAAGCAGGCAGATTCTTCCTGAGCCACCAAGAAAGCCCTCAAGTAGATATCCTGGCGCCACCTGGCATGCAGAAGTTCCCTGACCAGAAACTGAACACTCACCCTCCACAGTGAAAGCGCAGAGCCTTAGTCACTGGACCACCACGGAAGTCCTGCTGGCAGCTTTTAAGGCCCCCCTTTCCCTCTGTTCCATATTTGGGAAGGTTGAGCAGGAAGCCCGGGTGCTTCCTTCTTTAGTGCCTGGGTGGGGGTTGTAGGACAGAAATTCAATGCGGGAAAACCCCTGCCTGCACATGTGAAATTGTGCTCCAGCCCCACCCCTCACCACCAGAAAACAGAAAGCCAGTCTCCTTTACATGTTCTTTTTAAAGCCATTTTGGACTTCTTTGGGAGGCCTGTCTTGCTCTCTCTCTCTTTTTTTTTAAATTAATTTTTATTTTTTAGTTTGTTTTGCTTTATAATATTGTATTCGTTTTGCTATACATTGACATGAATCAGCCACAAGTGTACATGAACTCCCAATCCTGATCCCCCCGACTCCTGCCCCACACCATCTCTCTGGATTATCCCCGTGCATCAGTCCCAAGCATCCTGCATCCTGCATCGAACCTAGACCGGCGATTCGTTTCACTTATGATATCATACATGTTACACTGCCACTCTCCCAAATCATCCCTCCCTCTCCCTCTCCCACAGAGTCCAAAAGGCTGTCCTATACACCTGTGTCTCTTTTCTGTCTCGCATACAGATTTATCATTACCATCTTTCTAAATTCCTTATATATGTGTAAGTATACTGTATTGGTGTTTTTCTTTCTGGGTTACTTCACTCTGCATAATCGGCTCGTTTCATCCACCTCATTAGAACGGATTCAAATGAATTCTTTTTAATGGCTGAGTAATACTCCATTGTGTATATGTACCACAGCTTTCTTATCCATTCATCTGCTGAAGGACATCTAGGTTGCTTCCATGTCCTGGCTATTATAAATAGTGCTGCGATGAACATTGGGGTACACGTGTCTCTTTCAATTCTGGTTTCCTCGGTGTGTATACCCAGCAGTGGGATCGCTGGATCATAAGGCAGTTCTATTTGCAATTTTTAAAGGAATCTCCACACTGTTCTCCATAGTGACTGTACTAATTTGCATTCCCACCTGCTCTCTCTTGAAAGGCATCTTCTGTGAGTAACAAACCTTTCCCTACCTTCTTGATGTTTGTGTGACATCATCAGCCTCCAATCTGAACCACATTCTGGGCCTGCTGCACTATTAACATAAAATTTGTCAGAACAGCGATTCAATTTTGGTTCAACATATTTACAGTTTTTCATAATCTTAAACATTTAGAAGGAATGCTATCTCATTCAATCAGCTAACCTGTATATGTTTAGTAAAAACATACCCAAGTAGAATAAAAGTCTCCATGTAAATTATACTTTACACTAATCTAATGGAAAATACATAGATGTTTTTAATTAAATTGAAATGATTAAACTACTCTGGTTTGCCAAGGATATATCTACATTATGTGAATGTGAATTCTTAAAACTTTTCTGAGTTTATTTCTAGAAGATTTTTTTTTTAATATTTGAAACCTTTAATTTCCTTAATATCTGGAAATTTTGGAATATTTAATTTAAAAGTGCTTTTCATCACTAAGCCAATCAGAATTTGTTGTTGTTCAGTCGCTAAGTTGTGTCTGACTCTTTGTGGCCCCATGGATGGCAGCACACCAGGCCTCCCTGTCCCTCACCTCTCCCAGAGTTCACCTACATTCACGTCTATTGAGCTAGTGATACCATCCAACCATCTCTTCCACTGCTGCCCTCTTCTGCCTTCAATCTTTCCCGGCATCCTCATCATCTTTTCCAATGAGTCAGCTCTTTTCATCAGGTGGCCAAAGTATTGGAGCTTCAGCTTCAGCACCAGTCCTGCCAATGAGTATTCAGGGTTGATTTCCTTTAGGATTGATTGGTTTGATCTCCTTACTGTCCAAGGGACTCCCAGGATATATTTTGTGAAGCATTTTTAGAAGCTTTAATATGTCTAGAGGGTAAAAATTCCATTCATAAAGCAAAAATGTTGAAATATCAAAAAACAAGGGCAGCAACTACACAAGTTATCTTTTGCAATAGTATACTCAGAAATATTGAAAAAACATACTCCAAATCACGTAACTAATAAGAGTTAGAAGTACATTGGAACCTTGGTCTCTGTGACTATTAAATTCATATTTTCATTCACTATTCTATCAAACTGAGTACAAATGGGTGAAGAGCTCTACACTCAATCAGGTAGTTTTTATAAAACCTTCCTATTTTGAACCAGGAGGCTATTTATTACACTTTTAATCTTGGACTAGAGGGATATTGTCACAAGACTTTGAAATTCAAAGTCTAAATTCACTTTTAAAAAAAGAACTCTACTTATATCAAAGACTCTGTTGGAGTTTGGTAAGCTCCCATCAACATTATGCCCATATCTATTCTTTTGGTCTTTTTGAGATACTTACCCTTAAAGCATTCTAAGTGACAGGTGAATAGGTAGGAAAGAAAAGAGAGATGATAAATCAAACAGAATTTTAAATGGCATTAGCAACTCATGTTTGAGACCCTTTCCATAGCATAGTTTTGAAAGCGTGATGATGACAAGTCTTTCTTCTGTGAGTATGAATTGAAGTCATCATATGACACATGACAGACCAAAATTAAAAGTACATTGAATAAAGAGAATGTGATTCATTCCTGAGAAAGAAAATCATTCTTAATCTGAGTCTGGATTCCCTGCAACAAACTTTTTATGTACGATCATTACTGAGAAACCTGCAAAGAAATTGAAGACCAGCTTTAAGAAGAAAGGAGAAAATAAAGAAAGGAGTATTTAGAAACTCTATGTATGCAGGGATTTTGAAAAACAAAGAAAATATGAACCAGAGAATTGCCAGTGTTGGGGGTTAATCACTATAACAGGCACGATGCAAGAAGCAGAGACAGGGGCCCTGTAGGAGAGCCTGATGAATGCTTGTCTCTCCAAGCCCTCTTTTTTTTACAGTGAATGTAGGTTAATCCAGCAATTAAATGAGTGTTGGTCATTATCAAATGTTAAGGTTCCTTCTTCCTCTGTGCCTATGAAGAAAAATAGATTTCATTTTCTAAGATTCCTCAGTGTTCACAGCTAACACTAAAACATTGAAGTCATTCTACATGAGATCCTTAACTTTACATTCAAAAGTAGAATGCCATTACTATAAATATTTTTGAGAAATATTCAACTTCTCCTTAATCTAATAAAGATTTTGAAAGTAAAATATTACTGCTACTGTCATAAAATGACAGTGTGTAGAAGTAATATATAAGTACAATAAGCAGCCTAGTTATTCTCAGCATCTGAACCTTGAGGCTGAGTCACTCTAGGAAATTCCACTTCATATATGAAATGATCAAGTATGGAGAATGGGTGTCATTAGCATACAGAGATAAGCAGAGTTTTCCGATGTTCTTTGTATGTAGAAGTATTAGAAAGTGGGAAGACAAGGGGACTGAATTCTTGGTGTCTAGTCATGGTTCAATCAACATATACAGCCCCTTTATGTTCGAGGGATGTGGCGTTGAATGACTGTGATATACACAGGGGTAAGCTTACTGAAAGGCAGTAATTTCCCATGGGAACCCCTGGACTGACCAGGACAAGCAATCCAGCATTTCGTTGACTACTTTAGTTCTTCCATCTTCAAAAACTGGTGCCTCCAGACTTCAGCAGAACTTTCAACACGGTTCCTGTGAACTCTAGGTCCTACCCGGGTGCAGACCTTTAAGCACATCAGCGCTTGCCATAAGCAGTGCAGTTTCATTCTACACAAGCCATGCAGAGTTCATGGTGCTTTCCATGCTCTAATAAAGAAACTGATACAAGCTCATCTCACTGAACACTCACATTGACCTCTTATCCTTCACACATTCCATGGGCAGTATTACAAGGAAATTTAAAAGAGAATGAATTCGTAATAACCCTGAGATGAGAGGAGAGAACAGAAGATCAGAAGATTGAAGGAAGATCAGAGATTGAAGCCAGTTTCTTCAAGGTGGAAAAATCAAAGGGATTATAAGGGAAGATAGACTAGAGCAGGAACTTAATTTTAAAAGATTAGCAGAAAAGTGCAGTAGAGGTAGAAATTAGTGTTGTTGCCATGGAAAGTTTACAGACTGATAGGTGGTAAGAAGAGAAGAGATGAATTAGTAGGTGACCAATTAGAGGGTTGTTTGAGAAGTGTTGTCACTGGATTCGTTTTGAGCTTGAGCTGCTGCTCCCATCTCCTGCCATTGTCAATACTCTATGGTGATTGTTTCCAGGACAAAGCTATACTGATGACTTCTAAAAATGTCAGATGATCTGTGTGAAGAATTCTAGGGAACAGAGTATTGATATGGGCACCCCAATGTAAAGCCCTTTCTGTTGGTATTGGTGGGGATGGAGGTGAGGGGTGTTCTGTCTTGCTAGTTGACAAGGTAGCACCCATTTACATGGAGACTGCAGTCAACCATGCCATTCAGTTGAGGGAGGGATTTCCTAGGGAAATTAGACTGTACATATTCAGAAGATATCGATGCCATATACTCAAGCAACTCAGCCCTTTATCCTTGAATGAGAATGGGCAATCAACAATCATATGTTTTCAAGGACACTAAGGCACAAAAGGAAAAACAAACAAACAAACAAAAAACCCGACCCTGGAGAAAACAGAGACAATTCAGGGATCAGGAGAGATTTTTTTTTAAGTTATTAATATCCTTTAAGAGACTTTGAAGAACATTAATCTGTAAACAAAGATAGATTGTCATGTAAGAGAAGTAAAGAGAAATAATTTTCATATAGATAGAATAATATAGAACTTTAAATTTTATGTTAGTTTCTATAAATCAGTTTTTAAATGCTCTAATTTCTTACACATGTCTATGTGTGTGTATAATTGTACACACATAACAAAACATCAGTGGTTGTTATCTTTCAGCAGTGGTTTTATAGTAGCAGACATTTGTGACTTCTCTCCCATTCTCATTCTTTGTACTTCAAGCATCATCCGCAGTTCTCATTATAGTGTCAAACTCCAGTCCTTGCAGCCCTCGTGTTCTGGGAGGTGGGCTTCGCCCCTGGTACCCTAAGTCAGTCAGTGCACTGAACCTGTGATGATTTCAGGATGAGGCCCATTCAGAACCAACTCAGCTCTGAAGGCTTGGGTTTCAGCCATCAGGTTTGCAAAGTTTTTTTCCTGTGCGATTTGGAAGTGAAGGTAAGGTTGTGCTGAAGCAGTTGGAGGTGTGGCCATGCCATAGCCCTGAGAGGTGGCCCATCTGAGGATGGAACCAGCCTCATGGATGGCAAAGTCAGAGATGGTGAGATATAAATCTGGTCCTGTAACATCACTTGACCACAAATCAACTGGCTTTTGAAGTTTATTCATGTCCAGCTTTTTCATTTCTAAAAACCGATAGATCCCCTTCACTGCTTAAGCAATTTGAATTGCGTTTTCCTGCTATATGCAGTAGAAAGATTCCTAACACTTAAAAATTATGGATGATTTTTTCTTAGCATTTTTCTATATTTTTCATTTTACTATGATGGGCATAAGCATTCTAAGTAGAATCTTCCTTCCTACCATACATAATAAATGTTACAGAATTATTTTTAATTTTCCAAAATTGTGTTAACAAATTCTATTTATTTGGGGTATTGAATTTCAGTGTTGCATCTGAATTTTATTTTGCAGGTAAAAATTATATTCATTAAAAAAAAAACTTATTCCTAAATCTTGTTCAAGCTATTTTGGTAACTGACAATACCCGGGTGGTTTTAGAATAAGCTTCTTATTTCTCTGAAGCTAACTGGGATTTAAGAAAGCCTCAGTTTTCCTTATCTATGTTGAAGTATTACAGGCAACATTTATCATTCTATATAGATGTCCTTCCCAGGCTAGGGGAACTTTTGGTGCCTGTTTTTCTTTCAGACAACCTTTTTGTAATTAGTTGGTATGCATTTTATTAATACAAGGCCCTAAATTAAACATAAGTTGTCACAGAACAGTTTTGACCATTGAATACTTTCTGAAAAATAGTCTGATCTCCTAATGATCTTAGTTTAAAAATCCGCTGAACTCAGGGAAGTTGAAGCATGAGGCTAAGATGGAGGTGAGTGATAGCTGTCATCTTTATTTTTAAATTAATTTTAAAATAAATAATTGCTTTACAATTATTTATTGTATAATTTGATAATTGCTTTACAACATTGTGTTGGTTTCTGCCATACATCACCATGAGTCAGCCATAGGTATACATATGTCCCCTCCCTCTTGAACCTCCCTCGCACCCCATCCCATCCCCTTATTGTCACAGAGCACTGGGTTTCAGCTCTTTGGTCATACAGCAAATTCCCACTGGCTGTTTTATATGCAGTAATGTATGTTTCCATGCTGCTCTCTCCACTTGCCCCACACTCTCCTTCCCCTGCTGTGTCCACAAGTCTGCTCTCTCTGTCTGCATCTCCAGTGATGCCCTGCACATAGTTCATCAGTACCAGATAAATGTCATCTTTAAATACCAGGAACCAGATGGTCTGCGTGGAAATCTGGAATGAATAAATCACATCTTGTCCTGATTCTTTCAGGCTGCTATCACAAACCACCACAGACTCAGTGGCTTATAAATTACAGAATTTACTTCTCACAATTCTGGAAGCTGAGAAGTCCAAGATCAAGGCACCAGTATATCCCGTGTCTGGTGAGGGTCCGCCTCCCAGTTCATAGTTGACTGTCTTCTTCTCAGCTCCTAAAGAGTCCGCCTGCAATTCAGGAGGCCTGAACCCAGGGTTCAGAACCCAGAGTTCAATCCCTGGGTTGGGAAGATCCCCTGGAGAAGGGAAAGGCTATCCACTCTAGTGTTCTGGCCTGGAGAATTCCATGGACTGTATAGTCCATGGGGTCGCAAAGAGTCGGACCCCACTGAGTGACTTTCACTTTTACTTGTGTCATCACATGGCAAGAAGGGATGAGAAAGCTGAGTCTCTTTTATAAGGGCACTGCCATCGTGATCTAATTACCTCCCCAAAGTTCCATGTCCAAATACCATTACACTGGGGAGGGACCCCAGCATTCAGTCTGTAACATGTTATGTTCCAGACACTAAATATACTTAGATGAGAAATGTCTCCCCATACTCCAGGACCTTAGTAAGTGAGTGTTGGCTTTCTGTGGGGCCCTAACTGGCTCACTCACATGGTAGACCTCTGTGCAGTTAGGGTTCTTGGAAAGCAAGAAAAACTGGCTCTAAAGGTGTCAGCAAAAAGTTAACCTTTGGAAGGATCTGGCATGATTCATGAAACAAAAGATCAGTTGAAGAACCAGCTGGAAAGGACAGAAAGCAGAGATGCTCTGGAATAGCAGGGACTAATCTACAATTTCAATAAATCAGCTTCATATTTCCCCCTTTCTTTGTCTCTCTGTGTATGTACCAAGTCACTTCAGTTGTGTCTGACTCTTTGTGACCCCACAGACTTGTAGCCTCCTTTGCCTCCTCTGTCCCTGGGATTCTCCAGGCAAGACTCCTGGAGTAGGTTGCCATTTCTTCCTCCAGGGGATCTTTCTGATCCAGGATTCAACCCAAGTCTCCTGAGTCTACTGCATTGCAGGTGGATTCTTTATCCACTGAGCCATCAGGGAAGATATTCCCAATGAAAAATGTGAAATAGTTCAGGTATTTAAAAAGTTCAGAGACCAATTAAAATAATACCAATTCCCCCATTCATTTTCTTGAATCTTAAAATTTTTATTGGAGTATAGATGATTGACAATGTTGTGTTAGTTTCAGGTATACAGCAGAGTAAACCAGTTATGCATAACACATCTTTGTTGAATCTTAATTTTCAGCCATCATATATGTTGCTTCAACATGTAATTTTCAATAGAGATGAAACATTGGCACTACAGATGAAAGCACTAATCTCTGAACCCATTTCTTTCTCTAGCATTATTTTTCTTATGGGTGGGTGGGTACTTCACATATTCTGGATAATAGTTCTTTCTCAGTTACACAGACTGCAAACAGTTTTTCCCAGTCTGTGGTTTTGCCCTTTTCCTTTGTTATAGTGTGTTTTGTAGTACAGCTGCTTTACATTAAATGCAGTTAAATTTTCTGTGTGGCTTGCATTCTTTGTGACTTGTTTAAAAAACCCTTTCTCACTTCAAGATCGTATATTCTTTGACATTCTCGCCCAATAACTTAAAAGTTTTATTTTTTTATACTATGGTGCTTTTGCTCTTGATATTTCATGTAACATTTGCCATCACTTCTTTGCTTGGCTGTTCTGTTCTTGCCTTTCAGCTCTCTCTCTGTTTAAATGCGACTTCCTTGTTAGACCTCTTGATCAAGATGTAACCTCCACACAGCTCTGGTTGCTCCTTTAAATTATCCTATTTTATTCTCTTCACTGCATGAATTACAGTCTGCAGTTACCATCTTCATCTATTGGTTTATTTTATGTTTCCTCCAAGCCAGATGTGGGTGCCAAGAACTGGGGTCTTTTTTTTTTATTTATTAATTTATTTTTGGCTGCCCTGTGTCTTCATTGGTACGAAGCATGGGCTTTTTCTAGTTGCAGTGCACAGGCTTCTCATTTCAAAGGCTTCTCTTGTCATGGTACACGAACTTAGTTGCTCCAAGTCATATGGGATCTTCCCGGACCAGGGATCGAACCCTTGTCCCCTGCACTGGCAGGTGGATTCTTAACCAGTGGACCACCAGGGAAGTCCTCAGGGGTCTTTATCATTTTCACTGTGGTGTCTTCAACTTCCAAAGGAGATCTGTTGCAGGTGGGATTTGGGGGGAGCAGACACAGGCAGAGTTTAGAGTGCAGGTGGCTTTTAGAAGAAGCCCTTTGGATGGACACCTTGGCAAGGGAAGAGGCGGGAGCAACATCCAGCCCGATGAGTAGTCTAGCTGCGATGCTGGCTCAGCTCTCTTGGCGTTTGGGGTCAGATGACCTGTTGGCATCATCCTAGTGGAGCCAGAATGGCTGGACTTCTGTAGCTCACCGCCATCAGTTTTAGGGGTGACCCACCCTGGGTGAGGAGGTGTCTCTGCAGCTGAGGCCATGTCTGTAGGGGCCAACAGCTGGACACAATAAGTCCTTTCATGCAGGGTGATTTTGGTGACCAGCTGTGTGCATCACAGGTGCCTGGCATGTAGTTAGCACCTAATACATTTTAAGTAAGTTTTCTCACATATCCTGAAACTTTTCCTGAGCATAAAGTAGAATTTCTGAGTAAGAGGATTTAAAACACTTTTAATGTGAATCCTGCAGAAATCTCTATAAATTTCGTGACCAGTCACACTCTCAGTTTCAGAGTGTGATCATTCCTGCTTCTTCCTTTTTTGAGCTTACCCCAAAAAGGATATTGTTTATATTTTTCTTATTTATTTTTTCTAAATTAAATGCATGCTAGTAAAAATCTCTGAGTTAAAATTTTTGTTTGTTTTAAAAGACCTCTGCTTATACACAGGGCATTGTATTCCCATTTCTGAATGTTCACCTTTTTACAATTCCTAGAACTATCTTATTTCACACTGTCTCTCACAGAGAGATTTTTGTTTCACCTTACTTGACCTGACAAACCTTTAGTTGGCCATCCAGTGGGATCTTAGTTATCACGTCTGCTTCCTTAACTCTCCCACTAAGGGATTTGATGCAGGTGGAATTGAAAGGGGACACACAAAATATGACCAGAACCACGTCTGGATCCCCAGATTGTGCTAGTGGTAAAGAATCCACCTGCAAGCACAGGAGATGTAGGAGATGTGGGTTTGATTCCTGGGTCAGAAAGATCCCCTGGAGCAGGAAATGGCAACCTACTCCAGTATTTTTGTCTGGAGAATCCCACGGATAAGAAGCCTGGTAGGCTACAGTCCATGGGGTCGCAATGAGTAGGTAGGACACAGCTGAGCAACTAAGCACACATCTGGGTTATTTCTGGGAAGAGAATGGAGGTCTCATCAGGTTACCTTGGAGTTAGATTTCTTTTTCGTTTTTCTGCGTGTCCATATATTAGCATAGTGTAGTAGTGCTGGTCACTCAGTTGTGTCCAACTCTTTGCAACCCCATGGACTGTAGCCCACCTGGCTCCTCTGTCCCTGGGGATTCTCCAGGCAAGAATACTGGAGTGGGTTGCCATGACCTCCTCCAGGGGATCTTCTCAACCCAGGAATGGAATCTGGGTCTCCCACATTGTAGGTGCATTCTTTATCATCTGAGCCACTAGGAAGTCACAAATACATGATTTACACATGGGAGTGCATGCTGAAACATTTTTAAGGATCGAGTGCATATTCACAAAGCAAGATGTTAGTTACCTCTTTCACATCTATTCCTTGGTTTGGTGTTAACTAAGAATTTTTTTTTAGTGTTTATTTAACTTAGTAACCTTAGGACCATGCCCAGAGCATATGATCTCCTCCATCCTTATTAAATGAATAGATAAATGATATTTTATTTTATGTACCAAGAAGCTTGTGTTACCTCAACAGCACATTCTTTACCAGAAAGCAGATGTTAATGGTAGTCACATTCTAAATAGAAGCTTGCTTGATGAACACAGAGTTAGAGCAGGAAAAGGCAGCTATTAGTGTTAGCATCCATAGCCATAATAGCCAGATTTGATCATTTCCACAGTGACATTCTTGCCATAGGGATAAGAATGATCAGATCCATGGGCTGGTGGGTTGACTTTCAGTCCTTTGGGGTTTCCATTCCTCACCATGTAAACTGGACAAGTTATAAAATGCTGGAGTAGTATTCCTAAGTCACATGCAAGCTCTGCCTCTTAAGATTTTTCACAGGATTTTTGTTTGTTTTGCTTCTGTTTTTTAACTGTAGGATTGGTGGTTGTTCATAAATTCTACTTTCCTTTCTAGGCATTTCCCAAAGCAAGAATATTAATTTTCTTGTGGTACCTTTATGATATCATTTTGTGATTAAATCGTTTACTGACAGTTTTGTGTGGTATGAGGTAAACACTATAACTTTTTCTAAATTGTCTTAAATATGTAATTATTGATTTATGATTTCTTCATCTTTTATACATTTGATGAGCTCCAAAAGGAAGTGAGAAAAAAGTCTGGGAAATAACTTATTTTGATGAGTTCAGATTAACACTTTATAGAAAGGATTACATCTGTTTTGTTATTGAGATGCTGAGAAACTTGCATGACACCTCCTCTGCCCCTGATTATAATGTGGGCACAAATAACTTTGTAGTACTGACCTTTTCACTTATTATTTCAGGACCTAGTTCATGTTAAATGCAAATATTCAAGGAAGTCTAAATGTTTTAATGCCCAGTCGACTTGCATGAGTTAGACCTAACTGTTATTTATCCAGTTTTGTGTTTTAAGTTGTAGTGTGAAATCCCCAAAATGAATCCCAGGAATAAGGTTTCCCAGCTTGAGTTTCATTTGATTAGAAATGTCACTGAGAATTGGACCATGTGGAAGTATAGAAAAATTTCTATCACAAAACAAAAATAGCAATGGTGAAGGAACGTAAAACTAAAATCAGAGTGCATCACCTGAATTTTTGAACATCCCTCTAGATATAGTTTGGGTTTAGAATGAGATTTTGGCTCAATTTAAGGATATTTTGATATTGAATAGAATTTTGAATTGGCTTCTTATTCTGATGTCTTAAAAAAGAATTATTTCAATGAACTTCAATTATGGCTTTATATGCTAGTGAGAGTTTTCTACCATATTAGAGAAAAAAGAAAATGAATTTCAATTCTGAATCTGGTCACAAGAAGCGAATTTGTATTGATTTTTCCTTTTTCCAATGAATATATAAGGACTGTTTAGACATCTGCAAATGAGGTAAAGACTTTATAGTTTCAAAGGTACTTAAAAATAGATCCTTCAAATACTTTGTAGCTAAAGATGGGAGAGAAATAAATATCCATTCTTTTTATTTATTAACTTTTCAATGTATTTCATATAATACATAGAATTGTTTGATTATTACTTATGGGAATTTTAATAGTGTATAGAGATTTCCTATGCTAAAAATTTGTAATGGGGGAGAAAAGCTAAGGTATAAAATGTTCTTTTATCTAAACAAGAGAGAAAAACATTCTAAGATATGCTTGGATTTTATGACGTTTACTTTACTTTTTTCTTTTCATGTAGCAAATAACAGTACATAGTATTATCAGTAAGTCATAAAAGGTAAAGATAAGCACTCAGTCTTGTCTGACTCTTTGTGACTCCATGAACTGTAACCTGCCGGGCTTCTATGTCCATGGAATCTTCTGAGCAAGAGTACTAGAGTGGGTTGCCATTTCCTACTCCAGGGGAATCTTCCCAACCCAGGGATCAAACCAGTGTTTCTTGAGTCTCCTTCATTGGCAGGACTACTGGGCCACCTGGGAAGCCTAGTCATAGGTGCATATAAATTCTCATCAAAACATTCTTTGAGGGCCTATCATGCCAATGGAGAATTGTGTTTGTTTGGTTTTATTGTGTTATGTTAGATGCTCCTCTTTTATGCTCATTAATCCACTGTTTATACCTGTATCTCGGCATTTAACATACCAATGCATTTTTTTGTCTTCTCCATCAGCCTCTAAGCTTCTTAATGGCAAGGGCTATTATATGTGTGTTTGTGTGTGTATGTGTGCAAAAACACATTACAGTATATAGGCAGGAAACCCAGTACTGCAATCTATTTCTTATGTTATACTTTTATTTTTTTAAAGTAGCACACAGTACCATACTTCACACACACATACACATGCACCATACCATATTTCATTGGTTTTGTGTTTCAATGTTCTGTTAACTCTTTTAGTCCTTTTGAAAAGCTCTAACGAAATACCATAGGCTGGGTGGCTTATAAAGAATACAGTTTTATTTCTTGCAGCTCTGGAAGTTGGAGATCAGGGTGCCATCAAAGTCGGGGTAGGACCTCTTCTAGGTTGCAGAATTCTTGTGTCCTCATGTGGTAGAAGGGGACAGGAGTCTGTCTGGAACCTCTTTTATAAAACACTGACCCCTTTCAAGAACATTCTACCTTCATGACTTAAGTAGCTCGCCAAAGCTCCCCCCTACTAATACCATTATCTTTGTGTGTTAGAATGTCAACATATGAATTTAGAGGGGACATAATTATTCAAACCATCGTAATAACTTAGCCCATAGAGAGAATCAGTAAATATTTTTTTGGAAAAATAAAAGATAACTGTAAGCAATATTTAATCATGAATTCCCTGGTGGCCCAATGGTTACAAGTCAGTGCTTTCATTGCCATGTCCCAGGATCAGTCCCTGGTAAGGGAACTAAGATCTCACAAGCTGCCCTGTGTGACCAAAAAAAAATTTATTCATTCTACCTACTTGAAATTCCTTGAGTCGTACATTTTTAATAAACAGATAAAATAGTTTTAAATTAACAGCTTGTCTCCTTAAATATTTTACACAATTCTTCTACCCCTTTGCTTTTTAATTCAGGCTATCCATAATAAAATTTTGCTGAGCAAAAATCAACTTCAGCTTAGTCCAAATGAGATAATTAGAAATTTGAAACAAGTGATTTGAATTAATGAGTTTTTACTGTGCTCAGCATAATTCAAGAATATTGAGCCAGAGGAGAGCTTTGCTTACTTATACATTAGGCAGTGAATTAGACTCTTCCAGACTGGCTAAGGAAATAGGAGGGGAAGAACAGGAACAGCCCTCACCAGGCCATCTAGGGGTCATTTGATGACCCAGGGTCATCTGATGACCACTCACACATCCAGATTCTGACAACAGCTCTGTGATTGAACAATTCTGAACATTTGCTCCTGGGCCCAAGGTTCCTCCGACAGCTGCTGCTAGTTTTTGTCTTGTCCTGACTTCTTTCCACCACTACCCTCTCTGCCAGATCTATGCTTCTGCCTAGACTAGCAAGGGCTGATGCTCTCTCAGATCAAAAATTCAAACCAAACTCAATGCAAAGGATCTGGTTGTTTCAGATGGTCACTCTATTTCCTGCTGGGTGGAGATATTGTACTTGCCCATCTCCTAGGACCCTGACCACCCTATAAATTAGCTCAGGTAAGCACTTTCTCCTTGGGTGAAAATGACAAAAAGGCATGGTCCATGTACTTAGAGGATCTGTGGACACAGAATGAATTCAAATCACACCCCTGGGAGCACCTCCCTGATTCAACAGAGGCAGAAACGGAAGCCTCAGGTCACCCCTCTGTTCTACCAATAAATAAGAAACTGAACAAAGTGAAAAACCAACAACTCTTCTTAGCTCCATAAGAGGATTAATTTCATAGGGCAAACTGCTTTCCCCTACCCTCCAAATTCAAGAGACAGATGGTGTGAAAAACACAGTTTGAAGAGAAAGAACAAGCATCAGAACTAGACATGGCAGGGATGCTGGGATTATTAGGTAATTTACAACACATATGAGTAACAAGTGAAGGGCACTAGTGGATAAATTAGACAGCATGCAAGAATAGATGGATGATGCAAGCTAAGAGATGGAAATTCTAGGAAAAGAACCAAAAAGAAATGCCGTTGATATAAACACTAACAGAAATGAAAATTGCCTCTGGTGAGTTTACTTAGTAGAATGGACATGCTGAAGACTCTCTGGACTTGACCATATAGCAATAGAAACCTCTAAAAGTGAAAAAGTAAAAAGCAAATATTGCAAAAAAAAAAAAAAACAGGACAGAATATCCAGGAACTGTGGGACAACTACAAAAGGTATGATATATATTTAATAGGACTACTAGAAGGAGGAGAAAATGAGGAAAAGAAGAAATATTTGAAGCAATGAGAATTTTCCCAAATTAGCTGAATTGTGCATATTACAGTGCCTGGCACATAGTAGTGCTTAAAAAAATAGTGTTTTTTCTCTTTATCTTGTGAGGGCGTTATAAAAAATACAACTAGAGGGAAGTTTTAGAAGAGGCAGAGACCACTAGGCAGAGCTGAGGATCAGAGATATTTTGTGATGAGGCTGATTTGAGCCAAGAACTGAAAAGTAGTTTCACTGGTTCATTCTATAGATGCTCAATATCACTTATGTGGCTTAGCTGGTAAAGAATCCACCTGCAAGGAAGAAGACCTGGGTCTGACTCCTGGGTTGGGAAGATCCCCTGGAGAAGGGAAAGGCTACCGACTCCAGTATCTGGCCTGGAGAATTCCATGGACTGCATAGTCTATGGGGTCTCAAAGAGTCAGACATGACAGAGCAACTTTCACATCACACACACACACACACACACACAAAATACAAATGAACTTCTTTATAAAACAGAAATAGACCTGTAGACATAGAAAACAAGCTCATGGCTACCAAAGAGAAAAGGGGGGATGTGAATTAGGAGTCTGAGATTAACATATACACATTCCAGAAAAACATCTACTTCTGCTTTATTGACTACAACAAAGCCTTTGACAGTGTGGATCATAACAAACTGTAGAAAATTTCTTAAAGAGATGGAAATACCATACCACCTTACCTGCCTCCTGAGAAATCTATATGCAGGTCAAGAAGCAACAGTTAGAACTGAACATGGAACAACAGACTGGTTCCAAATTGGAAAAGGAGTACATCAAGGCTGTATATTGTAACTCTGCTTATTTAACTTCTATGCAGAGTTCAGTTCAGTTCAGTTGCTCAGTTGTGTCTGACTCTCTGCGACCCCATGAACCACAGCATGCCAGGCCTCCCTGTCCATCACCAAGTCCCAGAGTTTACCCAACTAATGTCCATTGAGTCAGTAATGCCATCTAACCATCTCACCCTCTGTTGTATCCTTCTCCTGGCTTCAATCTTTCCCAACATTAGGGTCTTTTCAAATGAGTCAGCTCTTCACATCAGGTGGCCAAAGTATTGGAGTTTCAGCTTCAACATCAATCCTTCCAATGAACACTCAGGACTGATCTCCTTTAGGATGGACTGGTTGGATCTCCTTGCAGTCCAAGGGACTCTCAACAGTCTTCTCCAATACCACAGTTCAAAAGCATCATTCTATGGTGCTCAGCTTTCTTTACAGTCCATACATGACTTTCTCACATCCATACATGGCCACAGGAAAAACCATAGCCTTGACTAGACGGACCTTAGTCGGCAAAGTAATGTCTCTGCTTTTGAATATGCTATCTAGGTTGGTCATAACTTTTCTTCCAAGGAGTAAGTGTCTTTTGATTTCATGGCTGCAGTCACCATCTGCAGTGATTTTGGAGCCCAGAAAAATAAAGTCTGACATTGTTTCTACTGTTTCCTCATCTACTTCCCACAAAGTGATGGGACCAGATGCCATGATCTTAGTTTTCTGGATGCTGAGCTTTAAGCCAACTTTTTCACTCTCCTCTTTCACTTTTATCAAGAGGCTCTTTAGTTCTTCTTCACTTTCTGCCATAAGAGTGGTGTCATCTGCATATCTGAGGTTATTGATATTTCTTCCACCAATCTTGATTTCAGCTTGTGCTTCTTCCACCCCATCATTTCTCATGATGTACTCTGCATAGAAGTTAAATAAGCAGGGTGACAATATACAGCCTTGACCTTCTCCTTTTCCTGTTTGGAACCAGTCTGTTGTTCCATGTCCAATTCTAACTGTTGCTTCCTGACCTGCATACAGGTTTCCCAAGAGACAGGACAGATGGTCTGGTATTCCCATCTCTTTCAGGATTTTCCACAATTTATTGCGATCCACACAGTCAAAGGCTTTGGCATAGTCAATAAAGCAGAAATAGATGTTTTTCTGGAGCTCTCTTGCTTTTTCGATGATCCAGCGAATGTTGGCAATTTGATTTCTAGTTCCTCTGCTTTTTCCAAAACCAGCTTGAACATCTGGAAGTTCATGGTTCAGGTATTGCTGAAGCCTGGCTTGGAGAATTTTGAGCATTACTTTACTAGTGTGTGAGATGAGTGCAATTGTGTGATAATTTGAGCATTCTTTGGCATTGCCTTTCTTAGGGATTGGAATGAAAATTGACCTTTTCCAGTTCTGTGGCCACTGCTGAGTTTTACAGATTTGCTGACATATCAGCGTACATCATGCAAAATGTTGCACTGGATGAAGCAGAAGCTAGAATCAAGATTGCCAGGAGAAATACCAATAACTTCAGATATGCAGATGACACCACCCTTATGGCAGAAAGTGAAGAGGAACTAAAGAGCCTTTTGAGGCAAGTGAAAGAGAAGAGTGAAAAATTTACTTAAAACTCAACATTCAGAAAACTAAGATCATGGAATCCAGTTTCATCACTTCATGGCATATAGATGCGGAAAAAATGGAAACAGTGACAGACTTTATTTTTTGGGCTCCAAAATCATTGCAGATAGTGACTACAGCCACGAAATTAAAAGATGTTTGCATTACTTTGCAGAGACATTACTTTGCCAACAAAGGTCCATCTAGTCAATGCTATGGTTTTTCCAGTAGTCATGTACAGATGTGAGAGTTGGACCACAAATAAGGCTGAGTGCCGAAGAATTGATGCTTTTGAACTGTGGTGTTGGAGAAGACTCTTAAGAGTCCCTTGAACTGCAAGGAGATCCAGCCAGTCAATCTTAAAGGAAATCAGTCCTGAATATTCATTGGAAGGACTGATGCTGAAGCTGAAACTGCAATACTTTGGCCACCTGATGTGAAGAGCTGACTCACTGGAAAAGAACTTGATTCTGGGAAGGACTGAAGGCAGGAGGAGAAGGGGATGATAGAGGATGAGATGGTTGGATGGCATCACCGACTCAATGGACATGAGTTTGAATAAGCTCTGCGAGTGGGTGATGGACAAGGAGGCCTAGCGTGCTGCATTAAGAGTCCCTTGAACTGCAAGGAGATCCAGCCAGTCAATCTTAAAGGAAATCAGTCCTGAATATTCATTGGAAGGACTGATGCTGAAGCTGAAACTGCAATACTTTGGCCACCTGATGTGAAGAGCTGACTCACTGGAAAAGAACTTGATTCTGGGAAGGACTGAAGGCAGGAGGAGAAGGGGATGATAGAGGATGAGATGGTTGGATGGCATCACCGACTCAATGGACATGAGTTTGAATAAGCTCTGCGAGTGGGTGATGGACAAGGAGGCCTAGCGTGCTGCAGTCCATGGGGTCACAAACAGTCGGACACAACTGAGTGACTGAACTAACATATAAAATAATCAGCAGGACCTACTGTATAGCACAGGAAACCATATTTACTATTTTGTGAAAATCTATAAGGGCAAAGAATCTCACACACACACACACACACACACACACACACACACACACGGTAGTTCAGATGGTAAAGAATCTGCCTGCAATGTAGGAGACATCTGGATTCAATTCCTGGGCTGGGAAGATCCCTTGGAGAAGGGAATGGCAACTCACTGCAGTATTCTTGCCTGGAGAATCCCACAGATAGAGGAGTCTGACAGGTTATAGTCCAAGGGGTCGAAGAGTGTCAGATACAACTGAGTGACTTTCACTCACTCACTCACTCATATATTGGGAATGAGACTATATTTATCACCAAAAACAAACACAAAAGTTTATAATCTAATGAGGCAAACGAACGTTCATCAAATAGTCTTAAAAGTAAACATACATTTACATGACAGGCAACCTAAATGCCCAAAAGGAAAACAGTGAAATAAATATTGTTTTTAGTTTATATTATGTAGCCACTGAAATTGTTTCAAATAATTATAAAATGTTTACAAGGACACTGGATATTTTTAAAAGCAGGACATCAAAGTATAGAGTATAATCTCTTATTTTATAAAAACAAATACGTGTTTGCCTGGGCAAATTGCCTATATACCACATGGAACAGCGGTTATCCCTGGTGATGAGATTTTGAAGCACAGGGAATGTTCTCATTAAAAAGCAATGTTTTTGCCAGTAGGCAAGTAGATTTGTTTTTCCATTGTTTGAATTCACAATTAGCACCTTTGCATGCTTTACATGAGGAACTAAGGTTTTAGCATGTATTCTCTCCCTTGCTTTTGGTTGTTTCTTTTTAGTTTTGATGCACTGGGGAGTAAGGAGAAGGTCTTTGAGAGAATAAACTTCTGAATTTCAAATAAGACATTTTCTAGGGGTCTTATCTATGTAATAATGTATTGACAGAGTATTACCTTGCCTTTAGTTTGAGAGAACCAAAAAGTGCTTGATTTTGCCCTTGGAAGAAACACAGATGTAAGAAGATTTCATCTTGGTGAATTTTTTTTTTAACCTGGGTGGATGTGACAATATTACTACTGTTCCTCAATATGTGGTTCTATCCTCTGCTGGGGTACACACCGGGGGACTGTGCTTTCCTGACTGCTTGTAGTTAGGGGTGTTCATGGGACCAATTCTGGCCAATGGGAATGAGCTTTTCTAATTGAGATTTTACAAAATTTCAATAACAGACCCACCAGCTCTGGTCTTCCTTGTGAGACAAATGCAGAAATATGTGCTGACATAGTGACTTCTGCAACTTGGGTGCCTGAGTGGCAGGAATAGAGGGAAGAGATGCAGAATTTGGAATCAACATATACACACTGCTATATTTAAAAGGGGGCTTCCCTTTTAAAGGGAAGGTAGCTTAGATGGTAAAGAATCTGCCTGCAAGGTGGGAGAGCTGGGTTCAATCCCTGGGTCAGGAAGATACCCTGGAGAACGGAATGGCTACCCACTCCAGTTTCTTGCCTGGAGAACCCCATGGACAGAGGAGACTGGCAGACTACAGTCCATGGGGTCGCAAAGAGTCAGACACAACTGAGCGACTAACACTTCACTTCACATTTAAAATGGATAACCGGANATGGTCTTGATCCCTGTCTTCCTGTACAATGTCACAAACCTCCATCTATAGTTCATCAGGTACTCTGTGTCTCAGATCTAGTCCCTTACATCTATTTCTCACTTCCACTGTATAATCATAAGGGATTTGATTTAGGTCAAACCTGAATGGTCTAGTGGTTTTCCCCACTTTCTTCAATTGAAGTCTGTGTTTGGCAATAAGAAGCTCATGATCTGAGCCACAGTCAACTCCTGGTCTTGTTTATGCTGACTATAAAGAGCTTCTCCATCTTAGGCTGCAAAGAATATAATCAATCTGATTTCAGTGTGGACCATCTGGTGATGTCCATGTGGGAGTCTTCTCTTGTGTTGTTGAAAGACAGTGTTTGCTAGGACCAGTGTGTTCTCTTGGCAAAATTCTATTAGCCTTTGCCTTGCTTAATTCCATATTCCAAGGCCAAATTTACCTGTTACTCCAGGTGTTTCTTGACTTCCTACTTTTGCATTCCAGTCCCCTAGAATGAAAAGGAAATCATGGTCTTGTTTATGCTGACTATAAAGAGCTTCTCCATCTTAGGCTGCAAAGAATATAATCAATCTGATTTCAGTGTGGACCATCTGGTGATGTCCATGTGGGAGTCTTCTCTTGTGTTGTTGAAAGACAGTGTTTGCTAGGACCAGTGTGTTCTCTTGGCAAAATTCTATTAGCCTTTGCCTTGCTTAATTCCATATTCCAAGGCCAAATTTACCTGTTACTCCAGGTGTTTCTTGACTTCCTACTTTTGCATTCCAGTCCCCTAGAATGAAAAGGAAATCTTTTTTGGGTGTTAGTTCTAAAAGGTCTTGTAGGTCTTCATAGAACCGTTCAACTTCATCTTCTTCAGCATTACTGGTTGGGGTATAGACTTGGTTTTCCGTGATATTGAATGGTTTGCCTTGGAAATGAACAGTGATCATTCTGTCATTTTTTATTTTTTTATTTATTTTATTTTTCAATTTTTTTTAATTTAAATTTATTTATTGGAGGCTAATTACTTTACAATATTGTATTGGTTTTGCCATACATCAACATGAATCTGCCACGGCTGTACACGTGTTCCCCTTCCTGAATCCCCCTCCCACATCCCTCTCTGTACCATCCCTCTGGGTCATCCCAATGCACCAGCCCCGAGCATCCTGTATCCTGCATTGAACCTGGGCTGGCAATTCATTTCTTTTCTTTTCTTTTTTTTTTTGAGGATTACAATGTTCTCTTTATTTTTTTAGTTTGTTTTGCTTTACAGTACTGTGTTCGTTTTGCTATACATTGACGTGAATTAGCC
>SJXQ01003575.1:89508-105117 GCA_006408695.1 Aepyceros melampus | reverse complement strand
GCCCCACCCTTCTCTCTAGATTATCCCTGTGCATCAGTCCCAAGCATCCTGCATCCTGCATCAAACCTGGACTGGCGATTCGTTCACTTATGATATCATACATGTTACATTGCCACTCTGCCAACTCATCCCACCCTCTCCCTCTCCCACAGAGTTCATCCAACTGCTGCATTTTGTACTTTTTTGTTGACCTATGATGACTACTTTATTTCTTCTAAGGGATTCCTGCCCACAGTAGTAGAGATAATGGTCATCTGAGTTAAATTCACCCATTCTGGTCCATTTTAGTTCGCTGATTCACTATAGATCAAATCATCTGTCAGATGGTCTCAGAGCTATTCTGTCTTCCTTTTGCAATATAGGGTTTTCCTCATAGCTCAGTTGGTAAAGAATCTGCCTGCAATGCAGGAGTTCGATTCCTGGGTTCGATTTCGTTGTAGGGAAGATCTCCTGGAGAAGGAAATGGCAATCCACTCCAGTATACTTGCCTGGAAAATCCCATGGACAGAGGAGCCTGGCGGGCTATAGTCCATGGGGTCCCAAGAGTCTGACACGATTTAGCGACTAAACCACCACCACTTTGCAATATTGCTGGGATTTATTGTTTGTTTGCATAATACTATGGTTAATGGCAGTCTCACATTAGAATGAAACCATGAAAGTAGGGTTTTCATGTACTTTTGCTAATCATTTTATAGCTAATACAAGTTGAGTATATCATTGATGATCAATAAATACATGTTGAAAGAATTATTTATTAGTGGTGCTGAGATAACAAGGATTGAATGTACCATAATAAACAACCTGGAACCGAGTATTAGAAACCACTGCCCTAAAGTCCTTTAGTAATTCCTTGCCACAGGCAATGTTTTCTCTCTGTCTGTCATTCTAAGACTGCAGATTATTCCAAGATTGTTCATTTATTTTTCCAGTGTTACCTCAGGTTTTAGTCTATCAAATCCTATTCTTGTAGAGTAAATAATTGGGATTTTTTTTTATTTATTCTTGCTTTTCCATAGGCTTAATATGACCTAGTTGTTAGTTGAAGATTCTTCCCATTTACATCCAAGGCTTCAGAAAGCTATTTCCTAAATTTAGTCCACATTTGTCTGATATAAGTAAAGCTGGCAAAATATGAAGTCAGAACAATAAATTTTTTTATGAATATGTATTTAAATTTTATATAAATACAAGTATGTATGAAATTAACAGCAGTTACCACAGAATGGTGACTATTTTATTATTACAGACATCTATAGTTCCTAAAGACATACCAAAGAAAGACAATGCCAAATAATGGTCAAACTACCGCACAATTGCACTCATCTCACATGCTAGTAAATTAATGCTCAAAATTCTCCAAGCCAGGCTTCAGCAATATGTGAATCGTGAACTTCCAGATGTTCAAGCTGGTTTTAGAAAAGGCAGAAGAACCAGAGATAAAATGGCCAACATCTGCTGGATCATCAAAAAAGCAAGAGAGTTCCAGAAAAAACATTTATTTCTGCTTTATTGACTATGCCAAAGCCTTTGATTGGGTGGATCACAATAAACTGTGGAGAATTCTTCAAGAGATGGAAATACCAGAGGACTTGACCTGCCTCTTGAGAAACCTGTATGTAGGTCAGGAAGCAACAGTTAGAACTGGACCTGGAACAACAGACTGGTTCCCTATAGGGAAAGGAGTATGTCAAGGCTGTTTATTGTCACCCTGCTTATTTAACTTATATGCAGAGTACATCATAAGAAATGCTAGGCTGGAAGAAGCACAAGCTGGAATCAAGATTGCTGGGAGAAATATCAGTAGCCTCAGATATGCAGATGACACCATCCTTATGACAGAAAGTGAAGAGGAACTAAAAGCCTCTTGATGAAAGTGAAAGAGGAGAGTGAAAAAGTTGGCTTAAAGCTCAACATTCAGAAAATGAAGATCATGGCATCTGGTCCCATCACTTCATGGGAAACAAATAAGGAAGCCATGGAAACAGTGTCAGATTATCTTGGGGGGGCTCCAAAATCAATGAGGATGGTGACTGCAGCCATGAAATTAAAAGATAAGTTATGACCTACCTAAATAGCATATTGAAAAGCAGAGGGTTGACTCATAAGAAAAGACCCTGTGCTGGGAGGGGTTGGGGGCAGGAGGAGAAGGGGACTACAGAGGATGAGATGGCTGGATGGCATCACTGACAAGATGGACGTGAGTCTGAATGAACTCCAGCAGTTGGTGATGGACAGAGAGGCCTGTAGTGCTGCAATTCATGGTGTCACAAAGAGTTATACATGACTGAGTGATTGAACTGAACTGATAGTTCCTAAAATTCTGACAGAGTAATACTTATGTGATAACTAAAATGTTACATCAAAAAATGCTTTCAGGAAACTAAGTTTTGATAATGATCTTTTTTTCTTCTTAATCCTTTTTTTAAATAAAACTATACATCTATTTTGATGCAGATTTTTAAATATGACCTTAAATTATATCAATTATTTAAGACTCTTGAGAGTCCCTTGGACTGGAAGGATATCAGCCCTGGGTGTTCTTTGGAAAGAATGATGTTAAAACTGAAACTCCAGTACTTTGGCCACCTCATGTGAAGGGTTGACTCATTGGAAAAGACTCTGATGCTGGGAGGGATTAGGGGCAGGAGGAGAAGTGGATGACAGACGATGAGATGCCTGGATGGCATCACCAACTCGATGGATGTGAGTTTGAGTGAACTCCGGGAGTTGGTGATGGACAGGGAGGCCTGGCGTGCTGGGATTCATGGGGTTGCGAAGAGTCGGACATGACTGAGCGACTGAATGGAACTGAACTCAACTAAATGGTAATAACTTGACTTATCCTGAAAATTAAATCACACTATTATATTAAAATGCTTAAAACACAGCAGGCTTTATATTTTATCTGTTTTCTTCCATCCAGCTTTAATTTACTATCTCTCCACTAAATATATGATTAGAAAAAAAATAAGACCCTGATACTCTTATTCCACTTTAACTTTTCTCCTGAGGAAATCAAACACTGAAGTAGGCAATACAATTTTTCATCCTAAGATAAATTTCTTCTGCACTGATAAAGTCATTCCATTTAATTAAGCTCATGATAACTGAAACCTCCATACATATCTTTTCCCTCCACGAGCTCCACTGATTACAAACAGAGAAAGGAGTACATCAAGGCTGTATACTGTCACATGTTTATGTAACTTATATGCAGAGTATATCATGTAAAATGAGGGCTGGATGAAACACAAGCTGGAATCAAGATTGCCGGGAGAAATATCAATAACCTCAGATATGCAGATGACACCACCAGCCTTATAGCAGAAAGTGAAGATTAATTAAAGAGCCTTTTGATGATAGTGAAAGAGGAGAGTGAAAGCATTTGTTTAAAACACAACATACAGAAAACTAAGATCATGGCATCTGGTCCCATTATTTCATGGCAAATAAATGGGGAAACAATGGAAACAGTGAAATACTTTATTTTGGGGGGCTCCCAAAATCATTTCAGATGGTGACTGCAGTCATGAAATCAATAGACACTTGCTCCTTGGAAGAAAAGCTATTACAACCTAGATGGTATATTTAAAAGAAGAGACATTACTTTACCAACAAAGGTCCATCTAGTCAAAGCTATGGTTTTTCCAGTTGTCATGTATGCATGTGAGAGTTGGACTATAAAGAAAGCTGAGCACCGAAGAATTGATGTTTTTGAACTGTGGTGTTGGAGAAAACTCTTTAGAGTCCCTTGGATGGCAAGGGGATCAAACCAGTCCATCCTAAAGGAAATCAATCCTGAATATTCATTGGAAGGACTAATGCTGAAACTGAAACTCCAATCCTTTGCTCATCTGATGTGAAGAACTGACTCATTTGCAAAGATCCTGATGCTTGGAGGAATTGAAGGCAGAAGGGGACAATAAAGAGTGAGATGGTTGGATGGCAATACCAATTCGATGGACATGAGTTTGAGCAAGCTCCAGGAGCTGGTGATGGATAAGGAAGCCTGGAGTGCTGCAGTTCATGGGGTCGCAGAGTCTGACACTACTTAGCAACTGAACTGAACTGAGCTCCACTTCTGTGCTGTTGCTTATCTACAAAAGGGAGGTATTTTTTCCAGTATAGACGCTGTGTAAAGCAATTGGCTCTCCACTCTTTCTGTGTCATTCACTGAATCTGCACCAGACCTTTCTTATAGCCTTGGCATTAACTAGACTTTTCTAATTCTCTGACTGACTTTCCCTGAAGGCTGAGAGCTGGGGAAAGGGGGGTTGCCTTTCTGCTTCAAAGATAGATTGCAGTGAATAAAAGTACCATGAGGTGAAAGCCAATGTTCTAAACTAGGTGTTGTAAACAACTGATTAATTTCCAGCCTAATAAAATGAAATCCATATAGTTCAGAGCAAAAATAAAAGGAAAGAAAACTAAAGAAAATAGAAACCAGAAGCCAAAATGAAAAACAGACCCTAAAGTGTGTCTTGAATTTTAATGACCATTAGAGAAAGAGGAGACAGGGTCTGCAAGGTAAGTTTAGGTTTCAAATTTGTATTACCCAAATACAAATGCTCTAAAAAACCCCAGATTGTGACATTTAGTTTAGAACACCTTTGAGTAGTAATTCTCCATGTTGCATACATGTATAATAAAACTGTAAACAATGAATGTTTGAGATTGATAAAAATCAAAAAATAATTTCAGGAGTAGCTACTTTTGGGTTTAAGAAAGAGGAATGCAATTGATAATATATTGGTAATATTTTATTGTTTACATAGAATAAGCATATTGAGGTTTTTAGATTTAGAATAGTTTTTGAATCATCTGTTAGTATATATGTATATTAATAATTTAAATTTTAAGCAAAAATTTCTCCAGTTAAACAATTTATTTGTGTGGTGTCATTCTAGATGCATCAAAAACATTAAGAAAAAAATCAATACTTTCCATAAAATTTTAAAGTAATAGCTTTATTTTAATTAAAAGATAAATGAAAATTAGAATAATCTGTGTCCCATAAGAAAACAGAATTCTCCAGGCAAGAATACTGGAGTGGGTAGACTTTCCCTTCTCCAGGTGATCTTCCCAACCCAGGAATTGAACCTAGGTTTCCCACATTGCAGGCAGAGTCTTTACCAGTTGTGCCACAGTGAAGCCCAAGACTACTGGACTGGGTAGCCTATCCCTCTCCAAGGGATCTTCCTGACCCAGGGATCGAACATAGGGTCTCTGCATTGCAGGTGGATTCTTTATCAACTGAACTATGAGGGAAGCCAGAAAACAGCTAATACTCATTATTTTATTTTAAAACTTATTTACATTTTATTTTTTGAACTTTTGATAGACTTATGTGGTACAAAGATCAAAAAGCACAAAGAATAGTTATCTTAAGACTATGAAAAGCATCACTGATTTATGAAACTGCCAGTAATGAATGGAGAGAAGAAATGAATGAACAATTTGCAAAAGAATATGTAATGTCTGATATATTCATAAAACTAACATGCAGACTAGGTTTTAAATAGGTAAACCTTTTGCTTCTCTAGTGAATTTTGAAATTTGTCATCATAGTGAATTACAGAAATTATTACAAATGTTTAACATTCAAATTAGTATTCAGTTTTCAGCATTGCGAATTAAGGACATGATAAAGTTCTATTTCAGTTCAGTTCAGTTCAGTCACTCAGTCGTGTCTGACTCTTTGTGAATCCATAAATCACAGCACGCCAGGCCTCCCTGTCCATCACTAACTCCCAGAGTTCACCCAAACTCATGTCCATCGAGTTGGTGATGCCATTCAGCCATCTCATCTTCTCTCGTTCCTTTCTCCTCCTGCCCCTAATCCCTCCCAGCATTAGAGTTTTTTCCAATGAGTCAACTCTTCACAGGAGGTGGCTAAAGTATTGGAGTTTCAGCTTCAGCATCAGTCCTTCCGATGAACACCTAGGACTGAACTCCTTTAGGATGGACTGGTTAGATCTCCATGCAGTCCAAGGGACTCTCAAGAGTCTTTTCCAACACAACAGTTCAAGAGCATCAATTTTTTGGTGCTCAGCTTTCTTCACAGTTCAACTCTCACATCCATACATGACCACTGGAAAAACCATAGCCTTCACTACATGAACCTTTTTTGGCAAAGTTATATCTATGTTTTTCAATATACTATCTAGAATGGTCATAACTTTTCTTCCAAGGAGTAAGTCTTTTATTTCATGGCTGCAACGACATAAGCATCTGAATGCAGAGTTCCAAAGAATAGCAAGAAGAGATAAAAAAGCCTTCCTCAGTGATCAATGTAAAGAAATAGAGTAAAACAACAGAATGGGAAAGACTAGAGATCTCTTCAAGAAAATTAGAGATACCAAGGGAACATTTCATGCAAAGATGGGCTCGATAAAGGACAGAAATGGTCTGGACCTAACAGAAGCAGAATATATTAAGAAGAGGTGGCAGGAATACACAGAACTGTACAAAAAAGGTCTTCATGACCAATATAATCATGATGGTGTGATCACTCACCTAGAGCCAGACATCCTGGAATGTGAAGTCAAGTGGGCCTTAGAAAGAGTCACTGAGAACAAAGCTAGTGGAGGTAATGGAATTCCAGTTGAGGTATTTCAAATCCTGAAAGATGATGCTGTGAAAGTGCTGCACTCAATATGCCAGCAAATTTTGCACTCAATATGCCACAGGACTGGAGAAGGTCAGTTATCACTCCAATCCCAAGGAAAGGCAATGCCAAAGCATGGTCAAACTACCGTATAATTGCAGTCATCTCACACACTAGTAAAGTAATGCTCAAAATTCTGCAAGCCAGGCTTCAGCAGTACATGAACTGTGAACTTCCAGATGTTCAAGCTGGTTTTAGACATTCTATTAGGCAGGATCAAAAAGAGTCATAGTTGTGACCTACCTAGTCCTCTTTGACCTGCGTCATATATTCTGTCCCAAAAGATTATTCATATCTCACATCACACTTGGTCTCTCGTTATTTTTTACAGGGTCTTCCTAGTCCTTTCCATTTCTACTTCAGCAGAGTTTGAACAAATAAATGAATGTTCTTCTGGTACTACAGAGGCTACTCTGGCTATTCCTGTGGTTTATCTCTAGATTCTTGAAAATTAACACACCTTATCTTTCACTTTGAAGTAAACTTCCTAATTCTTCCTTTATGATATTCTCCTTTGCTATTTTCCTTTGTCACTCTCTACAAGACTCCTTCCCGGCTGCATGAGCAGGGAGCAGCAGGGGAAGAGCACAGTGGGCGGAAGTGTGAATGCTGGGGCCATT
Source organism: Aepyceros melampus (assembly GCA_006408695.1). Lineage (NCBI taxonomy): Eukaryota > Metazoa > Chordata > Mammalia > Artiodactyla > Bovidae > Aepyceros > Aepyceros melampus. The sequence continues at coordinate 97,827 of SJXQ01003575.1, read as the reverse complement.
TTGCTACAAATGAGCTCCATCTGTGCCTCCATGTCCTTATACATAAAAAGCATATAAATTAACACTCACCTCATAGTGTGGTTTTCAGATTAAATTTGTTTGCCCCAGAAGAGTTGGCTAGTAACAGTAGTAAAAACTGTACTAACAGTATTTTGTATGAGTGTAATAAACTCTTCAGATCCCACTTCTACCTCTTCTCCTGATTACTTAGGGTGTACTAGTTACATGTTGCAATGAATGCCCTTTCAAGAAACAAATCTCTGTGTCACAATGGCCCTTTCACTGATTTCAAATGATTCCTGTTCATATTTCACTCAAAGAAAACATTGTTTTGTTAGGGGAAGCACACTGATTGAAACCACTCACCCTGGCCAGGCACCATATTAACCATTTGCATGAGTTGTTTTATGACAGGAGATCCTGATAAGGAATACAGAACTAATAAACCACCAACAACTGGAAGAGTTCGGGAAAGGTCTAAAGGAGACACTGCATGTCCGTCCACTTTCCCGAATCCCTCTCATTAGCATCCATCTTGGCTGAGCGATGCGTGTGCCACCAGGAAAGACTCTGAATCAGAATGATTGGCCAGAGGACCGTCCGGAAACTAATCACATCACCGTAAAACCCAACATTGGGAGCCACACACGGCAGAGCAGTTCTCCTGGGTTCCCTTACCCTACTGCTCTCCCCCGGGTGCCCTTTCCTAATAAAATCTCTTGCTTTGTCAGCACATGTGTCTCCTCGGACAATTCATTTCCAAGTGTTAGACAAGAGCCCAGTTTCAGGCCCTGCAAAGGGTCTGCCTTGCTGCAATGGTTTTATCATTTTAAATATGAAAACAAATGGGCTGAAAACAAAACTTTGGGATTGTAAAAATATGTCTATATTATATTGTGGCTAATTAAAAACAAATAGTATGTTTTTAACTCAAGTGATTTTTTAAAAGATTAGCATGTTGAAGATTTTGTTTAAAAAGGATATTCTGAAGCTTTATAGAGTTTGGGAGAATCAACTACTAACATTTTTCATAACTGGTAATTTGTGGTACATGTTTGGCAGATGTTTCTCCAGCTCACATAATCTTAAGCCTATTTCTTAATTCTGTAAGAATTCAGAAAATATTTATAAAAATAATATTGAAGAAATGGAAATGTGTACAACCAGTTCATTTAAGGTCAAATGAAACAGCCAGATTTAGAATATAGGAAGTTGGATACATATACATACACATGTGCTTGCATTAGTTCTCCATTGTGAATAACATATATATATATATACTTATATTTTATATTAATAAATAAAATAATCAAATTTAATTATATTATAGGTAGCATTATATTTCCTAAAACGTAACATGTGCAACAACATTATGTTTTGAAATACACACAAAAAATAAACTATGCCTTTTTCCTTAAGGCTGCTTAGATGATCAAGATGTTTTATTTCCATTTTCACCTATTTTCTGATTCTTTGTGCTCAAATTACTTTCTCACTAAAAGCAAATTAATTCATAATTTCTCTGAGGCAAAACTACACATTCACATAAACAAGTGTGATATGCATTACAATTAGAATTTTTCCTACAGTTATTCAATGAAAATGAAAGTTAAAGAATTTGCATAATTGAGTAATATTTGAAATAACAATTCAAAATATAAATCAATATAGCAGAATATTAAAATTAATTTTAAATATCAACTCAAACTGTCAGGTAATTAAACTACCACTTTATTACATGGTATAATGATAGAGATCTGTGCATTCTGTTTTCCTGATAGTAATAAAATACCCTGAAAATATGTTTATTGAAAGTAATTACCAGGAGAAGAAGAGTTAAATGTTTTTCCTATTAAAGTTTTATTAAATTCTATTAACTTCATAATTTAAAAACAATTATAAATTTCCTATTTGTGTGATGCTGTACAGTTTTGTGGAAGATTTTTTTTTAAAATTAAAAATAAAAAATCAAACAAAACGAAATGAATACTGTATTCGTTTTGTTACACATTGACATGAATTAGCCATGAGTGTACATGAACTCCCAATCCCGACCCCCACCTCCACCCTCCCGCCCCACACCCTCTCTCTGGATTATCCCCGTGCATCAGTCCCTAGCATCCTGCATCCTGCATCAAACCTGGACTGGCAATTCGTTTCGCTTATGATATCACACATGTTACATTGCCACTACAGTTTTAAAAATAGTTTCTATGTATTAATTGATTTGATCAGTTTGGGGATCATAGTAGCAATATGACCGTCATTATTTCTAGGAAGATGAATACGCAGATAGTTAATCAATGGCACCCCACTCCAGTACTCTTGCTTGGAAAATCCCATGGATGGAGGACCCTAGTAGGCTGCAGTCCATGAGGTCACTAAGAGTCGGACACGACTGAACGACTTCATTTTCACTTTTCACTTTCACGCATTGGAGAAGGAAATGGCAACCCACTCCAGTGTTCTTGCCTGGAGAATCTCAGTGATGGGGGAGCCTGATGGGCTGCTGTCTATGGGGTCGCACAGAGTCGGACACGACTGAAGTGACTTAGCAGCAATCAGGTATTATTAGATTAAAAAATTAGATAATTAAATACTAAGTTCAGTTCAGTTCAGTTCAGTCGCTCAGCTGTGTCTGAGTCTTTGCTACCCCCACGAATCGCAGCACGTCAGGCCTCCCTGTTCATCACCAACTCCCGGAGTTCACTCGAATTAATGTCCATTGAGTCGGTGATGCCGTACAGCCATCTCACCCTCTGTTGTCTTCTTCTCCTCCTGCCCCCAATCCCTTCCAGCATCAGAGTCTTTTCCAGTGAATCAACTCTTTGCATGAGGTGGCCAAAGTATTGGAGTTTCAGCTTTAGCATCAGTCTTTCCAAAGAACATCCAGGACTAATCTTCTTTAGAAGGTACTAGGTACTGGTTGGATCTCCTTGCAATCCAAGGGACTATCAGGAGTATAACAATTGGAAAAAAAAAAAGAAGAAGTGAACATGGAGCTCAATAATTCTTATATTAAATCACTTACCATGAGTCGGAGAAGGCAATGGCACCCCACTCCAGTACTCTTGCCTGGAAAATCCCATGGATGGAGGAGCCTGGTAGGCTTCAGTCCATGGGGTCGCTAAGTCGGACTTGACTGAGCGACTTCACTTTCACCTTTCACTTTCATGCATTGGAGAAGGAAATGGCAACCCACTCCAGTGTTCTTGCTTGGAAAATCCCATGGATGGAGGAGCCTGGTGGGCTGCCATCTATGGGGTCACACAGAGTCGGACACGACTGAAGTGACTTAGCAATAGCAATAGCAATAGCAATACCATGAGTCTTTTTAAATATATAATAAAAGATTCATTTGAAAGGCTAAAGTGAAAGTGAAAGAAAGTTAAGTTGCTCAGTTGTGTCCGACTCTTTGCTACCCGGTGGACTGTAGCCTACCAGGCTCCTAGGTCCATGGGATTCTCCAGGCAAGAATACTGGAGTGGGTTGCAATTTCCTTCTCTAGGGGGTCTTCCCGACCCAGGGATCAAACCCAAGTCTCCCACATTGGAGGCAGACACTTTAACCTCTGAGCCACTAGGGAACCCTGACCCATTGAAAGGCTAAGGGGGCTGGTAAATAGAAAATAAATAGGCAGTCTTGTAGGGCTTCCCAGGTGGAGCTAGTAGTAAATAACCTGCCTGCCAATGCAGGAGACGCTAGAGATGCAAGTTTGATCCCTGGGCTGGGAAGATCCCTTGGAGGAGGCCATGGCAATCTACTCCAGTATTCTTGCCTGGAGAATCCTATGCATAGAGGAGCCTGGCAAGCTACAGTCCACAGGATTGCAAGCAGCTGGACATGAATGAAGCGACTTGGCAGTGGATAATCTTGCATTGAGCCTAACTTTTTTTTTTTTTTTTTTTACTGGGTTAATATGTAGAAGATACTGAAATCATTCTGAATCCATTATCAATGCATGTTTTAGATTTTAATTACTAAACAAACAAAAATAAATTAGTTTTTAAATAAATTTTAAAGGTCAAAGGAGATTTATTGGATTTTGGTATTTGGAAGGCCAAGTGAATGTTAATTTGAGATACAACCTGATTGGGACATCAATGACTCACCTACCCTGGGTTTTTCTCTTTGTCTCTTGATTTGTCCTCCCATAGTAAATCAACTTCATTTCCAGAAAAACCTTCTACGTAATGAATGTAATCATCACTAGCACTTGTGTCTCTTACAATAAAATTAAAGTACATTTTATACTATAGGATACTCAAATTCTTCCAATGATCCTTGAAAATCACAAGAAGATTCTGCTTGCCACTGCTATGCCTTGATCATCTTTGGATTAATTATTAGGCCATGAGCTCAAATATTCTTATTGGTCAGCTTCAGTCAAATCTTTTCTCCATGTGGTTGTAGTAGCAGAGATTTATGTACAGTTGACAGTGTGACTGAATCAAAATTTGGTTCATTCATTTGATGGGCAGCAAAGTCAATATACTGACACTGGTTTGTGGTGAAGGAAAGTACATTTTAAAGGACCAAGAAAGGAATACTGGTAGCGCATGTTCAAAAGATCCTAACTCCCCAGTGGCTTTCAGGGAAGGATTTCTCAAAAAAGTATGAGGGGGGAGGTCACAGCGTGTGCTATCAACTCCTGTGTAATTATCTGTTTAGTTGATGTTAAGGTAACAGGTGATGTTTCAGGAATCTTAATGAATTGTGGTGTTGGAGAAGACTCTTGAGAGTCCCTTGGACTTCAAGGAGATCAAAGGATCAATCCAAAAAGAAATCAGTCCTGAATATTCATTGGAATGACTAATGCTGAAGCTGAAACTCCAATACTTTGGCCACCTAATGTGGCTGACTCTTTGGAAAAGACCCTGATGCTGGGAAAAATGAGGGGGGAGGTCACAGCGTGTGCTATCAACTCCTGTGTAATTATCTGTTTAGTTGATGTTAAGGTAACAGGTGATGTTTCAGGAATCTTAATGAATTGTGGTGTTGGAGAAGACTCTTGAGAGTCCCTTGGACTTCAAGGAGATCAAAGGATCAATCCAAAAAGAAATCAGTCCTGAATATTCATTGGAATGACTAATGCTGAAGCTGAAACTCCAATACTTTGGCCACCTAATGTGGCTGACTCTTTGGAAAAGACCCTGATGCTGGGAAAGATTGATGGCAGGAAGAGAAGAGGATGACAGAGGAAGAGATGGTTAGATGGCATCACCGACTCGATGGACATGAGTTTGAGCAAGCTCTTGGAATTGGCAATGGACAGGGAAGCCGGGCATGCTGCAGCCCATGGGGTCACAAAGAATCTGACATGACTGAGCAACTGAATTGAACTGAAAGATAAGAGCAGTTAAAAAGACATGGACATGTATTTTAACTTAAAAACTTGGGTATGCAAGAAAAAATCACATTCCTGTGTTTTCTATAAATCAACTTAATTTTTATTTCAAGATCCCTAAATTGTAAGATAATCTCAGCTGTAGGCAGGATTTCTCCCATCTCCTACTAGGTGTGGCAAACACAGAGTGCCAAGATATTGGAGATGAGTAAAGGGCTGTGCACGTTGTAGAAAAGATACCTCCACTGGTGATTATTGAGAAATGCTATGTTCTTTTCCTCAAGAAAGGCAATGGCAAAGAATGCTCAAACTACCACACAATTGCACTCATCTCCCATGCTAGTAAAGTAATACTCAAAATTCTCTAAGCCAGGCTTCAGCAATACATGAACCATGAAATTCCTGATGTTCAAGCTGGTTTTAGAAAATGCAGAGATCAAACTGCTAACATCCGCTGGACATGGAAAAAGCAAGAGAGTTCCAGAAAAACATCTATTTCTGCTTTATTGACTATACCAAAGCCTTTGACTGTGTGGATCTCAATAAACTGTGGAAAATTCTGAAAGAGATGGGAATGCCAGACCACCTGACATGCCTCTTGAGAAATCTGTATGCAGGTCAGGAAGCAACAGTAAGAACTGACCCTGGAACAAAAGACTGGTTCCAAATAGGAAAAGGAGTACATCAAGGCTGTATATTGTCACCCTGCTTATTTAACTTATATGCAGAGTACATCATGAGAAACGCTGGACTGGAAGAAACACAAGCTGGAATCAAGATTGCTGGGAGAAATATGAATCACCTCAGATATGCAGATGACACCACCCTTATGGCAGAAAGTGAGGAGGAGCTAAAAGCCTCTTGATGAAAGTGAAAGAGGAGAGTGAAAAAGTTGGCTTAAAGCTCAACATTCAGAAAACGAAGATCATGGCATCTGGCCCCATCACTTCATGGGAAATAGATGGAGAAACAGTGGAAACAGTGTCAGACTTTATTTTCTTGGCTCCAAAATCACTGCAGATGGTGACTGCAGCCATGAAATTAAAAGATGCTTACTTCTTGGAAGGAAAGTTATGAGCAACCTAGATAGCATATTCAAAAGCAGAGACATTACTTTGCTGACTAAGGTCCGTCTAGTCAAGGCTATGGTTTTGCCTGTGGTCATGTATGGATGTGAGAGTTGGACTGTGAAGAAGGCTGAGCGCAGAAGAATTGATGCTTTTGAACTGTGGTGTTGGAGAAGACTCTTGAGAGTCCCTTGGAGTGCAAGGAGATCCAACCAGTCCATTCTGAAGGAGATTAGCCCTGGGTGTTCTTTGGAAGGACTGATGCTAAAGCTGAAACTCCAGTACTTTGGCCATCTCATGCAAAGAGTTGACTCTTTGGAAAAGACTCTGATGCTGGGAGGGACTGGGGGCAGGAGGAGAAGGGGACGACAGAGGATGAGATGGCTGGATGGCATCACTGACTTGATGGACATGAGTCTGGATGAACTTTGGAAGTTGGTGATGGACATGGAGGCCTGGCGTGCTGCGATTCATGGGGTCACCAAAAGTCAGACATGACTGAGCGACTGAACGGAACTGAACTGAACTTGCCTCGGCCCCTCAACCCAGAAGTTACACATTTGTCTTCTAACTACTCATTTTATCCTCGAAATGGTGATATGGATAACATTTTTATATGCATCAAAAATGAAATTATTTTTATGATAATTCTCCTAGGATACTCAAATTGCAGGTAGCTGTATCTGTACACAGTCTACTTTGTGAAATGAAAGGTGGGTAATTTATCATTATTTGGAGAACTTTCTCTAATGTTTCTTGTGACATATTTCTGAAAGCTTCATTTCTTTATTACACCTTGAAAGAGCTATCTTAAGATAGGCTAATTTTCAATGTACCTCAAGAGTGCACAAACTACACTGTTTCTTATAGTACTTTAAAAGAAAATAATTATTCAAGTTAAGACATATATGGAATTTGGGGATTGTACCTTCATTTCCACCCTTCTTTGATTATTGCCCCAAAATTCGGAACCCTAATTTTAGAATTTTGCAGCATTGAACCTATAAAGTCTACCTTCAGTAAAAGTCAGCCCCTAATGTGTGGTGAGATGAGAGGTTAAGTCACCAAATAAAAATGTTAGTTTAATATCAATGTGTTACAACTTATCATTCTTTTGAGTACTCTCCAATTCAGACTTTGTTTAAAGAAGTCAAAAAAATTGCAAAAAGAACTTGTTTTTAAGAACTAATTAGAATTTACATCCTATATTTTTATACTTGTTACCTAATCTGTGAATAATTGCATGCTTAATAAAGTTTGTTCAGAGGGTATGTTGTGCCCAACATTAGCAATTGAATTCTTATTTCTATCAAAGCCACACCTTCTCATACACTTATCCACTACTTTTGTTTTTATACTGAGTCCTTGATGAACACCTGCTGCTTGGAGAAATAAAGTGACTTTATTCTCCATCCCATTCATAGCATGTACCACTTCACTGTGACCACTGAAATAATTTTTCAACTATCAGGGGAATTTTTTGTAGATATTAAAAACAAACAAACAAACACACACATGTTAGCTTTTTGGCAGAGTTAAGGAATGGGAGATACTTGGGAGAGATTTGTCACATGAGATTTATTGGTTTTAACAGTTTTGTTGATAATAATGGGAATTACACATAATTATTCTGAACAGGTTCTTTCCTGTTGTAATTCTCAAAGTTTTTAGTATGCTAAGGTGCCACTTGAATTTCCTAGAGGAACAGATGAAATTCTATGAGTCTTGGCTATTTGATAACAAACCATTTTTGATGATACACTTCATTGCACACTTTGGGAATTGAAAATAGATTTGGATTATATTAGAGTTGTAGATATCCTTTAACTCAGATGACTATTATATTTACTACTGTGGGCAGGAATCTCTCAGAAGAAATGGAGTAGCCATCATGGTCAACAAAAG
>SJXQ01003575.1:43016-86290 GCA_006408695.1 Aepyceros melampus | reverse complement strand
CTTTGGCATAGTCAATAAAGCAGAAATAGATGTTTTTCTGGAACTCTCTTGCTTTTTCCATGATCCAGCGGATGTTGGCAATTTGATCTCTGGTTCCTCTGCATTTTTTAAAACCTGCTTGAACATCAGGAAGTTCACGGTTCACGTATTGCTAAAGCCTGGCTTGGAGAATTTTGAGCATTACTTTACTAGTGTGTGACATAGTCTGGAAAAAGGTAAAAGTGAATGTAGTAATGTGAGGGGCAGGTCTACAAAGAGCAAGATGATTCATGACTCGTAGCTCTGGGAGAATTTGTAAATTCTCAGTGTCAGGGACTTTTAAAGATCTATAAAATATTTGTTTATAAAATAATTTCTCACACCCTCTCCTTCGATCTTTAGCTAATGAATATCCTTTGCTTGTACCAGCAGAAGACTAGAACTTCACTCTCTAGAAAGGCTTACTGTTTCCCCAAACAATAGCGAGAATTCTCCCAGACTCGCTGACACACACTAGGTAGGAGAATAGAAAATTTGCTTAATGGAAAACTGGCCTTTGGCAAAATCCAACTTAATGTCGAGCTATTCACCACTGATAAATTCTGCTCATGTAAATAGAGTCACTAACATGAGAGACAGAAGGAAAAAAACAGCAAACAAGCCAAAATATGTAAAGAGAAGATAGAAAATGCAAGAAGAATCAAGAAACTTCAAAATGTTTTAATATTTCTTGAAAGGTGCAAAATGATATTGTATTCACAAAGCAAGACCAGAACATTGTAAAAAGTGAATTATTCAATACAAGAATGAACCTTTGGAAATTAAAAATATATGAGAACTTAATGAATCAATGGGTTTCTCAGATAGAGCTAGTAGTAATGAACTGGCCTGCCAATACAGGAGACATAAGAGACGCGGGTTTGATCCCTGGGTTGGGAAGAACCTCTGGAAAAGGAAATGGCAACTCACGCCAGTATTCTTGCCTGGAAAATCCCATGGACAAAGGAGCCTGATGGGCTACAGTCCATGAGGTCATAAAGAGTTGGACATGACTGAAGCGACTGAGCACATCACAATGAATCAATAGAAAGTTAAGTGAAGAAAACCTTTGTGAAAATGAATGGAAAAAAATTAATAATAGGAGAAGAAAGTTAAAACAAATTTAGAAGATCTGTGTAAGAAGAACTATTTCTGAATACTAAGAGTTCTCCAAAGAAAAGAGAGAGGAAGATATGAGGATTCCTGAAACTGAAAAAAGTTCCTGGAACTAAAGGGCAAGATTTCCTAGATTAAAAGGATCCACTGAATCTCCAGCCATATACATAAAAATAGAGTTAGAGACCAAAAAAAAAAAAAAAAAAAACCTAGAAGATTAGAGAGAGAAAAAATCAGGTCTTAAATAGAAGTTGGACTTCCCTAGTGGCTCAGACGGTAAAGCATCTGTCTATAATGCGGGAGACCCGGGTTCGATCCCTGGGTTGGGAAGATCCCCTGGAGAAGGGAATGGCAATCCACTCCAGTACTCTTGCCTGGAGAATCCCATGGACTTCTCTGTCCATGGGGTCGCAAAGAGTCGGACACGACTGAGCGACTTCACTTACTTACTTCACTTACTAAATAGAAGTTAGATTCTGAATGTCATTCATAAGGATTCTGAACAGCATTCTGAAGCCTTGGGATGTAAGAAAGAGAGCATCCAATATGGAGGAAAGGGGAGGAAGAGAATTTCCAGGTGCCAGCTGTGTAGTAAGGAAAGAGAAGATGTGGAATGAGTCAGGAGTCTTGAGTGCCAGGAAATAAAGGGGTAAACAGGATTGCAAGTCATGAAGAATTCACTGCCATCAGGGAAGTGGGCAGTCAGCCTAGTCCTGACTTAACCCTTGGTGTGGGGGGCTTGCCAGGGCTGTTTATTCCTTCAGCTGTACTGATGTGGGCAGATGAGGGCTCTAAACTGCTGGGAATGTGTCCTGGGGCTCCCCAGCGGAAGTTATCCCCATTCACAAAATACAGTCTTCTCTCAAGTCTTATTTATTTTTTGGATGGCTTTCTTGTATGTGACCTCCAATTTCACTGAGAATTTCCTAAGGTGGGAAAATCCCTAGAGGCACTAGCTATTCTACAACAAATTTTACTTTCAATAATTGCAGCTACAGTGAATATTGCTATTTTGAGTAGTTGGTGGTCTTCCTTTGGGACACAGCCACTCGTCTGAAGTACATGTGTCTTTTAAATTTTGGATTTATTTTCTTAGCAACTGGAACCAGAATGCCTTTTGGGATGGAAACTATTGATTCCTTTGAGAAAACACCTTGATTAGCTTCTGGGTAGAAGGTGGGGCCCTGGGGATGTGGTGTTTAACAAGTCAAAGCACAAGAAAGTGAAAGTCTCTCAGTCATGTCCAACTCTTTGTGACCCCATGGATTTGTTTTGGTCACTCTTTGTGACCCCCATACAGTCCATGGAATTCTCCAGGCCAGAATACTGGAGTGGGTAGGCTGGCTAAATTCCTTATAAGAGAATCAGAGAGGAATTTCCTTCGTTCTGAGAGGGTGAGGTGGAGGAGACAGGGAAGAGGGCAGAGATTAGGAAGAGGAAATGATGGTACTTGCTGGATGTTGGGGCTTCCCAGGTGGCTCAGTGGTAAAGAATCAGCTTGCTGATGCAGGAGATGCGGGAAATGCTGGTTCCATCCCTGGGTGGGGAGGATCCTCTGGAGGAGGAAATGGCAACCCCCTCCAGCGTTCTTGCCTGGAGAATCCTGTGAACAGAGGAGCCTCTCAGGCTCTAGCCCCTGGGGTTGCAAAGAGTCGGACTTGACTGTGCGACTGGGCATGCTGTTCTTGGGAGGTAGAGCAGCCCTTGGAAGCAGCAGGGTGGCTGGAGAATTTTCTATGCAGAGAGTTCTTGACGCCTCAACAGAGACTATACATCTTTCTAGACACAGTCTCCTGCTGGCCCATCCCATACCAGACTTTGCAGTATACCGTGCTCACAAACATGAGGTCAAACTGGCTTGAGGATACAGATGAGTTTTCTTCCCCCTTAATAAGCGTATTTTCTGTTTTTAATTGAAGGATAAGTGCTTTACAAAGTTGTGTTACTTTCTGCTGTACAACAAAGTGAAATCAGCTATGTGTATACATCTCCCCCTTACCTCTTGAGTCTTCCCCCACCCCTATCCCAACCCTCTAAGTCATCCCGGAGCTCCAGGCTGAGCTCCCTGGGTCATACATACAGCAGCTTCCCACTAGCTATCTGTGTTACACAAGGTAGTGTATATGTCTGTCGGTGCTACTTTCTCAATTCGTCTCACCCTCTCCTTCCCCCAAAGTATCCACAAGTGTATTCTCTACGTCTGTGGTCTGTGTCTCTATTCCTGCCCTGCAAATAAGCTCATCAGTATGATTTTTCTAGATTCCATATGTATGCATTAATATATTGTATTTGTTTTTTCTGTCTCAGTCAACTTGATGTTAGAGACAGCAGGCCCAGAAATGTGAAACAGACTTGACCTTAAGAAGGTTTGCCCTCCAAGAATGGGAAGGCTTTAAATTTCTACACTGTGCAGAAGGAGAGCTCAAGCCTGGACCTGTATAGATCTCAACAGAGTAGGAGACCCCAGCTGATATGTAGATTATACTTCTAGTAACGCTTCACCAACGAGACAAGGTCTTAAGTGTGCTTCCCTTTTTAAATGACTGATTACCTCTCTTATTATTTTAACCTAAAGCATATTCAGTGCAAGCCAAGGCTTGGTTTTCATTTAGTTACTTTGAGAAAGCCCTGTGTGAAATTAATTACATCTAATGAATGGCATGCTTTTTTGTGTGTTTCCCATGCTTCAAAAATGAGGCCAGTTCCTTATTAAATAAGGCTTTTGAAAAAAAATCTGAGTTCATTATGCAGAGGGTGCATTGTTTCCCTTATTTTGTGATCCTTAGTCTCACTTAAAAAAAGAAAAAACCTGTTATGTTACACATATGTACTAGATTTGTTTTCTGTCTACTCTATCCATCCATCCATCCATCATCTATCTACACATCTATTATCTATCTATTCATCCATCCACCCTATCTATCAACTACCTATCTATCCATCTATTATATATTAGCTAGTAAGCTACCAATTTCTCCTGTTACCTGTCCATTATCCAATTTTTCATCTTCATGGCTAGAAATTTCATTTCTTGGCGCAAGCCCTCATAGCACAAGTGAAATTATAGCTTAACTCATCTTCCATTTCCTTTTCCTATGTCTTGTTCTTCAGTGTCATTATTTTGCTAGATTAGTTTTCTTTTATGCTGACTCTCACAGATTAATTTAAAAGGCTCCTCTGTGTTAGTTTGTAGTTTTTCTATAGTTAACATTCCTTCCCTTTGCTTCTGATCAAATCTGTCTCCATAATGATATTCATCTCCATTAACATTAGCTGATTTAAAGGAAAAAAAAAAGACCAGAAGGCATTATTTTACTTTTCTTTATCCCCAATATTAGGGCATGTTCTTTTAATAAGCTGATGCTTCTCACTGCATTTATTGGGACATGCTTATGATAACAGACACGTTCTTTTCTGAACTAACACTCCATTTATTTGGAAGATCCTTGTCTGACTTCTTGACTTGGAAGTTAAACAGTTAGTGAATCTATTCCTAGAGTAGAATGAGCTCTGTCAAGCATAGTTTCATAAGCTCCCTGTTTCAAGGGTTAGTTCATTTGCATAAAATGGTCATTTGACTTTGATTTCATGATTCTATCAACTTGACTCTCCTAAAATTACCAGAGACCTCTGTTATTAAGATACATGCTCACTCACGTGCTCTCTTTTCATCTGGTTTCTCATTCTTTTTTTAAACGACTCTAACATTTTATTTATCTATTTACTTATTGGTTTTGGGCTGTGCTGGGTGGGCCTCATTGTCGTTCGGGGATTTCTCTAGTTGCTAAAAGCAGGGGCTGCTCTCTAGTAGTGGTGCGGGCTTCTCCTTGCAGTGGCTTCTCTTCTTGTGGAGCGTGGACTCTAGGGCGTGTGGACTTCAATAGCTGTGGCTCCCGGGCTCTGGAGCACATTCTCAGTAGTTGCGGGTGCACGGGCTTCGTTGCTCTGCAGCATGTGGGCTCTCCTGGCATCAGGGAACGAACCTGTGTTTCCTGCATTGGCAGGCGGATTCTTTACCCCTGAGCCACCAGGGAACCGCCTGGTTTCTCACTCTTACTGACACAGTTTCCATATTTCCTTCTGTGAAACATGATGCATGTGGCTTCCATTACCACCAGCTCCTCTGGTTTTATATTTATTTCTCTGGCCTTCTTAGCCTCCTTTTCAGGATCATCCTTCTACCTTTTGATTTAAAACTCTGTACTCAGGGCATTGTCCATCTTTCACTCCTTATTCTTCACTCTCTCTCTCTCATGCCCTCATACTTTTGCAGAGGTTTTATTTCCCATTTCCCCCCAAAGATTAATTTAAATGCCAATGAATATAAGGAGGGTTCTGAAGATTCTTATTTGGGAGACCCTTTCTCTCTCTGCTTAGAGAAATATTCTCGGAAAAGGGTATATGCTGCAGTTGACATTTTGCCATCCACACAGATATATAATCAGAATAAGAACTTCTTGAACACATCATGAGCTCTTTGTGGAATTTTGATAGTTTCATAATTTTGTCCTTCCCCCAAATAAACATGATGGCACACATAGCATTTTGGTTTGTTTTTAAAAATTCTTATTTTAGCTTTAAAAAGGCTAATTCTTACTTTGTATCATTGCTTATTTCACCTCAAGGAAAGGACATATTTCTAGGCTTTTGATAATCTGACTTATTTTTATTACCAGAAAACTTGATAATCATCTTCCTTTTTTTTTTTTTTTTCAGGCATTACCTAATCAAGATTAGCTCCCTGTTGGAAAAACTATTTAATCTAAAAAATTCCTTAAAACTTTTTAGTGCAATGTAATACTTTGTGGGTTTCCATGATGTTTTGGTGGTAAAGAATTTGCCTGAAATGCAGGTGGTTCGAATTCAATCCCTGGGTCAGGGGGATCCCCTTGAGAAGGAAGTGGTGACTCATTCCAGTATTCTTGCCTGGGAAGTCCCATGGACAGAAGAGCCTGGTGGGCTACAGTCCATGGGGTCACAAAAACATCAGACACATCTTAGTGACTAAACAACAGACAACAATACTCTGTTGTTGAATGGAGTAGACAGATGGTTACTTCAATCACTTCAGAAAACTTTACCAAGAATGTTTCTTAGGACCCCGTTGTGTTTGAATGTTGAGAAATGCCAGAAGTATGAAGAATTCCTTTAATGAGGACTTTTTGCTGCTGAGTTAATCAGACTGCAAGTCTTAGTTTAAGGACATGCTAACTATATATCTTATTTGTTCCCTGATGTGAGGAGACTTCTTTAAGGAATATTGACTTTTTCAATTAGTCAGTTTAAAATCACCCACTAAAATGAGCAATTAGGTAGAACAGTAAAAAGGCATGTGCTTTGGAAGGAGGCCAACCTGGGTTCAAGTGCTGACTTGGCTACTTGTTAACTGTGATATTTATTTATTTGCCTGTGCTGAGTCTTCCTTGCTGTGTGCGGGCTTTCTCTAGTTATGCTGAAACAGGGTGACTCTCTGGTTGTAGTGTGGGGGTTTCTCTTGTTCCAGAGCACAGGCTCTAGGGCGCAGGCTCAGTAGTTGCGGCACTTGGGCTTGGTTGCCCTGTAGTGTGTGGAATCTTTCCAGACCAGGGATTGAACCCATGTCGTCTCCATTGGCAGATGGATCCTTAACCAGTGGGCCACCAGAGAAGTCCAGCTGTGATATTTATTAGGAGATGGTTTAACTTTCCTGATCTTCACTTTATTACCTAGGTATGAATATTGTTTTGCATATTCTTTGGGTTTGGACAAATGTAGAGTGACACATGTCTAACACTGCAGAGTATTTTTACTGCTCTTTCCATAATTGAGAGTTTTTAAAATGAGTGATTGGATTTTGTCATTCTTTCCCTGTATCTATTGATATGATTATATGATTTTTCTTTTTTTCAGCCTGTTGATGTGATGGATTACATTAATTGATTGTCAAGTGTTCTACCAGCCTTGCATACTGGGATACGTTCCACATGGTCACAATGTATAATTTTTCTTATACGATTTTGGATTTGATTTGCTAAACATTTTTGAGGATATTTCATCTATGTTCATGAAAGATATTGCTCTATAGTTTTCTTTCCTTGCAGTGTCTTTGTATGGCTTGTTATTAGGTAAGGCTGGGCTCATAGAATAAATTAGGAAGTATTCGCCCTGCTTCTATCTTCTGAAAGAGATTATAGAGAATTGGTACAATTTCTTCTTTAAATGTTTGATAAAATCCATGAATGAAGCCATCTGGCTCTGACAGTTTCTGTTTTGGATAAACTGGTTTTAATTATGCTATGTCATAGCTCATAAAGAGGAGAAGGCAATAGCACCCCACTCCAGTACTCTTGCCTGGAAAATCCTGTGGACGGAGGAGCCTGGTTGGCTGCAGTCCATGGGGTCGAAAAGAGTCGGATAGGACTGAGCGACTTGACTTTCACTTTTCACTTTCATACATTGGAGAAGGAAATGGCAACCCCCTCCAGTGTTCTTGCCTGGAGAATCCCAGGGACCGGGGAGCACGGTGGGCTGCCGTCTATGGGGTCACACAGAGTAGGACATGACTGAGGTGACTTAGCAGCAGCAGCAGCTCATAAAGAACCCACCTGCAATGCAGGAGATCCCAGTTTGATTCCTGAATCGGGAAGATCCACTGGAGAAGGGATAGGCTACCCACCCCAGTATTCTTGGGATTCCTTGTGGCTCAGCTGGTAAAGAATGTGCCTATAATGCGGGAGACCTGGATTCAATCCCTGGGTTGGGAAGATCCCCCCCAAGAAGGAAATGGCTACACATTCCAGTATTCTGGCCTAGAGAATTCCATGGACTGTATAGTCCATGGGGTTGTAAAGCCTCAGACACAACTGAGTGACTTTCACTTTCTCTTTTTCATTTTCACGCTTATGTCATAGGGTTATTGTGATCACAAGATGAAATAATGACTGGAAAACATCAGTATTGGTAGTAATAGCAATGATAATAATCATAATAATAATTCAATCCCAATTCAGTTCAGTTGCTCAGTCATGTCCAACTCTTTGCAACACCATGGACTGTAGCATACCAGGCTTCCCTGTCCATTACCAACTCCCAGAGTTTACTCACTCATGTTCATCGAATCAGTGATGCCATCCAATCATCTTATCTCTGTCGTCCCCTGCCCCTCCCACCCTCAATCTTTCCCAGGATCAAGGTCTTTTCAAATGAGTTAGCTCTTCGCATCAGGTGGCCAAAGTATTGGAGTTTCAGCTTCAACATCAGTCCTTCCAATGAATATTCAGGATTGATTTCCTTTAAGATTGACTGGCTGGATCTCCTTGCAGTCCAAGGGACTCTCAAGAGTCTTCTCCAACACCACAGTTCAAAAGCATCAATTCTTCAGCATTCAGCTTTCTTTATAGTCCAACTCTCACATCCATACATGACCACTGGAAAAACCATAGCCTCGACTAGACGGACCTTTGTTGGCAAAGTAATGTCTCTGCTTTTGAATATGCTGTCTAGGTTGGTCATAACTTTTCTTCCAAGGAGCAAGCATCTTTTAATTTCATGGCTGCAGTCACCATCTGCAGTGATTTTGGAGCCCCCCAAAATAAAATCTGCCGCTGTTTCTCCATCTATTTGCCATGACGTGATGGAACCGGATGGCATGATCTTAGTTTTTTGAATGTTGAGCTTTAAGCCAACATTTTCATTCTTCTCTTTTACTTTCATCAAGAAGCTCTTTATTTCTTCTTCGATTTCTGCCATAAGGGTGGTGTCATCTGCATATCTGAGGTTATTGATATTTCTCCCCACAGTCTTGATTCCAGTTTGTGCTTCATCCACCCCAGTGTTTCTCATGGATGTACTCTGCATATAAGTTAAATATGCAATCCCAAGTCAGATTCAAAACTTTCTCTATATATAGGTATGTGTTTCTGAAATGGATATATTCTTAGTTAGATATGGCTTCCCAGGTGGCACAATGGTAAAGAACCCACCTGCCAATGCAGGAGATGTAAGAGATGTGGATTTGATCCCTGGGTTGGAAAGATCCCCTGGAACCGACTCCAATATTCTTGCCTGGAGAATCCCATGGACAGTGGAGTGTGGTGGGTTATAGTCCATAGGGTCACTGAAGTGACTTACCAGGCAATAACTAGTTAGATATAATAATAATGTAAATTGTACAGGGTTTTGCAACTCTTTTTACTTGTACTATGTAGTTTTATCCTTGAAGTAGCCATATACTTTGCAGGACTTATCCCTATTTTGGTTGAAAAGGCCAACTGTGAAAATTGTTATCTTCTTTAGGCTCAACCAGCTAGCTTAGTGTCCAATCAGACAGAGAAATCAGAGTGTCTCATTACCTTGTAGTGTATTGATTAAGTCAGGGCTATGTATATTGAAATGACTCTTAGATCCATTATAATAATATTCAGCATGATGCTTTACACATCATAAAATTTTATTGATTGTCAAATGAATGGGTCCAATTAAGATATTGCTAAGTGTGGCAAAACCTAATACCTCTTGTACTTTCTTATTTATTATAGTAAAAGTAACTAAATAGTAAATGTGTAGTACAAACTTAAGGAAAGATACTTAGAAGATACTTATAACACAATCATTTTTAATATAGTTGGAGATAACTTTTTAATTTAACAAAGGAAATTTTATATTCTCTCTCATGTGATAATTATATGTGTTCCATATAAATTAGCTTTTTTTATACTTCAGATGGAGTGTTTCAGAATTTTAATCATTGCACTATGCCAATTTCATATCCTATTCCTGTGTTAGTATTGTTAATATCTAGTATGTCATCAATTTATTTTTCCTTTTACCACCAACGCACACATACACACATATTCAGAGTTTATTTTCTCATCCATTTACTTGATGGAGCTTTAAATTTTTTGTACAGCACATAGACAATATGAGAACATAACTGAAATTAAAAGCTTTTTGACGAATTAGACAGTTTATTGTTTTTAACCAGACTATTGCAGTTTGAGAAAAATGACACAAGTATAAAAAAATGGATTTGATTAGTTTCAAATAGTGTAGTCTGGAATTATTTTTAAAATATAGTGTTTTTTCAGAGCAAGTTTTTCAAAAGATGAAGTCCTGACTCTTGTTATTATTCAGTCACTAAGCCATGTCTGACTGTTTTTGACCCCAAGGACTGCAGCACATCAGGCCTCCTGTCCTTCACCACCTCCCAGAGTCTGCCCAAGTTCATGTCCATTGAATCGGTGATGCTGTGACTCTTATCCAAATATGAACTGAGTGATTTCTCTTATTAGTTAAATAAGGTAACAGAAAGATGTTGCAAGATCTGGTTCAAAAATGTCAAAATCGAAGAGTGAATAAATGTGCAAATGGGTGAAACAGTCAGTCCCCATTTCCTCTCTCCTCTGGGAGTGGGCAGGGAGGAGGGACTTCCCCAGTCTATTTGTATATCTATAGACCAGCATTATTGCACTGCTCTCAGTGCAGTTCAGTTCAGTCGCTCAGTCGTGTCCGACTCTTTGTGACCCCATGAATCACAGCATGCCAGGCCTCCCTGTCTATCACCAACTCCCAGAGTTCACTCAAACTCACGTACATCGAGTCGGTGATGCCATCCAGCCATCTCATCCTCGGTCGTCCCCTTCTCCTCCTGCCCCCAATCCCTCCCAGCATCAAAGTTTTTTTCCAATGAGTCAACTCTTCGCATGAAGTGGCCAGAGTACTGGAGTTTCAGCTTTAGCATCATTCCTTCCAAAGAAATCCCAGGGCTGATCTCCTTCAGAATGGACTGGTTGGATCTCCTTGCAGTCCAAGGGACTCTCAAGAGTCTTCTCCAACACCACAGTTCAAAAGCATCATTGCTCTCAGTGTTCCACAATTTACAGAGTCAAAAGATAGCGTGAAGATAATGAAGGCCACATAGACCCCTTGAAATCAGAGTCACTTAACCCTGAAGGCTGTGCTCTGAAGGTCTACACAGTGTAGTTTTCTACTGAAACACATATTTTGCCCTCCACTTAGAAAATGAAATACTGTAGTCAGTTTGTGAATATTCACTGCTTTTGTTTTTAAAACTGTGGCTTATGTTAGAAACCTTTGTTTAGTACTTAGAGCAAATCTGAACATCAAAAGAAATCAAGAGTTTACATAGGGGAATGAAAGAGTGGGTCTGAGGGTGATTTCTAAACTTGCATATTTTAACAAAATCATCAGCTAGTCATTCAGTTGTGTCCGAGTCTTTGCGACCCCATGGACTATAGCACGCCAGGCCTCCCTGTCCACCACCAGCTCCTGGAGTTTACTCAAACTCATGTCCATTGAGTTGGTGATGCCATCCAACCATCTCATCCTCTGTCGTCCCCTTCTCCTCCTGCCCTCAATCTTTCCCAGCATCAGGGTTTTTCCAGTGAGTCAGCTCTTCGCATGAGGTGGCCAAAGTATTGGAGTTTTAGCTTCAACATCAGTCCTTCCAATGAATAATGAACAAAGTCATGGAAAAGTTAAATAAGCACTTTGGCCCATTGGAAGATCTTTATGGCTTCTTCTGAATCTATGGTTCTCAGAATTTCTTGCAAAGAAATAATTTCTTTGCACTCCAACCCAGCTCCAATCTACTGAATCATGATTTTTGCAAGATGAATGACAGTTTCCTTAAACTAGGCATTTTTCCAGGACTGGAAAGGAGGTAAGCTCCTGAGAACTTGTTCTAACTTGCATGTTGCTCCCTAATATTCATAAACATTGTAGAATCTCCTCTTGAAGCTCAGTGAGGGAACATTGCTCCCATCTTCACAAGTGTCAGTGAAGAGACCTGGTAATGGGGTGACTAGAGGCATCCCAATACCAGGGAAGTGCTCACTGCTGGACAAAGAGCCTTTTTAGCAGCCCTTGCAGCTGTGGGCCAGAAGGAATACAAACATATGAAAAGGAGAGAAAAAAGGAAACGGAGATGTGTTATTTTGGGGTGCACCTCTCTTATTTGAAGAATGTTGGTGTCCTTTTTTTGAGGGCTTTTGAAAATTGTTTTGTTTGTTCTCTGATCAGTGTGTTTGGATAGTTTAGCTTATACATTTGATGGAGTTTATATTTTTCTCATGCTGAGAATGCAGTTCTTGTTAGCACTAATGACAATTTCATGTTGTTCTTCACCCAATTTGCCAACTGTCTTTTTCCTTTTGGAAAATGGATGTTTTATTTCTGCCTCTCCTAAAACTTCACGAGCTTTAAAGCTTAAATTAGGTGGATTTAAAATATGCTTTAAAGCCAACTACTCTATTTATAGGTTCCAAGGATTAGCAAGTTTTATCTCTGTACCAGTTCTTTAGAACACATACGGGAGTAAATAAGTGATGAGAAAATGTATTAAATTAGGAATCTGATTTCTTTAGTGGAACATTTAATCTATCCTTCATCAAGAAAAAAGCTACATATTTGCAATGAACTCCTTTAGTGTGTGGAGTATGGGGGCCGTGTGTGTGTTCCTGCATCTGTTATAGATTCATAAGATTATTTTTGTCTAAATTATAATTGCCCTTTTTTGGAAATCAATACAGACTAACAAGGCATATTTCCTCTAGATAACAGTAATTCTTTAAAAGGAAAGTACCTTTGGCCATTGTTTCATTTTTGGAAGTTCAGATTATTTTAGCATGATTAATGAGAGCAGCAGTTCCTTGACATATTTAATAGCTATATCCTGTTAGTTTAAGACCTCACTTTGCCCAATTTTTGGTTAAATACCTAATTATGGTTAGATGTAACACAGATAGTTCTTGCTCTGGACTGTGACAGAATTTGGAAACTGTAGTTCTTTTAAATTTATATTTAATTGGAGGATAATTGCTTTACAATGTTGTGTTGGTTTCTGCTGTACGATGTGAATCAGCATATACACATATATCAGTGTGTATATATACATATATATATATATATATATATATATATTCCCTCCCTTTTGAACCTTGTTCCTAACCCCCTATCCCACCCCTCTAGGTTGTCACAGAGTGTCAGGTCGATCTCCCTGTGTTATACAGCAACTTGCTAAACTTCCCACTAGCTAGCTATTTTACACATGGCAATGCGTATATTTCAATTCATCTCACCCTCTCCTTCCCCTGCTTGTGTCCCCAAGTCTGTTCTCTGTGTCTGTGTCTCTACTCCTGCCCTGCAAATAGGTTCATCGGTACCATTTTTCTAGATTCCCTATATACGCATATATATGGAATCTAGAAAAATGGTACTGATGAACCTATATATGCATAATATACGGAGAAGGCAATGGCACCCCACTCCAGTACTCTTGCCTGGAAAATCCCATGGCTGGAGGAGCCTGGTAGGCTGCAGTCCATGGGGTCTCAAAGAGTTGGACACGACTGAGCGACTTCACTTTCACTTTTTACTTTCATGCATTGGAGAAGGAAATGGCAACCCCCTCCAGTGTTCTTGCCTGGAGAATCCCAGGGACCGGGGAGCCTGGTGGGCTGCCGTCTATGGGGTCGCACAGAGTCACACACGACTGAAGTGACTTAGCAGCAGCATTAATATACACTATGTGTTTTTCTCTTTCTGACTTACTTCACCTGTGTTCATCCACTTCAACTGACTCAAATTCATTCCTTTTTATGGCTGAGTAATATTCCATTATATTAATATATATGTACTACAGCTTCTTTCTCCATTTATCTGTCAATGGACACCTGGCTTATTGCCAGGTCCTGACTATTGTAAACAGTGCTGCAGTGAACATTGGGGTATGTGTACATTTTTGAATTATGGTTTTCTCAGGGTATATCTTTTTGCCCTTTCATACTCTTCGTGGGGTTCTCAACGCAAGAATACTAAAATGGTTTGCCATTCTCTTCTCCAGTGGACCACGTTTTGTTAGAACTCCACTATGATCAAGTTCATAGAGGAGAGTGAAAAAGCTGGCTTAAAACACAACATTCAGAAAACTAAGATCATGGCATCCGGTCCCATCACTTCATGGCAAATAGATGGGAAAACAGTGGACACAGTGACAGACTATATTTTGGGGCTTCAAAGTCACTGCAGGTAGTGACTGCAGCCATGAAATTAAAAGACATTTGCTCCTCGGAAAACCAACCTAGACAGCATATTGAAAAACAGAGATATTACTTTGCCAACAAATGTACATCTGGTCAAAGCTATGGTTTTTCCAGTAGTCATGTATGGATGTGATAGTTGCACCATAAATAAAGCTCAGCACTGAAGAATTGATGCTTTTGAATTATGGTGTTGGAGAAGACTCTTGAGAGTCCATTGACTGCAAGGAGATAAAATCAGTCAATCCTAAAGGAAATCCATCCTGAATATTCATTGGAAGGACTGCTGCTGACACTGAAACTCCAATACTTTGGCCACCTGATGCAAAGAACTGACTCATTGGAAAATACCCTGATGCTAGGAAAGATTAAAGGCAGGAGGAGAAGGGAACGACAGAGGATAAAATGGCTGGATGGCATCACCGACTCAATGGACATGAGTTTGAACAAGTTCTGGGAGTTGGTGATGGACAGGGAAGCCTGGTGTGCTGCAGTCCGTGGGGTCGCAAAGAGTCGGACATGACTGAGCAACTGAACTGAACTGAACAGGGTATATGCCTCGTAGTGCAGCTGCTGAGTCATACGATAGTTTTATTCCAAAATGGTAATTTTGATTAAACCGGTATCCTCACAGAGATCAAAGAAAATGAAGTACTAGTCTAGCCCCCTAGCTTTATTTATTTATTTTTGGCCATTCCATGCAGTGTGTGAGATACGAGTTCCCTGACCAGGAAATGAATCTGTGCCCCCTGCTCAGAGAAAGTGAAGTCTTAACCCCTTGACTACCAAGGGGTGTCTCACCTTGCTTTAGTTTCAGCTTTCACTGACTACCTGGAGTTGTTTTACAGTTCATTTGGAACTCACAGAAGCTTACCATACAAATCAATAATTGACAGAACCTTGAAATTCCCCACTACTACTACTTTCCTTAGGGAAATCACCTCCTCAGCTTTTATTCCCTTCGTCCATGGTCTTCTTAACATGGCTAACCATCCTGAGGAGGAAAAGAAATAGCTTGTTAAGGTCATGGCCAGGATCTTTTTGCCATCTACCCTTGCCTGTCTTGGTGGCCCTTATATCCTTGGAACCTTAGTTTGGTGATGCATTTAGAGTCCTCTCTCTGGGCTCCTGGACTCAATTTTGCACATTATTCTGAGTCTGGTTTCCCCTTAAATTTCAAATCAGAGGTTCTCTGTCCTCCCACAATGACCCACATCTTTCCCCGAATGATTACACAGGCCGAATTTATTTTCAGTTTGGCAGTTCCCCATTCTTTCAGTGCATCCAGAATAATCTTTCTTAAAGCCCAAACTTCAACATTCTCTGCTGTCAAAGCTTCAGCGATATCTTTCCCCTCAGTTCATTTGGGAAGGGACAGACACCCAATTTACGGCTCCAGCCACAGCTCATGCCATGACTTGCCCTCCACACTGTGTTCTAGTCTGGGGACTTTGGAATGGCCTTCCTAGACCAGCAGCATCAGTATCCCCTGGGAACTTGCTAGACAGGCAGATTTCTCAGGGGTCTGCTCCAGACCTGCAGAGCTGCATACACTAGACTGAAGCCCAACAACCTGTTTTGATAAGCCCTCAAGGGGGATTCTGAGGCAGGGTCAAGTTTGAGCCTTTGTTGTCATCCCACATACTTGGAATTCTAAAGCACCATTTCTTTCTCTCACTCCAAGAATCGATCACCCTGCCCCCAACAGTTCCCACAATTCCACCCACATCATCTTCATTGGGCTGCGTTCTGTTTGTCCTTCAGTATAGACGTAATCTCCCCTGGTAGCGGTGGTTTAGTTGCTAAATCGTGTCCAGCTCTCACAATCCCATGGACTGTACCCTGCTGGCCAGACTCCTCTGTCCATGGGATTCTCCAGGCAAGAATACTGGAGAGGGTTGCCATTTCCTACTTCAGGGAGATCTTCCTGACCCAGGGATTGAACTCATGTCTCTTGTGTTCCCTGAATTGGCAGGTGGCTTCTTTACCACTCAGCCACCTGGGAAGTCACATGATGTTTCTTTAGTTTGACTGTAAGACTGAAAAAAAAATCCTCCAGGGTAGGGGTCATGTTTTTGGCATGTCTTCCCTCTTTCAACAATACTAAAGCAACATCTTCTGCACAGGGGATTTCATTTCAAAGCGTTACTTGAAGTGGCTCACCAGTAAATGCTTAGCATTACTGATTATCTTCAGGAGGAAGATGAGGGTGTGGGCAGAATGATGTTTATAACTAGACTAATTTTGAATGAACCTTCATTATCATTTTGCTTCACTCATGTTAACATGTGCTGGTAAACGGTACACACAGTCTTCTGGAGTTTGTCTGAAAGACTCCTCTTATTTATTTATCTGGATTTTGAAAGTATGTTCTCCCATTGCCTAGCCAAGTCTTTTTGTATAATTAAAGGCATTTCATTACAATAAAAAAAAATTCTGACAGATAATTAAAAGCTAGTGAATTCCTTTAAATAATTAAATGATTTCTAACAAATACGAATCCTAAATAGCACCTCCATGGGAAACTGGAAGAGTAAACAGAGAAGCCTTTAAGGTGTATCTTAATAGTTTCTAGGTTCATGCTTATTAAAGTCACTGAATGAACTGAGTCAGGATCCCATTTTATGGAATAGCTTCTAAGATTTTATTTTACAGATGGTTAGTGAAGATAACCTAAAAATGATTTCAAACACAGAAATACCAGTAATGCCAATAATACCAAATGTCATTAATTACCTCACTTTTGTCATGAACCAAATAAAAAGAAAATATTGACACATATCCCTTACATGGTACAGTTCCAGTCCTTCCAACATAGTATTCAGTGTATGAGAGAACAAACATATGAGAACAATGGGCTTTTAATAGGATTGAAAATTCTTCCTTTCTGAAAAGGACTGTCTCTTTGCTAATATTGATAGGCTACTTTTTATTGCAGTAAAACTGCTTTATAATGCTGTGCTAGTTTCTCCTGTACAACAAAGTGAATCAGCTATTTGTATATATATATATGACCCTCCCTCTAAGACCTCCCTCCCTGACCAATTGCACCCCACTAGGTCATCACAGAGCACTGAGCTGAGCTCCCTGTATGATACAGCAGGCTTCCACTAGCTATCTGTTTTATACATGGTAGTGTATATATGCCGATCCTAATCTCCCAATTTATCCCACCCTCCCCTTCCCCACCTGTGATGGACATGCCTGTTCTCTATATCTGCCTCTCTTTATAGGCTACATTTGTAGTTCATATGGTATACTGTAAAACCAACTGGTTGAAGTAATTCTGGAAAGACACATGGCTATTAATAGTTGGAAATGGAGACTTTGCTATGGGTCAGATGACTAGCTATTCATCTTTAAGAACAATATTGCTTCTGGGTTCTATAACAGGTGCAGCAATTTCTAACGATGCTCTAGATGGTGACACCATCGTACGTAAAACAAGAGTGTGGCACATGCTGATCTCCAAGGGGCCTTGCTACTTTTCTTTTAAAAATTGTTTACATATCATTTTATTCATTTATTTGTTTCTGACTGTGCTAGGCTTTCGTTGCTGTGCAGGCTTTTCTCTAGTTATGGAGAACGGGAGCTAATCTTTAGTTGCAACATTTGGGCTTCTCATCGTAGTGGCTTCTCTTGTTGCAGAGCAATGGGCTCTCAGTACTTGAGGTTTCCAGGTCTAGAGCACAGGCTTGATAGTTGTGGCACACGGGCTTTGTTGCTCCTCAGCATGTGGGATCCTCCTGGATCAGGAATGGAAGCCCTGTCTCCTGCATTGGCAGGCAGATTCTTTACCACTGAGCCACCAGGGAAGGCCCCTTGCTACTTTTCTAAAGTGGAGGGTTTCTTTTCTAGTAAAAGGAAAGTAGGCTTTGTAGTCAGGAAACACTGGACTTAACCATCTACCGGCTGTGATCGTGAAAATTCTTCTGTCTCTGAGTCTCACTTTGCATATCTGCAAGTTGAGGATACTAATGCCTTATATCATCAAATCACAGTACAATTTCATCCACGATTCCTGAGCCCAAAGTACATGGGATGGCGGCTAGTACGGTGAAGATGCTCATTTGTGAGAGGCATTAGGAATTAGGTATGGTTCTGCCTCTGCCAACAATTAAGTGTATAGATTGTGCGTGCTAAGTCGCATTAGTCATGTCTGACTTTTTGCTACCCCATGGACTGTAGCCTGCCAGGCTCCTCTGTCCATGGAATTCTCTAGGCAAGAATACTCAAGTGGGTTGACATTTCCTACACCAGGGGATCTTCCCAGCTCAGGGATCGAAATGGCGCTTCTTGTGTCTCCTCATTGGCAGGCAGGTTCTTTATCAACAGCACCACTTGAGAAGCCCATGTGGCTTGAGGAAAGCCAATTAAACTGGAGTTGCTATCACCAGTCAAACCTGGACTCTAAAAGGATGCGTTTTCTCAAAATTTGGAAAACAGTGCCATGCCTATGTGCATGCTTCCTAAAGCAGTTGCTGAAAACGCTGCTTTGTGTTGCATGCCTTGGCTCAGAGTCTGCAACTTGCTGTGGGCATGTTGAAAATAATACAGGAAATACCTCATTCAGGAGAAGTTGATGGATCCTTTCTTCAGACAGCCTCATCTGTGCTAAATCTAAATCTCTCTTGAAGGTCTTGGTGGCATTTTAAGTGGAAAGAAATATATTTCTTTGTTTTGGGCTCCAGGACACAAGTGTTTGCATTTGAAACAACTGTACAACTAAATTCAGGTCCTGTGATCTCACTGCCCAAAAACCTCCCAACCACATCCACTCTCACGCAAATCCTCTTTCTGGTCTACACAACCCTGTACAGTGACTGTTCCTCTTTTCCCTCTGGGCTCATCTACAGAGTTCTCCTTACCCTTCAGTCTCAGTCACATCAACCTCCCAGACAAACTCCTGTCACAGGCCCTGACACTTGCTCCATCTCTGCCTAGAAGACTCTGCCCAGACATCTATCTTCATACTTTCTTCCCTCATGTCCTTGGTACATTCTGGCACTGTGATTCTTGAATTGTGGCTCCTTTTCTGTTACTGCAGTCCTCCCAGCCCTTCTGCCTTCCATCGGTTATTCATTTCTCCTAAGTAATCATGATTAAATAATATTTCATACATTTTATTTATCTTGTTAGTTGTCCCCTCCACTACCTTGTGAGTTACAGAAATGCAGGTGTTTGTTTGATTTCTAATTTGTTTTATTCCCTACTTATATAGTATTTAAGATAGAACCTGGTCTAGGATACGTTCTGAATTCATTTTTATTGAATGAATGATTAAATGAATGTTGACTGTCTGACCAAGGAGAGAGGATTTATCAATTCCTGGGACAAAGTTTCAGAGCTCTTAGAGCATAAGTTCCCTAAGAACAAGATGAAAAGGTAATTCTCTACTGCCTCCATAGAGCTTTGCAAAGTTATGGAATATAGTGGGCATGCACTAAATACTTGTTTTATGATTTTGTACATGTATGTATACATGTATGATTTAAGTCTTGCCTAATCAGTTTTTCTAGTCATCATGTATGGATGTGAGAGTTGGACGGTGAAGAAAGCTGAGCACCAAAGAACTGATGCTTTTGAACTGTGGTGTTGGAGAAGACTCTTGAGAGTCCCTTGGACTGCAAGGAGATCCAACCAGTCCATTCTAAAGGAGATCAGTCCTGGGTGTTCATTGGAAGGACTGATGCTGAAGCTGAAACTCCAATACTGTGGCCACCTCATGTGAAGAGTTGATTGATTCATTGGAAAAGACCCTAATGCTGGGAAGGATTGGGGGCAGGAGGAGAAGGGGATGACAGAGGATGCGATGGCTGGATGGCATCACCGACTGGATGGACATGGGTTTGGGTAGAATCCGGGAGTTAGTGATGGACAGGGAGGCCTGGTGTGCTGTGATTCATGTGGTCGCAAAGAGTCAGACACGACTGAGTGACTGAACTGAACTGAACTGAATTGTCCCAGTGCATCCTGAAATAAAACATCGTGCTTTGAGCAACTGGTTTCTTTTTATAATTTGGCTATCAATTTTATTTTTGTAACTTAAATAAATTCCTTACTTCTGAGCCTCAATCTTCCCATCTTTGAATGGGAGCAATTTTATTTTTAGTGTATGCATCTAAAAATTAGAACAGCTAAACCACATACAATGTCTGGCAGACAGTAAAGTTTTAATAAACATCATATGTTATATTTTTCTTTTTTTTGAAAATCCCTCTCACTCTGATTCTTACAATACAATTTACATTTTTGTTGTTATCTTTGAGGAAGAATTTAAAATCTCAGCCACAGCACAACCATCTGTAACAAAACAAATTGTAGATTCCTATTGTCAAGTTCCTCCCTCCATTCAAGCTACACCTGTGCCGGAAGCATTCTATCACATAAACAAAGTCTTAATAATCAACTACCAACAAATAAAGAGAAAAGGTGGAGTGGGGGAGAATCTACAACTTCCCCAGGAAATTTCAAGCACATATTCTCACAGTGGCTTCTGTTCACTTGTTGTTACTGCCTTAACCATTGTTTTAACTATGCCTGAAAGAGAGACATTTGTTTCATGTTTTGCTTTTTAAATTCTTGTTCTCTTGGGCATTGGGACCTGCTGCTACTTTTATTTGACTTATGGCCACACTGCATGGCATGATGAGGGATCAGGGATGGAACCCATGCTCCCTGCAGTGGAAACTCAGAGTCCTAACCACTGGACTCCCAGAGAAGTCCCACATGTTTCTTTTTCTTCCTTAAAGCCAAGTACTCTCGCTGCTCTCCAATCTGGGTAATGGCAATACTTGCATTAGTCAGCGCTGCTGTATGAAGCTAGGGGAACCAGGAAGTCAGAGATTAAATTCTGGAAGTTAAAGTGGAAATTTTTTGTTTCAAGTCCCATAAAATGTGTATATAGGTCCTTCAATTGTAGCCCCAGAAATCTGTCTCTGTTGGCAAGCATGCTTCATTAATTTTCATTTATGTAGGCCTGTGGCAGACAGGAGCACCATCTTATAAAATTAATAGTATTATGGCTATAATTTTTCTTCTATTATCAGCAATAGAAGTTTTATAAGAGGAATTGTTTTAAGGGAATCTTGATAAAGGAATGAATATAATACTTTAGAGACATTTCTAAATGTATCCCAATTGTGAACTTGCCCTATTTATCTAAATTCCTGGAATTTATTTTTGTTTTGTGCTGATCAGCCTTTGACTCATTTATCTCATTAGTTGTTCTTTGTTAAACTTTAATTGAGTTTTTAAGAGAGGCTGGGGTTAGAAAATAGCACTAATTTTATGTGGTGTAATTTGTTGTCTGAGTTGGTAAAAATGTCTCTATTAGCCATTTTTTAGTCATTTTCTGGCTCTCTTCAGAGCAGTAAAACTTTAAACAATTTTTTTTTAAGTAAATAGGGCAAGTTCATAATTGTAATGTGTGGAAATATCTAGAATATTATGCAGACTTTAGGGATAATTTCCTTGAAATAATATTTTATTTAGATCTCATTTTAATCATGATCTACAAAATTGGCTTTGAAAGAGTCTTAAATTCAAATAGAATGGCTTCTAGTTTCTATTCAAACTAATGGAAGCTTAATGTCATGCTGTTTTGGTGAATTTATGTTTTGGTCCAGATAATGCATTGATTCTCTTATGTCTAAACTGATTCTTGATTCCTCTTTAAATCCAGTGGGGAAAAATAACAACACAATTTTTTTTTCCCCCAAGATCCTTTCAGTTTATTTTTTTTCTCTCTGTAGTCCTTTGCCTTATATGCTCTGCTACCTAGTGCTCTTAGAAGGAGGAAAATGTGGTATTTAGAGAATTATGGTCGAGGTGATATGTCTAAAATTTTCATGTATTCATTCCGCAAATATTTACTGAGCACTGCTTCATTATCTATTACAGAGTAACAAACCACCTCAAAACTTGGCAGCAGCTCAAAATAGCCTCATTATTTCTCATGATTCTCTATGTGTTGGGCTCAGCCAGTTGGTTATTCTGCTGGTCTTGCCTGGGTTCTTTATTGAGATTGCAGTCAGATGGCAGGATCATTCAAGATGGCTTCTTCACTCACATGTTGGGCACCTAAGGGCTCCTATATGTGCATTCTCTCCAGTGTGTTGCCTAGATTTCTTACAAGGTGGCTCAGGAATCTAAGAGGTAGTTAGTAGATCTTCAGCAAGTCTCAGATTTCTAGGACATCACTTTCAGTGTGTGCTATTATTGGTCAAAGCCAGTCACAGATAAGACCATTTTCAAAATATTTAAAAAACTTTTTTATAATGTGGACCATTTAAAAAGTCTTTATTGAATTTGTTACAACACTGCTTCTGTTTTATGTTTTGGATTTTTGGCTGTGAGGCATATGGGATCTTAGCTCCCCAACCAGGGATAGAACTGCATTGCCTGCATTGGAAGGCAAAGTCTTAACCACTGGACCACCAGAGAAGTCCCTCAAAAGATTTTTAAAGGAGGGAAATGAGAGTTTCAGCTCAGATTAGAGAACTGGATAAAACATCTCTTTCACCACTACAGCAAGACAAAAGCAGGAAAACGACACACTTATGACATTGTTGGAGCCCTTCCAAGAACTAAGGTTACTGGACAAACAGTTATTAATACTTGAAATCTGGAGAGAGATATGCAGCTACAGGGAGAAATAAAATTTGGGCATTGCTTACCTTGGACAGATACCACCAAACACCCGCTATGGTGGTAAGAATATTCAGCTACCAAGTTTTAATGAGTTTCTGAAGGCCAAATAAGGGCTTGAAGGAAAGTATGAAGCTCTGAGGCTGCAGACTCAGCGAGGGGGAGGGGGGTATTAAATCCTCTTGCAGGGTTTCCTCTAAGAACTCCACCAGGTGCTCACAAGGAAAACCAAGGAGAAGCCTGAGAAAACTTTCCCAAAGTGCTAGTTCAGGCAGGGAATAGTAGCCACTGCACAGCTCTGCCAGGTTCTGTCTTCTCTGTCTCCCTTAGCAAAAGTCTTAATCCACGGTGGAAAGGGCAACAAAAACTGTAGCTTGAGGGTACTGGTGGAAATCCACTGTAGCTGGCATAGGGAAACAAGAAAAGAAAAGCTTTGCCCCCATGGAGAGGATAAATATGTGCTACAGTCATCTTTCCATGTGAAGAAGATGCAGGAACATTTGTAAAGAACATACTCCCACAGTTAAGTACCTGCCTAAGACTGAGGCTTAATCACAATGTCAGAAAATGAGCAACCCCTCCCTTCCCCTCCCCACCAACCACCATCACACTGACAAGTGTTACATACGGATAACAGTGGAATGGACAGTGGGAATCCAGTACATAGTGAAGCTCCATGGCCACAGGGAAAGCAGGTATTGAGAAAACTCATCTCAACTAACCAATATCATAAACACAAGGTATCACTAGAGGAATTTGAGGGTGGTGTGGTACCCTGAGGGTGGTGGTGGTTGAGTCTCTAAGTCATGTCCAACTCTTGTGACCCCACGGACTGTAGCCTGCCAGACTCCTCTGTCCATGGAATTTTCGACACTGAGAGTAGTCATAGCAACAACAGACTTCAAACCCAGCCCAACTTTGGGTCAGAGTAACACAAAACTCTGTTCCAAAAGCCTTTTGGAAGGAAAAGCAAGCTCATGTCCAAACTTTAAAAATTATTTACTTCAATATCTAGTGTCTTATACAACACGGCCAGATTTCAATAACAACACAAAAACCCACATAAGGTATGCAAAAAAGGCAAGGGAAAATGAAAGTGTGAAAGGATACAGAAGTTATCAGAACCAGGCTCAGATATGATCCAGTTGTTTCTACAATGAGAGAATTTAGAATATGATTAATGTGTTAAAGACTCTAATGGAAAATAAATATGTAAGAGAAGACAGGCAATTTCAGCAGGTGAAGGTGAAGGTGAAGGTGAAGTCGCTCAGTCGTGTCCGACTCTTTGCGACCCCGTGGACTGTAGAATCAAATGGAAATTGGAGACTTCAGAAACACAACAACAACGATGAAGACTGACTTTGACATCAGTAGACTTGGAGAAGGCAATGGCATCCCACTCCAGTACTCTTGCCTGGAAAATCCCATGGACGGAGGAGCCTGGTAGGCTGCAGTCCATGGGGTCGAAAAGAGTCGGGCACGACTGAGTGACTTCATTTTCACTTTTCACTTTCATGCATTGAAGAAGGAAATGGCAACCCACTCCAGTGTTCTTGCCTGGAGAATCCCAGGGACGGGGGAGCCTGGTGGGCTGCCATCTATGGGGTCTCACAGAGTCGGACACGACTGAAGCGACTTAGCAGCAGCAGCAGCAGACTTGACATAGTCAATAAAATAATCAGTGAACTTGAAGATAGGTCAATAGAAATTACTCACATTGGAAAACAAAGAGAAAAAAAGTGAAAAATCTAACACAGTATCCAACAGTTGTAGGATAATATCATATGATAATGCATTATTGGAATCCCAGGAGAAGGAGCAGAGAATGGGGTAGAAAAAATATTTGAAAAAATAAAGACTGGAATATTTTCAAGATTGGTGACAGATATCAAAGAAGCTCAAAGAATGCAAAGAAGAATAAACCTTTGAAATAATCCCTCCAAAAAGCAAAAGCAAACTGAAGCATATCCTATTTAAATGTTGAAAACTAAAAAGAAAGAATATATTGAGAGACATTAGAGAAAATATCTACAGAGGAACAAGACAGATAGTAGACTTCTTGTCAGAAACCATGCAAGAAAGATGATAGTGGGTGGATATCTTTAAAGTGCTAGAGCAAAGTATGCATTGGGTGGAAGTAACCTTCAAAAAAGAAAGAAAAATAAAGGCTTCTTCAAATAAACAGGGTGGGAGGGGGCTTATCAGGTGGCGCTAATGATAAAAAAAAATCCACCTGCCAGTTTAGGAGACTGCAAGAGATGTGGGTTTGATAACTGAGTCCAGAAGATCCCCTGGAGGAGAGCATAGCAACCCACTGCAGTATTCTTGCTGGGAAAATTTCATGGTCAGAGGAACCTGGCAGGCTCCAGTCCATGGAGTTGCAAAGAGTTGGACACATGAAGCTACTGAGCACGCATGCATGGTAGGGAGAGAAGAAATTTGTTGGAGGACATCTTTGAAGGCAGTTAAAATTGTACACTGCATGCAAAGTAAAGGTTATGCTATTTGGGAAAAGTTCATGTTATCTCATTAGAACTATTTTTTAAATTTATAAAATGCTGATATTGTTCTATATGATTTCCATGATTTCTTAAAATTGCACTTTAAAAAATAATGGTTATACATTGTTAACCCCTTTATTAATCTGGTTATAGATATTTTTATGTGTGAAATATAAAAATAGTCCATTTTAATATATATTATATATACATTAATATAATAATATATATTATATATAGTCAATATAATTCATTAATGTATTTATCATATATAATTAATAACATTATATAAATAGGTAATATTGTATATTTGTATATAAATAATATTTAATAAGTAAAATAATACATTATAAATAGATGAATATATTTAAGAAATTTTGGAATGGTTGGCTACACACAGTGGCAACAGCTGATTACAATCAATCTATGGAGACTTAAATACCTACATGTAAACTGATATCTGTATGTTGATAATGTCAGTCAAGTCAAATTGATTGACAATAGTCAACAAATATAATTTTACTTTCAGATTTATTTTTTAACTTTCTTTTTCAAAATCTTACAACAAAAAAGAAAGATCCTGGTTATTTCAACTCAATTTTGACAAATATGTATAGAGTCATATACATATTTACTAACATTTAAAAATGCTAATAAGAATTATTGGAATCATTTTTAAATTTGATACTCTTAAAATGATTTTACTGCCACTTACAAGACTAGTTTTGTTATTATGTAAACTGTAATTAAGCAATACAACTTCTAGATAGAGAGCTTGAGTCATGACTAATACATTTGTTTGTATTTGTTAATGAAGAAAAATTTGTTAAAGAAAAAATATTCAGTGATGCTTGTTAAAGATGGGGAGATGGACTTTAGTCTGGCCCATTGTGATAGGTGTAGGGACCACTGAAATGGAATTGCACAGCATGTGAAAGAGTTGGGGCTCAGCTCCAAATATAGCATGGGTAAGTGAGAATTTATAACCAAAGAGCAGGGTGGGGCTCAGCAGATGGAAAACTAGTAAGAGGAAGTATCAGGAGTATGAAGGACTCTGGGTAAACTGATGTAACAGAATTCTTGCTTCAGACAGGCCAGGGTGCTCAGACATCACTTGCAGTATAGCCAAAGCTGGAGAACCTGATCAGATATTCAAGGTGATTAGATGTTGAGGGGGGATGATACTAGTTAAACTGACTTAGGGCTCCTGCTAAAACTGGATTTTACAAGGAATTGCACAGAGAGGGCTAGGAAAAGGCTCAGGAGCTTGACCAAAGTTCTGTCATTCAAAAAATCTTTGTCATATTCAATCAGTCATGTGATGATAGTTCATATCAAGGTACCATGGAATAAAGCAGTCTTTCTCAGTTTTGAGCAGCCATCGGAATCACCTGGAGGGTTTGTTAAAAACAGATGCTAAGACTTCCCTGGTGGCACAGTAGGTAAGAATCTGCCTGCCAGTACAGGAGACATGGGTTCAATACCTGGTCCTGGAAGATTCCACATGCCTCGAAGTAACTAACCCCATGCACTACTGAGCCCCTGTGCTGCCACTGCTGAAACCCATGTGCCCTAGAGCCTGTGCGCCACAACAAGAAAGGGCACCTCAATGAGAAGTCAGTGCACCGCAACAAAGAGTAGTTCCTCCTCGCTGCAACTAGAGAAAGCCATGCAGAGCAAGGAAGACTCAGCACAGACAAAAATAAATAAGTGAAAATGTTTAAAAAAGACCCAAAAACAGATTGCTAAAGCCCCCCTCTCAGATCTCTGATTCAGTAGATCTGGGGCAGGGCCTGGGCGTTGGCCTTTCTCCCAAGTTTCTAGATAATGCTGCTGTCTTTGGTTAGGGGACTGCCCTTTGCAAACTCCTTAAGGAGATGAGCAGATGTGAGTGGAGATGTGCAAGAGCAAATATACTTCTGACACCTGAGTGAAGCCCAGTGTGTCGGCATCCAGCACACTCTGAGAACTTGGGCACAGCCTTATCACTGTAATCTGTAAAATGGAGTCGTGGTGACTATTCTAGGGTTGTCCAAATTTGGAATAAAGTGCTTGCCCCAGGGTCAGGAACAGAGGTGTCCAATAAATGAAAGCTGTTGATACTCTTTTGAATGTTTGATCATGAGAAGGATATCACTGAAAGATTTTTTTTATGCTTTTCTTAACATATTTATTTAATTTGTATCTACAAACATATTGAGCAAACTGAGTAAATAGTTTGAATAAATATTTTGATCCTGATGACATTAATAGGAAAGCTATCTTTTGAGTTGGAAGCGACTGTTTCCGTTGTGACATCTCAAGAGGGATCCCTGTTTTGCAAAACAGAAATTGATCAACCAATATTTACTGAGCACCTTGTCTGAAACAAAATACACACAACACAGACACACTCATAGGCACACATGAACTTTAAAGCAGGTACAGATGGGTGATTTCGAGCCTCTTCCTTTCTCTTATCATGTTGTCTCTGGGCTTGGCCCTTGACTTTGCAGGTTGTATTCATTTGTTTTGTGCCCCCTCCGCCAGGCTTCAGCAGACACATCTTGCATCAATTGAGTACCTACAGCAGAAGTGGCCAACAGATGTGCGGGCTTGGCTGTATTATGGTATTGTAATTTCCTATTACTGAAAAAATAAGTGTCACCAAGAAGTCCAGGGGGATTTCCTGACTAGCAATGCCTTTGAAGTTGAAGAATATTTTTAAGACAGAGGTTTTTAATTGTAAAGAATCTTAATCACGTAAAGAAGTATGCCTTTGAAATAGTCTTCTTTGAACAGCACATTTACCAGTTCAGGAAGCTCATTTTTATGAAATAATATTTTGATTTTAATGCATTTATATCTCCTATGTTGCATGCATCCAGAAACCGACAAGTTTGTTTCTCAGTCTTATTTATGTCATTCTGCAAATTAGGCTACTTGCCTTAAGCTATTCTACATAAATGTTTCTATTCCCAACACCCATTATTTTAGAGATACAATTTTAGTCTTTAACTGGAGAAAACAATAGAAAATGGTTGAGACTGAGGTTTTCTGGGTTTATACGCCTGCCATTTCTGCAGGGAGTTATTCTCCACTTGAAATGTCTGAGAATTCCCACTAATTCTGGGTATAAACCCATCAATCTGGAGGCAAAGAGACTTTACTTTTATTTTTATTTTTTTTGAGACTTTACTTTTAAATTCAACTCTCCTAGCTATTTCCATTTGCTTGAAGTTTGAATAAATTGAACTCATCTTAAGATGGAGATTTTATCAAGCAGAAGCTGAAACAAGAGGAGTGAAAGGCTTAGGAGACAAGAGAATGACACTGTTCAGAGTTTATGTCAAAAAAAATATTTGCATAAATATTGCATTGTTTATCCCAATTAGAAGGCAGATTATTTGTTTGTGTTCACATTCCTAAGTAGTAAATCTGTCACAGCCAGAAGCATATTTTGTCTTTGGTCATAGTAACATACATACACACACATACACACACATACACACCCAGGACCACTGAAGCCCAAATAAAATGACATTCATTAGGAAACCACACTCTTCTGAATTATCTGTATTTCTGAAGTGAGTAAATATTTTAAGTACAGTTCCTTTATGTAAAATACAATCATTGACTGGAAATGGATCTGTTGATATCAACCTAACTTGAATAAAATAGCTATCATATTTGTAAATATATTAATAATAGTAAATATACACATACATGTATATTAATATACCTTTGCCCCAGGGTCTCTTAAGATTTGGGTTGCAAATTTGGGTTTCTAGGTTGCTTGTTTTATCTAGTTTTTGTGTCTAATGGTGTCAGAATGGCCACTGATATATTTGGTTTCGGTTCAAGGAGACCTATTTTATCTTTTTTTCACATATGCATATGGGGTTAAAGAGCTTCCCTGGTGGCTCAGATGGTAAAGAATCTGTGTGCAATGCAAGAGATCCAGGTTCAATCCCTGAGTTGAGAAGATTCTCTGGAGAAGGGAATGGCTACCCACTCCAGTATTCTTGCTGGAGAATCCCACGGACAGAGAAGCCTGGAGGGCTACAGTCCACGGGGTCACAAAAAGCTGGACAGGACTGAGAGACTAACAAACACACACTGCTCTATGGGGTTAAAACCCCTAGACAACCAATAATAGTTCCTCATCACAGAGGAAGTGTGAGGGAAGGAAGACTCCACCAGGTAATGTGAAGCAGGTGAAGGGTCTTGAGAAGACCATGGTGGTGACTGTCCCTTGTAGTAATAGGAAAACTTGCAGAGTCAGATAAGGTGGGGGAACTTGGAGATCTGCTGGAAGATAGGATTACACAGTATGTCACATGAGATTGAGGAAAAGTCACTGCAGGTAACAAAGAATCGGGGTGGTGAGAGTATGTGTGAGCTGAGAGGGTGTGATTGTAGGTGGTAGAGATTACAGTTATGGTAAAGTTGATATAGAGAAAGAGTGTGTGAGCGTGTGTCTGAGTGAGTGCACGTGTGAGTGCGTGTCTCAGTCATGTCTGACTGCGGCCCTGTGGACTGTACCCCGCCAGGCTCCTCTGTCCATGGAATTTTCCAGGCAAGAATCCTGGAGTGGGTTGTCATTTCCTCCTACAGCGGATCTTCCCAACGCAGGGATCGAACCCACATATCTTGAGTCTCCTGTATTAGCAGGTGGATTCTTTACCAACTGTGCCATCTGGGAAGCCCCAGAGAGATGGAAAGAGGTATAAATAAAATGGCAAGTTATAGTGTCAAGAACTTAATTTTTTCTTTAATTAGGAGACCTGGGTGCTAAGCTAGTAGATTTTTTTAAAAATAAAAATCATCTCTACTTCCCCAATACTCTCATCTTTGGTTTAGTAAGAAGTCCACAAAAATGCCTAAAGTACATTCATAAGTCATCTTCATTTTTGGTTAAAAACAAACAAACATATTTTTAAAAATCCTACACTTCATCCACATGAAAGTTTTCCTAGAGTCTAATAAAAATAGTATTCTTTTTTTTTTTTAAGATTTTTTTTTTTCTGATGTGAACCAATTTGAAAGTCGTTATTGAATTTGTTACAGTATTGCTTCTGTTTTATGTTTTGGTGTTTCGGCCATGAGGTATGTGGGATCTCAGCTCCCTAACCAGGTATTGAACCCACATACTCTGAATTGGAAGGCAAAGTCTTAACCAATGGACCACCAGGGAAGTCCCCAAAATAGTATTCCTTTTAAAGGGAAGATTTAAAAATACTTTCCTTCATACACATTTGCAATAATAGCTCCTAAGAAAGTGAGGTTACCAAAAATTTCTGATCGAAATTAAGGGCAATTTTTCCATGACATCTAATTTGACTGTATTTTCCCAATTTTTTTTTAAAAAGAAAAGTTTGGGAGGAAAAAAGGAAAACTTGTACTAAGTATTAGCTTTTTCTCAAAGATATTTCAAAAGGAGCTTAAGATATATTCTCTAAAGCCTATAAAAATTTAAAGACCATGTCAGTCATATCAAAAATAGTGTTTTCCTTTTTAGCAGATTATTTTGAATTTCTGAAAAGGAATATAAAGGAATATAAAGAAGAAACATTTCTCTATTCATAAAGATTAAGGATTTACGTCAAAATTAATACATAAAATCTAGTTTGTGACAACAGTTAAGGCATGTTTTGATTTTAACCCACTCTAAGATTTTGGATTGATCTCTGGATTGGGAAGATCCCCTGGAGAAGGGAATGGTAACTCACTCTAGTATTCTTGCCTGGAGAATTCTGTGGACAGAGGAGCCTGAAGGGTTACAGTCTATGGGGCCGCAAAGAGTCAACATGATGAGAAACTAACACTTTCATCTTCAAAGACATTTTACTTTTAAACAGGGCAACTTTTGATCTTTAGAGTCTATGGTTAAGAACACAAAGATTATAATTCTGACAGTGGTTCCAGTGTGTGTGTGTTTCTACACCACCAAGCAAGTCTGGCCCCTGCTGAGTGTTCTACAATTGTGCTTAGCTGCTCAGTTGTGTCTGATTCTTTGCAACTCCATGGACTATAACCCATCAGGATCCTCAGTCCATGAAGATTCACCAGGCAAGAATATGGAAGATTGGAGTAGGTAGCCTATCCTTTCTCCAGGGGATCTTCCCAACCCAGGAATTGAACTGGGGCCTCCAGCATTGCAGGTGGATTCTTACCAGCTGAGCTAACAATTCAACTCAATTCTGACACTACCTACTGGAGTTAGTATCAGATTCCACAGGCTAAGGGTTCAGTCCTACAAAAATGAATTAGGGACTTGGAAATTAAGAAACATACTTCTAAATAATTGTTGGATCAAAGAAGAAATAATTGAAATTGCAAACTGTTAAGGAAGCTATGTAAAGGAGTGTTAAAATTATTAAGATGCATTTTAATAACTGTGCATAGTAAAATTTAAAGCCTTAAATAGCTTCATAATTAAAGAAAAATTATTGCTTATACAGGTTTTATTACCTAGAAAATTAGAAAAATACAGCAGCAAAGAAAATGAGAAGAAAATAGAAAAAAAATTATTAAGGAAACAAAAATAAAGAGAAAAAATTCTAAAAACTAAAAAATTCTAAAGCCTAAAAATTCCAGAAGCCAGTTGCAGGCACAGAGCAGTAAAACAGAAACTCTTTCATAAACCTGGTTAAGAAGAACAGGACACAGAGCAAATATATAAAACATTAGAAATAATAAAAGAGGACATTACATTGATATGGAGATAAAACATGATATGACATGATATTACTACATACAATTGCATGGCAAAATACATACAATTGCATGGAAAAACTTGGAAGAAAAAAATATTATTGAGCACAATATGAACTACCAAAATCTTTATAATAAAAAGAAAATATAACTAAAAGTTATAAATTAAGTTCATCTCTGCTGTTGAATAGGACCAGGAGTGGGTGTATGCTTTTGTAACCAGCTTCTAGCTTATCTTTAAAAACAGAACATTTCATAGCAGATATAAACTGTTATATACAGAATGGATAAGCAACAAGGTCCTACTGTATAGCACAGGGAACTATATTCAGTATCCTATGATCAACTATAATGGAAATGAATATGAAAAAGAATGTATATATACATGTATGTATAACTGAATCACGTTGCTGCACACGTGCCGTGGAGCAATTAAGCCTGGTGTGCCACAACTCTACAGAGTCTGTACTCTAGGGCCCAGGAGCTGCAACTACTGAATCTCACATGCCTAGAGTCCCTGCTCTGCAACAAGAAAAGCCACCACAGTGAAAAGCCCGCACACTGCAACTAGAGAGTATCCCCTGCTTGCCGCAACTGGAGAAAAGCCAGGGCAACAGCAAAGAGCCAGCACAGCCAAGAGTAAATAAATAAAAATTTAAAAAGAGAATTGGTAGGAGAAAATGAGCAATGCATTCAAAATTCTAATGGGCAATAATTCTGAACCTAGCATTCTAGATAATATTAGTGACTTGTGAAGAAAGGACATATTTCTCTTTTCACAAAACAATTAGGATCGCCACCAAAAATGGAAAACAAACAGACTGTGTGACAAAATCATGGTTCAAATATGAAGAAAACCAAGAAATACCATTGAGTGTCTTTCAGCAGTTGACGATGTTATGAAACAGAAACCATTTAATGTAGAAATGGTCCATGAAGCATCATGCGGATTGTGAATTTGGACATAGGGAGAATGAAATGTAGCTTTATCACATTACTTATTTCTGCAGTGAGAATTACTAAATTAGTCATATAATATACGCTCTGTTTATTGATTTTACTTATGTGCATCCTCAGTTGTCTTTGACTCCTTGTGACCCCATGGACTGTAGCCTATCAGGTTCCTCTGTCCCTGGGATTTCCCAGGCAAGAATACTGGAGTAGGTTGCCATTTCCTCCTCCAGGGGATCTTCCCGACCCAGGGATTCAACCCACTTCTCTTGTACCTCCTGCTTTGTCAGGTGGATTCTTTAGCACTGTGCCATTGTGCTTTTAGAAAGAGACTTAAGTGTGGTCATAGAATACAAGATAAATATCATCAACCCTAACAACACAAAACTAAAGATACTGCTCAACAAGTAGAAGGTGGAAGGTGGTGAGAAGAAGGAAAAAAAGGACAGAATTGGTAATTGTCTCATAATATAGTAGGTAGTCAAGAGACAGTGCCTACATTTATTTATACAAAACTTATCAAAAAATTAAAATTATAGCTATCAAAAATGGGTGCAATCTTTCTCATATTGATAAAGAAGATCTGTGGAAAAGCTACAGCTAACAGAAACCACGACTCATTGCTAGTGGGAGTGCAGAATGCACTTTGAAAGCCTGTTTGGCAGTTTCTTATAAGGTTATCCATACTCTTAACATATGATCCAGTAATCATATTCCTTGGTATTTACCCCAGTGAATTTAAAACTTATGTCTACACAAAACCCTTCATGGGAATGTTTATAGCAGCTTTGTTTATAATTGTCAAAACTTGGAAGCATCTAAGATGCCCTTCCACAGGTAAATGATAAAAAGACTCGTTCAGCCAGACAATCAAATTTTTGTTGTTGTTCTGTCACTAAGTCACGTCTGACTCTTTGTGACCCCATAGACTGCAGCACGTCAGGCTTCCCTGTCCTTCACCATCTCCTGGAGTTTGCTCAAACTCACGTCTTTTGAGCCAGTGATGCTACCCACCATCTCATCATCTGTTGCCCCCTTCTCCTCCTGCCTTCTATCTTACCAAGCATCAGGGTCTTTTCCAGTGACTTGACTTTTCTCATCAGGTGGCCAAAGTATTGAAGCTTCAGCTTCAGCATCAGTCTTCCCAATGAATATTCAGGGTTGATTTCTTTTAGGATTGACTGGTTTGATTTCCTTGTAGTCTAAGCAAGTCTCAAGAGTCTTCTCCAGCACCACAGTTCAAAAGCATAAATTCTTCGGTGCTCAGTCTTCTCAGTGACAAAAAGAAATGAGCTGTTAAGCCATGGAAAAGACATGGAAGACCCTTAAATACATATTCTAAGTATCTCACATGCTAGTAAAGTAATGCTCAAAATTCTCTAAGCCAGACTTCAGCAATACATGAACCATGAACTCCCTGATGGTCAAGCTGGTTTTAGAAAAGGCAGAGGAACCAGAGATCAAATTGCCAACATCTGCTGGATCATGGAAAAAGCAAGAGAGCTCCAGAAAAACTTCTATTTCTGCTTTATTGACTATGCCAAAGCCTTTGACTGTGTGGATCACAGTAAACTGTGGAAAATTCTGAACGAGATGGGAATACCAGACCACCTGACCTGCCTCTTGAGAAACCTGTATGCAGGTCAGGAAGCAACTGTTAGAACTGGACATGGAACAACAGACTGTTTCCAAATAGGAAAAGGAGTACGTCAAGGCTGTATATTGTCACCCTGTTTATTTAACTTCTATGCAGAGTACATCATGAGAAACGCTGGACTGGAAGAAACACAAGCTGGAATCAAGATTGCTGGGAGAAATCTCAATAACCTCAGATATGCAGATGACACCACCCTTATGGCAGAAAGTGAAGAGGAGCTAAAAAGCCTCTTGTTGAAAGTGAAAGGGGAGAGTGAAAAAGTTGGCTTAAAGCTCAACATTCAGAAAACGAAGATCATGGCATCTGGTCCCATCACTTTATGGGAAATAGATGGGGAAACAGTAGAAACAGTGTCAGACTTTATTTTTTGGGGCTCCAAAATCACTGCAGATGGTGACTGCAGCCATGAAATTAAAAGATGCTTACTCCTTGGAAGAAAAGTTATGACCAACCTAGATAGTATATTCAAAAGCAGAGACATTACTTTGCCGACTAAGGTCCGTCTAGTCAAGGCTATGGTTTTTCCTGTGGTCATGTATGGATGTGAGAGTTGGACTGTGAAGAAGGCTGAGCACAGAAGAATTGATGCTTTTGAAGTGTGGTGTTGGAGAAGACTCTTGAGAGTCCCTTGGACTGCAAGGAAATCCAACCAGTCCATGCTAAAGGAGATCAGTCCTGGGTGTTCATTGGAAGGAATGATGCTAAAACTGAAGCTCCAGTACTTTGGCCACCTCATGCGAAGAGTTGACTCATTGGTAAAGACCCTGATGCTGGGAGGGATTGGGAGCAGGAGCAGAAGGGGATGACAGAGGATGAGATGGCTGGATGGCATCACAGACTCAATGGACGTGAGTCTGAGTGAACTTCGGGAGTTGGTGATGGACAGGGAGGCCTGACGTGCTGCGATTCATGGGGTCGCAAAGAGTCGGACACGACTGAGCGACTGAACGGAACGGAACGGAAGTGAAAGAAGCCAATCTGAAAAGGTATGATTTCAAATATGTGACACTCTGTAAAAGGTAAATTTATAGAGACAGGAAAAGTATCAGTGATTGCCAGTGTCTTTTGGGGAGGAAGGGGAAGGGATGAAAAGGGGCTTTTTAGGGCGGTGAAACTATTCTGTATGATACAGTAATGGTGGGTGCAGTGTCATGTGCTTAGTCTCTCAGTCACGTCAGACTCTTTGCAACCCCATGGACTGTAATCCCCCAGGCTCCTCAGTCCATAGGTCTCCTCCAGGCAAGAATACTGGAGTGGGTTGCCATGCCCTCCTCCAGGGCATTTTCCTGAGCCAGGATCTCCTGCATTGCAGCCTCTTTACCATCTGAGCCACCATGTCATGCCATATATTTGTTGAAAATTAAAGAATGTGCAACCCTAGGAATGGTCCCTAAAGTAAACCATGAACTTTAATTAAGAATAAAATATACATATTGGCTGATTAGTTGTAACAAAAGTATCACACTAATGCAAAATATTAACAATAGGAGAAACTGGCGGGGGTGGTGGGGGAAGGGTAGAATGTAAGAGGATTCATGGGAACTCTATATTCGGCTCAGTTTTCCTATAAACTTAAAACTGCCTAAAATACTAAAACCCAATAACTTAAAAATAGATATGCAAAATATTTCACAATGTTCTATTTTATGTTTATGTGAGTTCAGAAGTACTTCTGCAAAAATGAAAATTCTTCTGCACCACCAAGAGTAGCCTATTATATTATAGATCCCTTTCCATCAGCTGGCTTTCTTGCTGTGGTACTTGTGATTTCTTTCCTGTATATTTTATCACATACTACTTTCACTGCTTTCTGTGATTGGTTTTGGAATAGTATTAGATGGATTTGTATGTGATGGGGACATTTCAGGTGAGGTAAAGAAATGAGGGTAACATTAATTTTTTATTGCCATGGTAAAAAAAATTACCATAAACCTAGTGGCTTAAAATGACACAAAATGATTATCTAATAGCTCTGTGGGTTATGTGAGCAACAGGCATCG
Source organism: Aepyceros melampus (assembly GCA_006408695.1). Classification (NCBI taxonomy): domain Eukaryota; kingdom Metazoa; phylum Chordata; class Mammalia; order Artiodactyla; family Bovidae; genus Aepyceros; species Aepyceros melampus. Next base: position 49,668 of record SJXQ01003575.1, on the reverse strand, counting down.
TATAGAGTTTAAATCAAGGTCCCAACAGGGCTGTGTTCCTTGTGGGTGCTCCAGAGGAGATTCAGTCTCTCTGCCTTTTTCAGCTTCCAGTGACTGCCCAGGTTCCTTGGCTTGTGGTCCCCTTTCTCCATCTTCTAAAATCAGTGGTGCTGCAGCTTTCCAACATTTCTTAATCACATCTCCCTCTGTAAGCAACCCTGGAAAGTTTCTCTGCTTTTAAGGATCCAAATGATTAGATTGCAGTGGCCTGGATAATCCAGGAGAATCTTTCCCTCACAAGGTCCTTAATCATATCTGTGTGTGATTACCTTCAACTACGTAAAGTAGCAATTCATAATTCTCCGGATTAGAACCTGAGAATTAGAACCAGTGGGGGCTGGGCACTAGTCTGCTTGTACCCAGCAATAAGTAGAACTCTTTAGAAATTTTTATAGGGAAGAAGTGGGATATAGCTTGAGGTATGTGAAATTGGGAGGATTTTTTAAAAAGATTTAAAAAAATTATTTGTTTTACTTTGCAAATTGTATTGGTTTTGCCATACATTGACTTGAATCCGCCATGAGTGTACATGTGTTCCTCATTCTGAACAACCCCCCCCCACCTCCCTCCCCATCACATCCCTCTGAGTCATCCCAGTGCATCAGCCCTGAGCACCCTGTATCATACATCAAACCTGGACTGGTGATTCGTTTCACATATGACATTTTACATGTTTCAGTGCCATTCTCCCATATCATCCCACCCTTGCCCTCTCCCACAGAGTCCAAAAGACTGTTCTATACATCTGTGTCTCTTTTGCTGTCTTGCATACAGGGTTATCGTTACTGTCTTTCTAAATTCCATATGTATGTGTTAGTATACTGTATTGTTGTTTTTCTTTCTGACTTACTTCACTCCGTATTATAGGCTCCAGTTTCATCCACCTCATTGGAACGGATTCAAATGTATTCTTTTTAATGGCTGAGTAATATTCTATTGTGTATATGTAACACAGCTTTCTTATCCATTTGTCTGCTGATGGACATCTAGGTTGCTTCCATGTCCTGGCTATTATAAACAGTGCTGTGATGAGCATTGGGGTACACGTGTCTCTTTTTATTCTGGTTTCCTCAGTGTGTATGCCCAGCAGTGGGATTGCTGGGTCATATGGCAGTTCTATTTCCAGTTTTTTAACAAATCTCTACACTGTTCTCCATAGTGGCTGTACTAGTTTGCATTCCCACCAACAGTGTAAGAGGGTTCCCTTTCCTCCACATCCTCTCCAGCATTTATTGCTTGTAGACTTTTGGAAAGCAGCCATTCTGACTGGCGTGAAATGGTACCTCATTGCGGTTTTGATTTGCATTTCTCTGATAATGAGTGATGTTGAGCATCTTTTCATGTATTTGTTAGCCATCTGTATGTCGTCTTTGGAGAAATGTCTGTTTAGTTCTTTGGCCCACTTTTTGATTGGGTCTTTTATTTTTCTGGAATTGAGCTGCAGGAGTTGCTTGTATATTTTTTAGATTAAATCTTTGTCCGTTGCTTCATTTGCTATTATTTCTCTCATTCTGAAGGCTGTCTTTCACTTTGCCTATAGTTTCCTTTGTTGTGCAGAAGCTTTTAATTTTAATTAGGTCCCATTTGTTTATTTTTGCTTTTATTTCCACAGTCATCAAGACAGTATGGTACTGGCACAAAAACAGAAATATAGATCAATGGAACAAAAGAGAAAGCCCAGAGATAAATCCATGCACCTATGGAGACCTTATCTTTGACAAAGGAGGCAAGAATACACAACGGAGAAAAGACAATCTCTTTAACAAGTGGTGCTGAGAAAACTCGTCAACCACTTGTAAAAGAATGAAACTAGAATTCCAGTTGAGTTGTTTCAAATCCTGAAAGATGAAGCTGTGAAAGTGCTGTACTCAATATGCCAGCAAATCTGGAAAACTCAGCAGTGGCCACAGGACTGGAAAATGTCAGTTTTCATTCCAATTCCAAAGAAAGGCAATGCCAAAGAATGCTCCAACTACCGCACAATTGCACTCATCTCACATGCTAGTAAAGTAATGCTCAAAATTCTCTAAGCCAGGCTTCAGCAATACGTGAACCGTGAACTCCCTGATGTTGAAGCTGGTTTTAGAAAAGGCAGAGGAACCAGAGATCAAATTGCCAACATCCGCTGGATCATGGGAAAAGCAAGAGAGTTCCAGAAAAACATCTATTTCTGCTTTATTGACTATGCCAAAGCCTTTGACTGTGTGGATCACAATAAACTGGGGAAAATTCTGAAAGAGATGGGAATACCAGACCACCTGACCTGCCTCTTGAGAAACCTGTATGCAGGTCAGGAAGCAACAGTTAGAACTGGACATGAAACAACAGACTGGTTCCAAATAGGAAAAGGAGTACGTCAAGGCTGTATATTGTCACCCTGCTTATTTAACTTCTATGCAGAGTACATCATGAGAAATGCTGGACTGGAAGAAACACAAGCTGGAATCAAGATTGCTGAGAGAAATCTCAATGACCTCAGATATGCAGATGACACCACCCTTATGGCAGAAAGTGAAGAGGAGCTAAAAGCCTCTTGATGAAAGTGAAAGAGGAGAGTGAAAAAGTTGGCTTAAAGCTCAACATTCAGAAAACTAAGATCATGGCGTCTGGTCCCATCACTTCATGGGAAATAGATGAGGAAACAATATCAGACTTTATATTTTGGGGCTCCAAAATCACTGCAGATAGTGATTGCAGCCATGAAATTAAAAGATGCTTACTCCTTGGAAGAAAAGTTATGACCAACCTAGACAGCATATTCAAAAGCAGAGACATTGCTTTGCCAACAAAAGTCCATCTAGTCAAGGCTATGGTTTTTCCAGTGGTCATGTACGGATGTGAGAGTTGGACTGTGAAGAAAGCTGAGTGCAGAAAAATAGATGCTTTTGAACTGTGTTGTTGGAGAAGACTCTTGAGAGTCTCTTGGACTGCAAGGATATCCAAGCAGTCCATGCTAAAGGAGATCAGTCCTGGGTGTTCACTGGAAGGAATGATGCTGGATCTGAAACTCCAATACTTTGGTTACTTCATGCGAAGAGTTGACTCATTGGAAAAGACCCTGATGCTGGGAGGGATTGAGGGCAGGAGGAAAAGGGGATGACAGAGGATGAGATGGTTGGATGGTATCACCGACTTGATGGACATGAGTTTGAGTAAACTTCAGGAGTTGGTGATGGACAGGGAGGCCTGGCATGCTGTGATTCATGGGGTGGCAAAGAGTTGGACACGACTGAGTGACTGAACTGAATTGAACTGAAGAAGTTTCAATTTAACATGATTGCCAGGCAATCAAGCAAGTTTTCCCTTTTTTTTCAGTGCTGTTATCTTTTACTGAACTTCAGCATCAAATCTGATCTATTACTTTACCTGGGCCAATACCAGTATTGAAAGGGCAAAGCTAAAATAATCTCTGCCTGAAATATGACCAACGAAATGCTCTTTTTGCAAAACGATGGCCTTGGATTTTCTGTCTTTCAGTCCAGGGGTTGTCCTGCTATGGGCCTGACCAAAAGAAGCCAGGCTTTGACTCTCTGAACCACACAAATTCTGCATATGAAATAAATGTCATGGCTGAGCTAGTTTATACCCAGCCTCTTTTCTCAATCTTATTTTCTACCATCTCCTTTTTATGGGATGTTTCAACCTCATTAGTATTTCAGGGAAAAGCTGGCTCCTGTCCATCATCTTGGTTGTTGATCTTCTTTTCCTGGCAAACAGTGCCCAGAGTTTCAATAGAGGAAGCAGGGAAGGATACAACACATTCAGAGTTTGTGAAAGACCTTATTTACCATCAAAGTGAAGGTTTCCAGATACTCCAACTCTGTTTTCTTATGCTCTTAAGTCTTTGATGAGGAATTAAGAACTCCAGCCAGGGCTACAGAAGACGGAGGTGCCTGGCAGAAGGCACTATGTGGTGTCCTGAAGCTGTTCATTAATTATAAATGATGTTGTGGAGTGAGCAGAAACTATTAGTATCTTAATTTCTACATGAGCACTTCTGAGAGAAATCCGAATCTGCATGTTTAAACGACTGTTTTCTTGCTAGATTCCCTTGCCTTTTTTGCAACACATTCTTTTATGGGTTTTGTACAAACCTTTTCTGATGGAAGAAAATTGCATACCCAGTTCTTCAATTGGGGACAGTCGGTAAGAAAGAAATACTATTTTATCTAGACAAACACCTGATGGAAAGCATGATTTATTTACTTACTTTTTACGTTAGAGAAGGCTCCTGACTGGGGAGGAGGAAATGCATTCATTCCTTGCTACTTGGAGTACATTGTGAAAACGTTCAATCCTGTTTGATTTTCCCATTCATTATGGGGTGTGTGTTTCCTAAGTCTTCCGCTCCGTTTCTTTTGTTTATTGTTTACCAGGCACTGTGGGGTCTGCTCTGTAATGTGCCTGGTCCTTTGTTCTTCTGCCATAGGGTGTGAAGATATTTACTTACTTGTCCTCTGCTCTAAACAGCCGTGTGCAAAAGAAAGAAGAAAATTCCATCTTGTCCATCAGCTCCTCAAACATCATTCAAAAACTGTGCCCTTAGTATAAGAAAAGTACAATCCCTCTGATTTCATTACAGAGGGGTATAGTGATTCATCACAAATCATGCATTGAAAAGACCTCATCCAGAAACATGATAATTATTTTAACGTAAATAATTGGAAAGTCATCTTAATTTTTTGTTTCGATCATGCTTTCAGCTGTTGGAATAAATGAACATGCCACTTTCTTGCATCAAAACCATTCGCTCTGTGGTTTCTTTAAATATCACTAGGGTGAACTGTTTAAAGTTGTTCAAAGTGGGGAAAAATGACTCTGAAAGATATACATGGATAGTATCAAGACCAGAAATACATATGGATTGTTTGGTTGCTTGTTAAATTAATTGCTCATTAGAACCTGGCTCTGGCTCTAAATGAGAAAAGGCAATAAACAGAAACATTAAAATCAAGACAGACTCTGTGATTCTGTGCATTTTCAAATCTTGAGAACCTAGGTCTACATCTGTACCTACATTTGTGGGTCTGTAACTATGTCTGTATATCTTTTGATGAGCAGTCAGTAACAGCTTTGTCTTTTCAATTAGTGACACTGTCATAAATCATAGCAACTCAGAAACAAAACTGGCACAAATATTCTTGCCTCTGGTTGAATTTACATTCTCTCCTCATGCTGAAAAAGAGTTATAGACATGCAAAAGCTCTCCCTCCAAAACAGTACCGTGCAAGGATGATACTTATTGTATCTGGAGTTTATTGTATGGGCCAGGCTGTCACTTTCCCATAGCGTCTTCATTTATTATGCTAATTAACTTTCCCAGTGCAGGCAAGAGGGTATACGCCTGGTGAAATAGTCTCGGTTGGGGGGGTGGGGCGGGGCATTTGAAAGCAAACCTGTTTTGTGCCCGAATAAAATCCCCATCAATGTGTTTCTTTTCAAAGACGGGAGGGTCAATACCACGGTTGTTTTTGTTCCCATCCAGTTATGTAACCGTGGGGACTTGTTTCTTTGCTTTCAGGATTTGTATTAACGCTAAACAATAGGCGCGAGTCAGGGGAGCAAACCCTCGAGCTGTGTCTTGGAGTCCGCCTCCTGGGTTTGGGAATCTCCAATGAGTTCCATCTCCAGTGCTGACTGTGCGTGTGCGTGTGTGTGAGAGCGCGTGTGTGTGTTTAGTTAGCTGGCACGCAACACACTTCCCCAGGGTTGTGCTTCCTTTTTCCTGAGATTTGGCGAAGGGTAAAGGGTCGGAGTCACATGGATACAAAGCATTTGATTAATGTCCAAGTCACCGCCAGGGCTGCCGGAGCCGCCTCCCTTCCAGCCCGGGCCGTGTGAGGCCAGAGCCGCGCGGGGCGCGGCGCGCAGGTCCCCGGGTCCCCCGGGAGCGGCCTCTGTCTAGCTCCCCCGGCCTCCCGCGCCCGGCGCCCCCTCCTTCTTCCCGCGCCCCCCGCCTCTCCGCGGCACGTAAAGTCGCCAGTCCCACAGCGGACCCGGCGGAGGCGGCCACTTTCTCCGGCGGGCGCGCGGGATCCGGGGCAGCGGCGGGCACGCGGCCCGGCGCCCACCATGAGCGACGAGGGTCGCGGGGACGGGCGCGCCGAGAGCGCCCGGGACCTGGAGAAGCAGCTCCGGCTGCGCGTGTGCGTGCTAAGCGAGCTGCAGAAGACCGAGCGCGACTACGTGGGCACGCTGGAGTTCCTGGTGTCGGTGAGCGGCGCGCGCGCGGGCGGCATTGTCTGTGGGCACCTGGGTACCCGTGCGGGCGTCGCGGGCGCCCAGTGTGCGCGCCCACGCTGGGGCCCCCGGCCGGGCATGCTGCATCCCTCCAGACGCGCCAGGGCCAGAAGTTAGCTCGCGTGGGAGAAGGTTCTTGTTCGGGGAATCTCTGCTGCTCCATCTCTCCTCTCTCATCTCTACCCCCTCCCTGGACTGCTCGAGTGCGTTGTGATATTTTCCCCCTCTTCTCTTCCTCTCTGGGGGGATTTTGGATTTTGTTTGAAGACTCTTGGCTAGGTGTTTCAAGTCTAGCTGCTACGTTCATGTACATTTAGTTTTTGCTTGTTTTTAATCCTTGATTCTTACGGAACTTGAGTTCATTATTCAGGTT